>MTQE01001424.1:11569682-11582125 GCA_014337955.1 Aspidoscelis marmoratus
TCAACAACATGGATAAGCGACAGAACTTTTGTCAGGCACTGTACAGTAAGATTTGGATACGATAAAGCTATCAGTCCGACTTTTTGCTGTGTTGAAAATAATCAGGCATCTAACGCTGGTTGATAGGATCATGAAATCATGGACTATTTAGTCAAGTGCTCAGCCATCCACTTATGGATGCAAACCAATGGGCAGGATATGAGCACAACAGTTCATCCTGTCAACAGGCCACCAGTATGTGTTTTTCCATGGTCACTTTGTACCCATTTTAGCACCCATTAAGGATCCATTTGGGTGAGAGCCGGATGACCCCATTTTCATCACGGCACCCATTAGGGACACATTTGTTTCCACCACAACTCGGGAACGTTTTGGCCTTTAATCTGGATTTTCTGTAGACCCCATTAATGGGGTCTACAATGGGGTCTTCAGCCAGAAAATCCAGATTAAAGGGAGCCTGTTTCAACGATAGTCTGGCAATGGGGTCTACAGGAGGCTAGGGGGAGGGGGGCACCCTTGGGGGGGAGCCCCAAAACCTAAGCTTTGAAGTCATTTCAAAGTTATTTCAAAGTCACTTTGAAGTCTGTGCAAAATAGCTCCGGAGCGTCTTTGAAGTCTGTGCTGATCTTCGGAGTAAACTTCAAAGTGACTTCGGAGTGACTTCGGAGTGACTTCGAAATGACTTCAAAACGACTTTGAAATGACTTCGAAACCACTTCAGAGAATGTACCCCCTGTCCCCCCAAACACCTGGGGTGACAGGCAGACCACTCATGGGTAAATCCGGATTTCCAAATGGGTGCTCCGGTGTTTCCACCGCAGCGAGGCTAGCACCCATTGCTATTGGGTGCTAGACCACCGATGGAAACATATTGGATATTTCCCTTAATCTGGATCTACTAGATCCGGATTAAGGAATGTACCCATTCCTTAGATCCGGATTAAAGGAGTGCGGTGGAAAAACACCCCTGAAGTTCCTCCTCCAAGAGGTGAACCCCTTTACCCTCCATCCCTTTGGTGCCAGGCCGGCTGGTACTGCCTTACCACCGCTGGCAGCGCCACAGCTCAGTTGACTGGGACCACATATGAGTGTCGACAATATTCATATGTTATACTTATCTATACGGATTTCATACGCATCCTGTTTTGTCCCATATGCATCCCGCACTATCAGTGCAAATGCATACAGAAACGGTACGTGTGAGATTCATACAGATACGTATGTAATACATAAATATCTGTACATTTGAATGCTTTGAATCATTTGAACGAATGTTTTCGAACATTTGAAATTTTTTTGAATGTTTACATTCTAATGTGTAGACATTCTATTTGAATTTGAATGTCCACATTCGATCGAATTCAGTCGGATTTTGAATTAGGGATGTGCACGAATGTGTTTTTTGCACTTGAATTCAATTTGAATCGAATGTCAAAACATTCTATTCTATTTGAATGTTTAGAATCCAAATTCAACAAAATCCGATTGAATCGAACACATTCAAATCTATTTGTCCGAATATTAGATTCAAATCTGAAGTTACAAATGTTGACAACATTCGTATTTGAAGATACGGATGCCGTCAACGTTTGTATGTGTCATAGGTATCTGTATGCATTTCGTACACAAATGTTTCAACTAATTCAAACAAATATTTTGGAACATTCGAAATTCATTGAAATGTTTAAATACGAACGTGCAGACACTCTCTTCGAGTTCAAATGTCTACATTCAATTGAATTTGATTGAATTTCAAATGTTTAGAACATTTGTGCAGATCCCTACGCCCAACAATGGTGGCTTGAATTAAGACAACCTTCTTAAGCAGGTTTAATACTTAATTTAATACTGGTAGTAGAAGTGACAACTTTGGTCTCAACAGAATTGCAGAAAGAACAGCATCGAATCTGCAGATAAATTTCCGCCCTTCTCAAGGCATTGATTACTGCTATAAAAGTACATAGGAGGAAATCTGGAAGTGGAGAGGTTGCTTCTCACTCCAGGGAGGAGACCAGCTGCCCATACATAAATGCATCTCATACATAAATGCATTAATGCTGAACAGCCATGGGCTCTGAGAGAGGAACACGCAGGCAGAGGTCCCAGGGGAACAAAGAGCAAGAGGGCACCAATTGCACCACATCCCGCCCCCCAACTGGCTTCATGCATAATATGAAGCATATTCATTAACTCTTTTGGTTCCTTCCTTTCCCCCCATCTCAAACTCTTGGAAGATTCCCTCCTGCCCTGCTCCTCTCTCTCTTCTTCTTTTACCTGTAGTTTGAGGGCCTTTCTGAACTTAGCCTTATTCTGGAACATATCTCAGAAGAGGGGCCTGCTATCCATATGCTGGTGCAGACCATGACAGACCCCAGATGAGGCTTGCCATACTGTGCATTAGCATGTGGACAACAGGCCCCTATCCCAAGACATATTCCAGAATAAGGCCAAGTGCAGAAAGGGCCCTGGTTTCATCTGGACAGGAAAGCAGGAGAGATGGAAGACTATCTAAAATATCACTAGCTGTACTTAAGGCTGTACTGCAAGATATTAACCGCTTGAGGCTTTGCAGGGCATTTCTCCCTTTACCACAATATAGCACTAACCCTAAAACATCTGGAATCTGTGGGTGTCCACCTGGCCCAGTCAACAGATCCGGTCCCTAGATGATGGGAGCCTCAGTTCAATATGATTAGGAGGACACAAGTGGGGGGAAAAGATCTCCCAGTCTCTTTGTATCTCAGACAGCCTTAGAAAGGTAAGGTGAGCAGTCTTTGTGACACTGCACCAAAAAACCACATCTCCTAACTCCTACTGTAGCTATAGCCAAGAGGACAGTCCCGTTTTTCCAAAACAAAGATGGCAACTGTGTGCCAAGAATCTAGGCAAAGAACTATGTTGTTCAAAGTAAAATATGGAAAGTAGGGTAAATTATGATATCATACATGTATTTTAATTACCATTCTTTACAGAGTTAAAGTAAGCAAGGAAAGAAACATTTGTCCCTTGTATAACACAGCTACATATAACATAGTTTTGCTTTTACATAGTTGATAACATGGGGATTTTTTTACTGCATGCTTTTCTTTTTACATATTTGGTAAAAGGAGACTTTGGGTGTTTTTCCACTGTCACTAGAAGTACCCATTAATGGGTACTTAATGGATACTTCTAGTGACAGTGGGAAAACGCCCTTTATTTGCTGACTACAATCCTAGAAAATTTCAGTTATGATTGATTTAGGGCTTTTCCACACTGGGCCGATTGGGGCAGCAGGATGCCAGCCCGCCCGCCAGGGGGATAGCTATGAAGCACTAAAAAGTAGGGAAGTGCATGAATATTTGTAACATTCGATATTCATACAAATATGTACAAAGTCAGACATTCGTATACAAATTGAATGTTACAACATTTGTACATCGACATTTGTATCCGTGCAAATGTTTTGGAACATGCGTGAAATGGGGAGGTGGGAAAGTGGCCACGCCAGTCACATCGGCAATGGATCCAGAGTGCATTTGACATGGTTTGAGAGTGGATTCAAAGTGGATTCAGGATGGATTTGATGTTTTCAGAGTGGGAGATTGGGTCTCCCTTCAGCAGCGCCACTTACTGGTAGACTGGGTCTAACTCCTAACTTCTACTAACTCTTCAGTTATCCACGGCTCTGCACACCAAAAGGCGGCATTATACGAGGGATGAATTCTTACAGGTCCAGGAAGAGCCATCCTTTCCAGCCTCAGAGTCTTCAACCTATTGATCCATTTCCCAAAAGTTCTTGTTTCATCATTCCCCTGAAGCAAGGACCACCTCCAGATGGCAGGCAGATATCCCACTAGGACAGTGGTTCTCAACCTGGGGGTCGGGACCCCTTTGGGGGTCGAACTACCCTTTCAGAGGGGTCGCGACAAGTCTCCCTCCGCCCTTCCCTCCCAGCTGCTCCACCCCCGTGGTTGGGGGTCTCCACAACATGAGGAACCCCATTAAGGGGTTGCGGCATTAGGAAGGCTGAGAACTGCTGAACTAGGAAGACATACTGCTTCCTAGCGAGACATCACTGGCCACTGCACTGTCTTTACATGTTTTTGTGATGTGCGCATCCGGGTATTTGGCTGGTGCCATATACCCGAAAGCATGCACCCCCACCGCCGCCCATGCATGGCCATCGGCTTCAGCCTCCACACATTTGCACTGGATGGAGCTATGATGACTGCTCCATCCCCAAGGTAACAAAAACCCCATTGCTGGAAAACCCACAAACTGCACTGGGCTTTCTAGCACTGGTAGGAGGATACAGTGGGGCTATGGTGGGCTTGCCACAGATGGTGCTCTATTCCCCAGCCCCATCTGGACAGGGCCTATATGTTCATCATTCCGGATACCCAGCATTAACCTCTGATCCTGGCATGCCCCTGGGCCAAACAGCTGCACCATAGCTGGTCTATGCAGCTCATATTGCCAGTGTGTGACCAATGCCACACAGCCTGACACAAGCTCGATGCCAGGCAACCCCATGTACAATCCATTCTTTCTTAGAGATGTGCACAAATGGTTTTTTGACAATCTATTCTAATTGAATCAAATACCTGAAAATCTGATTCGATTCGAATCTTTGAACTTCAAATTTAACAAGATTCGATTCAAATTTACCAAATTTGAATCTATTCATTTGAATTTTTGATTCGAATCTGCACACACGAATGTCGGCAACATTCGTACGTGCCCGTATGCATCTTCCCCACATCTGTACGCATCCCGTAGTCATCCTATATGCAACCTGTTTTCGTCACGTATGGATCCGTACAAATGCATATCAATGCAGGAAGGATGTAGGCTTCATGTACAAACCTGTACACATACGAATGTCTGGATAATATTAATGAATAGATCTGAAATTTAAATTTTGATTTGAATGTTTACATTCAAATTTAAGGACATTCAATTCGAGTTCAAATGTCAAAATTCGGCACACTCGATCGGATTTCGAATTCCTATGAACATTCGTGCACATCCCTATTCCTTCTTATACTTCCCTTCTCCCGGTTTCCTTCTCTGCCTCCAAGGGTCCCACAGCATTGTAGGATCACAACACATGGAGAGGGTCTCCTCAGTCATTTTCAGAGCTGCTCCAAAATACACACTTTCAGGGAGTGTATGTGTGGGTTGTTGTTGTTTCTCAACAAAAGTAATCTTTCAACCGCTGAGGATTTTCAGATCTTTAAATGCATCCAGTTGACACTGAATTTGAAATCTCTAAATACCTCCTCCCCACGTGATACTAAATACATGCTCTGGCTTTGTATATGGACCCAACTTGGTTACCCTAAGGTTCCACACCCATCTCTGACCATGAGAAACCAGAAAGGCCATCACCAGTCAGAACAGACAGTCCTGAACTAGATCAACCAACCAATCTTCTGACTTGGTATAAAGAGACAGAAATGTCAACTGAGGGCTGGCCAACTGCACAGACCTGCAGTTTCTGTAGCTGGGATGTGGGAATACTGTCTCTTACAAGAATCAAGCCCATGACTCTCTGCTTTCCAGGCAACTGTTTTATCACTTGCGCCGCAGCCACCTCACCCTGACCAAAGGCATCCATCAAAGGACGCAGTTGTCCTGGTGCAGGATCAAAGACTGAAGCAACTTCTCCATCAGGATATTTTACAACAAAAGCTGTGGCTTACATGACGGGATGGTGGGACAGAGCAAAGCACCGTCTGGAACATTGCCTTCAACTATGCCATGCCATGTTTTGATCAAAAGATTCATATGGAAGCACCGTTCGGTGCAACCAAAGGTGAGAAGGCTACCACCCCCTTGCATTGCCCCTCCCCACCCCATTGCACGAGGGTTGAAACAGCAAAGAGGATTTATCACACAAGTTCATGAAGTTATGCATGCAGTATAGGAGGGGTATTTTTCTGTAGACACAGTCATCCAAATTACTGGAATGGTTGCAGGCAGAGAGGAGAGAAGTAGCGGAGAACAAATAAAACAAGAGATTCCTTGCTATAGCAGGTTACTGAACCACAGAATTTGCTACACATAAATGGAATGGCAGACACCAATAAAGGCTGATTGATTGATTGATTGATTGACACACACGCACATGGACCTAATATTTTTGGAAACCATAAATGAGCAACAAAGGAACTTCAGGCACGCACTCACACAGGGACAACTGAAAAGGTTTAGCTACCAGCTAGGAAATGTTGCAACAATCTAACAGCTCCCTCTGGTGGCTCATTTCAAAATTGTCAGTCCTCTTGAACGTCACAAAATTGAGGTTTGGTATAAAAACAATTCAGTAGCCTGGTGAATTATCTAAACAAGATAATTTATCCCACACAGGCAACCGTTTATGCTGTTATACCAATCATTTGCCTCTCCTTAGAGAGAATTTATGTGAAAGGCTTTGATCTGGAACAGGGAGGGGGACTTTGAGGCCTTCCACTGTTGACTTCGCCACCAGACCCCACATAATGCCATTGTCTGGTTTCTGGAAATCACACAGTAATTCATAACCACATTATACAAGCAGAGTTGCTCCCGTGGAAAACCAGGGGTTAGGAGAACCCTGGCAGTTCAAATACCGAAGCCAGCTAATAGCACTACAGAGGCCAGATCACGTTGCTGAAAGTTTACAGGATCACAGTAAACACAGGAGCAAAAAGCAGCCATATTCAGGCAGCAGGTGCAGCGTTCAGGAATGGCAGAAGTTGGAACAAGGTAACAGCAAGAAGGCCAAAGTTCCCACAGTGGAAAGTAAAGAAAAAAAGAGAATAAAGTCTGTCTTTGGGCGTGGGATGTCCCAGGTAGAAAGAATTTGTTTATTTATGGGCTTGTCCCATGCAGGATTTTTAATCCGAGATCAGTACTGTTTAGTACGCATCATTACACATCCTGTAATGTACACATCTGTACGCATCCCATATGCATCCCGTATGCATCCCGTACGGATCCATTCAAATCCGTGAAAGACGCATACGTGCAAGAATACAACGTGTACTTACTCGTACACATGCGAATGTCCAAATAATTCAAACGAATAGATTCAACATTCGTTCAAATGTTTAAATTCAAATTTATAGATATTCTATTCGAATCCAAATGTCCAAATTTGAACAAATTCAATTGAATTTTGAATGTTTCGAATATTCATGCACACCCCTGCCTGAAAGTTGTATTTCATGTTTGCCAAGGTCGCTTTTTGCTCACATCCAGCTTTCTATGAAGGTCTGAAACAATTAAGGATGACAAATATGCAAAACAGAAGAAATCAGGGAAGGGGCAAAGACTTTTTCACAGCACTGTATGTTTAAAGTTACAAACATTACTAAACCCTCTTGCGCACCAGTCTTTCCAACACAGGGTTCACCGGGAAGTGTGCCCAAGACCCAGGGAAAGTTCCAGCTTCGCATCCTGTCTGGTTTGGCCTTGTGCTTAGAGTGCTGGACCCATATCTTACAGCCACAGGGTTTGACTCTACACTCCTTCACAAAGCCAGCTGGGTGACCTTGGGCTAGTCATGGATCTCTTCTGAGCTCTCACAGCCCCACGTGCTTCACAGGGTGTCTGTTGTGGGGAGAAGAACAGGTTTGTCAGCCAATTTGAGTCCCTTTGCGGGTGAGAAAGTGGGATAGAAAAGCCAACTCTCCTTCTACTCTTCTTCTTGCCCTGACATCTCACTAGTACCTGCCATCCCTCCCCCCACAAGTCCACAGGCTTGCGATTCAGGCGCTGTCATCTTACTTCCCGATGCCAGTGTTACTGTGTATGTGCTGGTGCCATCGCCAGGGCAACAATGACATATCACATGAACTCACTGGAACCGGCAGTCACATGACGCACCAGCGCACTTGCGCGGTGCATCACATTTTATTTATTTATTTATTTATTTGTATTTCTATCCCGCCCTATACCCGAAGGTCTCAGGGCGGGTTACAATATTATATTAATCTTAGACAGGTCCCTGCCCTCAGGCTTACAATCTAAAGAGACAAGATACAAAAGGAAAATGGCGTGGGAGGGAACAGGGGTGCTCTGGCGGCAGCAGAGTCCTTGCAAAGGTAAAAACTTTTATTAAAACATGGTCCTCTGTGCACCATAGAGATGCAGATGGGTCTCTGCAGAGCCAGAGAGGGACGCGCCTTAGCGAGGTAAGTCCACGTGAGGAGCATGGAAATGTGCTCCACATGTAGTCAACCCAGAGTGCGCTCCTGCAGAGAAGGGCCTGTTTCTGAGTTGGAAACAGCCCCTTGCAGTGCAGATGCTCTGTCTGGGAGCGCACTGTGAGTTGACTACAGGGCCATGTGCAGAAAGGTTCCCCGTGCAGCACCTGCAACAATATTTGACCAGTATTTGGGGGAGGGGACTGGGACTTGAAGCAATTCCAGATAACAAAGCTCAACTCTGAATGTTGTTTTATTTCTTCAGTGTTGAACACGGATATACAGTCAGATACACAATTTTAATAGCAAGTTGCCATCCAGAAGCAGGCTGCGTAATGTGGTTTTCTCCAAACAAGCTTTCAATCTGTCTATCTCAGTAACAGTGATGCTGGAATGGATAGCGAGGTCGGTGGGATCTACTGGAAAGTGGGTGATTTGCCAGAAATCTGCAAGAGATTCTCATCTTCCAACCGATCGCTGTTATTGTTACCAATAAAATGGATGACTCTCCCTACACTGCTGAAGTATACTAGTAAAACAAAGAAAGGCAGGCATCAGGGAGGGAGGCTGCAAATGGCCCTTATGTAAAAGGTCTGTGAGTGCAATTCAGTCCTGAAGTGGCTGGGCTCATAATAGCTGATAAGAGGAGAGGCAGCCAAAAGGAAACAGTAGCACAGATTAGACCAGAGGGAGCCAACAGTGACTAAAGTAATATCCAGATTAGTGAAATAAAATCCGATGTTAAGAGAAAAAAGCGGAGCTTACCCGCTGCGAAGCCATGACACACCGTCCAGACTTTAGCAGCCCCCCTGCAGCTCTCTCAGAGAGCACCGCAATACTTCCGTGGTGTGCGCGGTAAGGCGCACATCACATGGGACGGGGCAGGCAATGTGCAGGTTCAGCTCTCACTCACTCTTCTCGCTGTCCTGTCCGGACTGGCGTGAACATTCAAATTTACCTGATACTGCAGAGTGAGTGCACAACACTCCGCAGTAGATAAATTCGAAGTAGCGGCGGCATAATGCACCACCGCTACGCAGTATCAGGCATCAGGTGTGACGCCCACACCCTGACTGCGCATCGAAATGTGCAATATCTACAAGCCTGGACACACCCTGAGATGATAGAAGCTTGAAATGCTTTTCAACCCACATGGAAATTGGTCTTGTTGAACATTATGGATGATGCACATTTTAGCCAATCCTGAACTTTGTCAGCCTTATGGCCACTGCGCTGCCATCTTTCCCAGCTTCCCACGCATGTCCTTGTCTGCTTGCATTCCTCACTGATCCAGGGTTCCCATTTGTTCTCGCATGGACAGGGACCTGGAAAAAGATTATACTAACATGTCAGTTAAGGTTGAAAGGCCTTGTGCTAGGGATGTGCACAAATATTCATAGGCATTTGAAATCCAATAGAATGTGCTGGATTTTGACATTCGAACTCGAATAGAATGTCCCAAAATTTAAATGTAAACATTCAAATCGAATTTCAAATTTCGGATCTATTCATTCGAATTATCCGGACATTTGCATGTGTACGGGTTCATACACAATGCGTACTTGAAGATCCGCATCTTTCCCGCAGCCATATGCATTTGTACAGATCCATACGGGATGAAAACGGGTTGCATACAGATGTGTACGGATGCGGGGGAGATGCATATATGCACATATGAATGTTCTCAACATTTGTATGTGCAGATTCGAATAAAAAATTCAAATGAATAGATTCGAATTGGGTAAATTCAAATCGAATCCTGTTAAATTTGAATTTCAAACATTTTAGTCGAATCTGATTTTTGGGCATTTGATTCAGTTGTAGGTGCTGAATACGGGGAGACATGGGAACAAGAAGTCACTAGAATGGGAACTAGATGCTCACCTACAATGCTATGTATTCTGTAACTGAACTAAAGAGAAGAATGTGCTTCAAGCTATTTTTAGCCTTGTTCCTGGTATTGGGCCTAGGATGGTGATTCTGATGAACTGAAGCATGTATGAAGGATACAAGGAGAGGAGATTCAATCCTGAGCTACGCACTTGGCTGGTATGCATGAGCCACTCTTGAAAAATGAGTGTCCGTGTGCACACACAAAGAGGTTTTTTTACTTTAAGACGTATGGATCTTGAGGTATCAATATAAACAACATTGAGATGAGCCCTTCTGGATCAGGCTACGTTCAGCATCTCGTCTCACACAGAGACCCGCCACTTGCTTCTGGGCATCTCAAGCAGAAGACCTTACCCTGCTCCCAATCCCTGCAGATGGCCTTGAGAGGCTCCTTCCTGCCTCCCCAGCCTGGGGGATGTACCTAGGCATCGGTTGTAGCACCCATTGAAGTGCTTATCATCCATGAATTTGTCTGATCCTTCCTTAAAGCTAACTAGGCTGGTTGCCCTTCAGGCAGCAAATTCCATCGACCGATGACCCTCTGGGTGGAGAAATGTTTCCCCTTGTCTGGTCTGACTCTCCTACGCGTCAGCTTCATACAGTAGATGCCCCCTGGTTCTAGTCTTCTGTGATAAACGGTTTTCTCTATTCACCTTTTCTATGCCAATCCAAGCTGAATGCCCTGGTGTACAGTACAGTGGATGGCACTACAGCAGTTTTCGTCCATCCAGTGGCCTCCACTAGCTTGATCCTGCATTTTGATCTACTTCCAGCCAGCAAGAGAGTTCACATGCAAAGAAGCTGAAAGGTACAACGCAGGGGTGTGCATGAATGCAATTTTCGGATATTTGAATGTTCAGATTCAAACGAGTAGAGAAAAACCTAATGTATTCAAATTCAAATCCGATTCAAATACATTCATATCTATTTGTACGAGTTTTCAATTTGTATTTGAAGATATGAATGTTGACAACATTTGTGTGTGTCCATATGCATCCGTACACACCTGTACAGATCTGCATGTATCCCGTTTTTATCCCGTATGTACCCATACAAATGCATACAGATAGAAATAAGATGTGTACGGATACGTATGTAGTGCGTACAAATCCGTACACGTACAAATGTCCAAATAATTAATACAAATTATTGGAAACATTCAAAATTTGTTCAAATGTTAAAAAACGAATTGTATAGACATTCCATTCAAACTCAAATGTCTGAATGCAAACAAATTGAAACAAATTTCAAATGTTTCAAATATTCCTGCACAGCCCTAGTACAAGGTTTGGGTTTTTCTGTGTGCATTTCTGTCTCACCCTATGCCTAAAGTCCCAGGGTGGGTTACGGTAAAGCCACCGTTTTAAAAAACACAATTAAAAGTCAACTGCCACTCTAAATCCAAATCTTAGAAGGTAATAAGCTGTTCACGGCAGCAGGCCTAACACCAGGCTCTTAGAAACAGATGTCCACCGGCTCACCCTGTGGCAAAGACCAGGTCATGGGTACGTCCCACTGTATGCTTTGAGCCAGTAATAATTTGGGACTAGGAATGTGCATGAATATTCGAAACATTCAAAATTTAATTCATTCATATGAATTATTCGTACAGGACGAAAGCGGGATAAAAACAGGATTCATACGGAGGCATACAGACAAGACAGAGGTGCTGTGTGTCACACGGTCTCTGTGTAGTTGGGAGATACCCTGTCCTTGATGGGGTTGCAATGTCCTGGAAGGGACAGGTGCGGAACTTTCGGGTACTCCTGGACTCTGCACTAAGACTTGAAGCTCAGGTGGAGGCCGTGGCCAAGAGTGCCTACTCCCAACTACGGCTAGTCTGTCAACTGAAGCCTCTTCTGGACAGAGATGACTTGGCCACAGTTATCCATACTCTGGTAACCTCTAGATTGGACTATTGTAATGCACTCTACATGGGGCTGCCCTTGAAGACGGTTCGGAAGTTGCAGCTAGTGCAAAATGCAGCCGCTAGAGTGCTGACCGGAACATCTAGCCGGATGCACATCACGCCGGTTCTAAAAGAATTGCACTGGCTGCCAATTCGCTACCGAGCCCAATTCAACGTTTTGACTCTGACTTATAAGGCCCTAAATGACTTGGGCCCCAAATATCTAAAGGAACGCCTTCTCCCATATTGACCTGCCTGTGCCTTAAGATCAAGTGGTGAGACCCTCCTGGTGATACCCAGGAGAGAACCTTTTCTGTGATGGCCCCTAGACTATGGAATAGCCTCCCCCTCAAGGTGCGTCTTGCCTCTTCCTTATATATATTTAGGAAGGCAGTGAAGACACACCTCTTTACCCTAGCCTTTGGCTGAGCTAATTATATTTCCCACCCAGGTCAGACACTATCATT
>MTQE01001424.1:11582334-11599231 GCA_014337955.1 Aspidoscelis marmoratus
TTTAAACATGATGTGTATTGTTTTAGAGTTGT
This sequence comes from Aspidoscelis marmoratus, assembly GCA_014337955.1. NCBI lineage: Eukaryota > Metazoa > Chordata > Lepidosauria > Squamata > Teiidae > Aspidoscelis > Aspidoscelis marmoratus. Next base: position 11,582,367 of record MTQE01001424.1, read on the forward strand.
TGAATTTTTAAAGTCTTTTAATATACATTCTGTTTGAATATGTTGTTTTAAGGTTGTAACCCGCCCAGAGACCTTCGGGTATGGAGCGGGATATAAATGTAAATAAATAAATAAATAAAATATCTTCAAATATGAATTGAAAATTTGTACAAATAGATTTGAATGCATTCGATTCAAATCAAACGTGAAAACATTTGAATTTTAAACATTCAAATCAATTCAAATCTTTGGATATTCAACTCAAATAGAGTCGAATTATTTGGGGCAGCCCATGGTTATTATGGAGGCCCAAGAATCATCTTAGTATAACTGTTGAAATCCTACAACACTGAGCCTCCAATAGCACATCTGAAACTCCCAGTCAGCTCAGTCTGGGATGCTGCTGGGCTGTGGGGTGTGCTGGACATCCTGGGGAGTTTTTCCACTGTCAAAAAGTACCCATTTTTGCACCCATTAGGGACCCATTTGGGTGTGAGCCGGATGATCCCATTTCCACCACGGCACCCATTTGGGACCCGATTGTTTCCACTGCTGCTGGGGAAATACGGATCAAATGGGTACTTTCTGGCCTTTAATCCGAATTTTCTGTAGACCCCATTAATGGGGTCTACAAAGGGGTCTTCAGACAGAAAATCCAGATTAAAGGGAGCCTGTTTCCACGCTTGTGTGGCAATGGGGCCTAGAGGAGGCTAGGGGGAGGGGCACCCATGGAGGGGAGCCCCAAAACCTTAGCTTTGAAGTCATTTCGAAGTCACTTCAAAGTCTGTGCAAAATAGCTCTGGAGCGTCTTTGAAGTCTGAGCTGATCTTCAGAGTGGACTTCGAAGTGACTGTGAAGTGACTCCAAAGTCACTTCGAAGTTCTCTCTGAAGATCAGCACAGACTTCAATGGAGCTGTTTTGCACAGACTTCGAAGTGACTTCAAAGTGACTTCGAAGCCACTTCGAAGCCACTTCGGAGATTGCACCCCCTGTCCCCCCAAACACCTAGGGGGACAAGCAGACCCGTCATGGGTAGATTTGGATTTCCAAATGGGTGCTCCGGTGTTTCCATGGCAGGGAGGCTAGCACCCATTGCTATTGGGTGCTAGACCACCCATGGAAACACACTGGGTATTTCCCTTAATCCAGATCTACTAGATTAAGCAATGTACCCATTCCTTAGATCCGGATCTTCTTAGATCCGGATTAAAGGAGCATGGTGGGAAAACACTCTTGAAGCTCTTCCTCCAAGAGGTGAACCCCTTTACCCTCCACCCCTTTGGTGCCAGGCGTGCTGGTATTGCCTTACCACCGCTGGCTGCGCCACAGCTCAGTTGACTGGGAACAGATGTCAGCTGGAAAAACTGCCTCTCAGGGTCCAATCCTGCTGAGAAGCACCCTCATGACCACACACAGCATTCTTCCCGACCCAGGGATTCCACAGCACAGTAGCCACAATATCCTTGGTGCAACCAGCCACAGCAGCAAGAGCCATGGGAAAGGCCATCCAGTTTTTCCCATGGAATAAGAGATGGGGCAGCTTTCCCACTCTCCTGACAAGGTGGTGGAAGATTTGACAAGGTTCCTGCCAGAATTGAACGCGAGACCTTTCTGTATGCCAAGCATGTTCTCTGCTGCTGAGGTACAGCGCTTTTCTCTAAATACACACTAAAAGCACTGGGGGGTTGGGGTGGGTGGCTATTATTTATAACTGTGATGAAACCAAATGGAATTGTTTGCATTTTGCACTAGTATACAAAGTCATAAAGAAGGCCGTTTGAGGGGAAGGAATCTGCTTTCAACATGTGGCCCACGAGTCAACGCATTCATAAAGGATGCAGAGCACTTAAACACTGATTGCATCTTATGAGGACACTCTTATTCTTCACTGCATTGAGCTGTGGTTTGTTGCAAAGGCAATAAAGATGCAGGTGGGCAAGGGGGAGAGAAAGCAGTTAGCCTACTTGAGTGGCAAGTGCTTGGAGACCGTTTGATGTTCAGACAGAATTCTAAAAAGCCACAAAGAAGCCGGAACGTGGGCTTTCTGCAATGCAAAACAAGAGCATCATGAGTTGCCACAAGACAAAGCAGAGTAGGTGGCTCTTCCGCCTTATTACAGACAAGGGCAGACTGGGAACTATGACCTCGTGTCTTCTGCTTAAGCATGCTTATGCCACAGAGAACCCCTGCATGACCTATTACAAAGAACCAAAATCTATCTAAGGGAAGGGACGCGCACGAATATTCAAACGCATTCAAAATTCAATCAAATCGACTGAATTTCGACATCTGAATTCGAATAGAGTGTTTTTAAATTCAAATTTAAAGATTTAATTCAAATTTTGAATTTCAGATCTATTCATTAGAATTATTTGGATGTTTGTATGTCGACGGGTTCGTACACCATGCATACTTGAAGATCTGCATCTTTCCCACATCCAGACACATTCGTACAGATCTGTACAGGATAAAACGGGTTGCATACGGGATAACTACGGGATGCATATGGACATGTACTGATGCGTATGGATGTGTACGGACCTGGAGGATGATGCATATGGACATCTACGAATGCTGTCAACAAACATTCGAATCAAATTCCAATTAAAGTACAAATTCAAATCAAAAATTCAAACAGATTCAAATTTGCTTAATTTGAATTGAATTTGGTTACATTCAAACTTTAAACATTCAAATCAAATCAAATTTGCAAAGATTTGCATTCGTGGACATCCCTGTCCAAGGGTACTATTATTTCAGCATGCAGATCAGAAAAATGCAAACAGTCTATAACACCCCCCAAAACACACTTGACACAATATATAATAAGTTTCAGGGAATATAATGTGCTAAATATATCCATACAAAAGTAACAAATAAAATCACATATAAAACCTTTAAATCATTTAGTCCATGTCACTTGGTGTATAGCTGTACAGCTCTAGATCTAGTTGCCTTGGATCAGCTGTCCATTCTCTGTATTCCAGTCGGAAAGCTATTCAGGTTGGTGTATCCAACTGGCCCACACTCCGGATCACAGTTACTTTGCCATCGAGAAAGACCATTAAGTCAAAATGCATCTGGCAAGAGTGAGGACAAGCTGGACATGACAACCTGAAGGATCAGACCAGCCCCGACTCACTCTCTGGCCCCTGAACCCCTATGTACTAGATGCCACACAATCCGTTCCCTTGCCAAGGGCTGGCCGTCAACGAGGAAGTAAAGCTCTATGTTTGACCCAGCAGGGATGTTATTTTTGCATGTTTCAAAGTGGCCAGTTTGTGACCAGCAAAGATCACATGGAACTATTCAACAGTATGAACACACAGAGGTCCCAAGGCCATCTCTCTCTCTTATATTGAACATTAAGCTTGAAAACAGGGAATACAACAAGCCATTAAGAGATGTGCACAAATGTTTTTTTTTTGACATGCTAGTCGAATCGAATACCCCCAAATCCTATTCGATTTGAATCTTTTAAATTTGAATTTAACAAGATTCGATTCGCACTTACCAAACTTGAATTTATTCATCCGAATTTTTTATTCGAATCTACGCATTCTGTCGACAACATTCGTATGCGCACGTACGCATCTTCCCCACGTCCATACATGTCCACATGCATCCCATAGTTGTCCCATCTGCAACCCATTTTTTCCCCTTACGTATCGGTACATATGTGTACGGATGTGGGAACGATGCGGATCTTCAGGTATGCACCGTGCACAAACCCATACACATATGAAAGTCCGGATAATTTGAACAAATAAATCCAAAATTTGAAATTCGATTCGAATCTTTACATTTGGATTTTGGGACATTGGAGTTCGAATGTTGAAATTTGGCACATTCGATCGGATTTTGAATGCCTACAAATATTCGTGTACATCCCTACAAAGCCAGGGCCTGTAATGCAGCAGACACAATCCTCTCTGGTTAGTTTCTGGATGAGAAACCATCTTGAAAACCTAGGGAGATCAACAGTGGAAGATTTGGCTTTCATACTTTTTTCACCCTTAAGGGGACTCAAGGTGGCTGACAAACGTTCTGTACTTCTCCCCACAACAGGCACCCTGTGAGGTATGTGGGGCTGCGAGAGCTCAGAAAGAGAGCTGGGACTAGCCCAAGGTCACCAGGCTGGCTTTGTGGATAAGAAGTTTGCCATTCTAACCACAAGACAGAACAACTGAGTTGAACAACAGTATTTTATAACAATCCACCCTTAAGACCCATTTTAAAGTTCATATGTAACTCTGAGCAAAATAATATCAAACCTAACCCCACCAATCTGTTCCCCCCCCCCATTCTTTCTACAGATCTTTACAAGAACTTCTTTGCCATCTGGGATTCAACAGAATTCTTTAGTTTGGTTTCCTCTGCAAGATGTTTCGACTCCAGCTAGCCATGAAAAGAAAACCGTAAGTAAACCGTTTGCTGGGGCAAGCAGGACGCCTCTAAGGCCATTTGCTGGGATTCGAGAGCAGGAGGAGGTTTTCCCTTGTCTCTGCTTGAGATGCCCATGGGCAATTGGTGGGCCACTGTGTGCAACAGGATGCTGGACTAGATGGGCCCGTGGCCTGATCCAGCAGGTTCTCATTCCTTCCACTCCATTTTCTCCTGTGCCGTCTGTCAGAGTGTGAGCCTAAAGAAAAGCTCTATTATTGATAACTTGCAAGGCTCCCTGTAGGCCTTTTAGACTGGAGATCAGGCTTATAAAATTAACTTGCTCTGTGAGCCAACTCTTCTTACAAGTCAAAAGCCAGAACCAGAGGAAACGCATCTGCCTAGAGACTGGCAAAACGCACATTCCTAGCACAAAGACGGGAACAACAGCTTTGTACACTGAACTGTAGTGTTATAGCACTGAACTGCTATATTACATTACTGCCACTCTTAATCCCTTTATTCCCTACTACATACAATTCATCTAAACAGACACAGCTTTCATTTAAGATCTGCAGGAAGGACCGTCAAACGAACCTGGACTGTTTCAAGTGTCAACCTTTCCCAGCTGTGATCTCGTAGACAAGTGAAGCAAGAATGCCCCCTAAACTGTTCTAGTCTGCTGTTACGTACAGCTTGTCAAAAACCTAGTAATCAAGATCAGCATTCATGTTAAGAACATAAGAGGAGCCCTGCTGGATCAGGCCACAGCCTATCTAGTCCAGCATCTTGTCCCGCACAATTGCTTTAAGGGAATCTCAAACAGAAGACAAATGCAAAGCTTTTACCTGCGCCTGACAGCCACAAGTGGCCTTTAGAGATATCCCACCTGTCCTTCCAACCCGGAGGCGGGACCTAGACATCCACTCTAGTAGCCATTAGCGATGCACATGAATATTCAAAACATTCAAAATTCGATCAGATTTGGACATCCAAATTTGAGTTGAATGTCTATAGATTCTAATTCAACATTCGTACAACTTTTTGAATCTTTCCAATCATTTGTATGAATTTTCCGGACACGTGTATATGTACGGATACATGCCCATTGCATACATATCCATACGTATCTTATTCACATTTGTACGGATACGTACAGGATGAAAACGGGATGCGTACAAATGGGTACAAGCACATTCAGATGTTGTTGGCATTAGTATCATCAAATACGGATCAAGTATTTGTACAAATCAATCCAAATATATTTGAATCAAATCAAATGTGAATACCTTCACATTTTAAACATTCGAATCAATTCAAATCTTCGGATATTCAATTCAAATCAAACTGAATCCCAAAAACTGCATTCGTGCACACCCCTAGTAGCCATTGATACACTTATCTCCCATGAAGTTGTCCAACCCTTTCTCAAAGCCATGCAGGCTGGGCCCTGTCATTAACTCTTCTGGCAGCAAACTCCATAGACTGATGACGCTCTGGGTAAAAAAAACCTCTCCTGCCCAACAGCCTTATAGAGTGCCCCCTGGTTCTTGGGTTGTTTGATAAAGAAATGATTTCTGCTATCCACCTTTTCTACATCACAGGCCAATTCACACTTGGCCCCAGAGTTTGTGTTAACATCTGGGCAGGTGCATATGCATTTGCAGGAGGCGTTTACAACCAAAAAAATGCCTCCTGCCTGCCCAGATGAAAACCTATCGTCAACTAGCGGTGGGGCATGAAATCGTGCACTGACCTTACCTGAAAGCTTACATGTCCCATCCAGCGCTGTGACCATTTGCACCATTTCCAGCATGACGGGTTATCTGAGGGGGGGTTTCCACTAGCACTAAGTACCCATTAAGGACCCATTAAGGACCCATTAGGCTCAGAGCAGCAAGACCCCGTTTCCACTGCAGACCCCATTAGAGCCACATTTGTTTCCACCTGTACTAGGAAATCCGGATTAAATGGGTCCTTCAGGACCTATAATCCAGATTTCCTGCAGAGCGCATTAAAGGGGTCTACAATCCGGTCTTTAGCCATGAAATCCGGATTATATGGTGTGCGTTCGCACCGCGATTGGGCAATGGGGTCTAGGGGCGGGTTCAGGGGGAACACGCATTGGGGGTTGCCCCAAAACCCAAAGCTTCAAAGCCGGTGCCTAATCTCCAAGGATGGCTCCGAAGGAAACGCCAGAGAATGGCACAGACTTCACAGCTTGGGCCATTTCTACGGGGCCTTTCTATGGAGCTTTGGCCAAGCTCCAGAGAATCTCCAGAGTGACTTGCTGCAATCTTCAAAGATTCTCCAGAGCGGTTTTGGAGTGTCGTGTCCCCCCCCCATGCATCACCCCCAAAGAACCATGGGGTGACGGACAGGCCCAATGCACGTAGAGTCGGAATCACCACATGGGTGCTCCGACATGTTTCCACTGAGAGGATGCCTAGCACCCATTGCTACTGGGCGCTACACTGCCCGTGGAGATGCATCAGGTACCTCCTTAGATCTGGATCTAATAAATCTGGATTAGTTGAAGGACCCATATCTTAGACCTGGATCATTTTAGATCCCGATTAAGGGAAGTAAGTGGGAAAAAACCCTGAGGTGCCACAAAAGCATTCTGGCACCCCAGATGACCCCAAATGCAACTATGCGTGCAGAGCATCACCATCGCCATGGAGACAGTGACAGCGCATGCACAGTCACACCAGACTCCAGAAGGAAGGTAGCGGCACCAAGCTGGCAATCAGACATGCGCTCAGACACCGGTAAATCTCCAGGCGCGTGAACGCTAGTACATTTTAGTCGCTTTTGCTGTCCAACGGGAGGGAAGCCAAGAGCGAAAGCGGCCCAAGTTCCAATCATGTTTGTGACTCTTTAGAGAAATGAGTTTTTAGGAGAGAAAAAAGTAGGAGTTGCCCTTGGCTAGCCTTACTATTGCTCAGCAGCCCATGAGGCCTTTCTCCACAAACGTGTTCTCATTGCTATGTACAAGCTTGACAGCAAGAGCCTACACATAAAAAAATAAAGGGCTAAGCAAATGATGCTGAACAGGATCTCACGTTTATTATTGAGAAGTGATTAATGGTGAAAGAAAGGCAGTGACCATTCCTCATTGGCTTAACAAGAAAACTGAAGAAACATTCACTACACAGTTTACAATATTTTTTTTCTTCCAAAATTAATATTCCTGTAAACAAACAAGTTTTTACCACTGCTCTTAGCCTTCAAATCAAATCAAGCCAGACTTAATCTGTAATCCATATAATGCACGAGAACAGAACATTTCTTAGGACTCTTCGCAGTTGACTTTGAGAGAAAATGAACTACCCCTCAGACACGATCTTGCAGACAAATTCCACTTGCATCTTCTAGGCATTTTTTTTAAAAAAATCTCATTTCCCCCGCCCCCCCCCCATAAAATTCCTCTTCCAATCCATGGGGAAAAAAATTACTCATCCCATTTTCCATGGCAGATGTCCAAAAGAAAGTCACAACTTGGTGTTCCAAGTGCAAATGTCAAAAAGAGGGGGAAGGAACAAAGAGAAGGAGAGAAGTTCAGAAGGCCAGGAAACCAGGAAAGTGGCAGGAAAGAGAGAAAAAAAGGCATATGCCACTTGGGGATTTTAAAATCCCATCAACACAGTAAAAAGACAAAAAAAAGCATATGCTCTGTAATCACAACTAAAGCCAAAAGAAAGGGGACAAATTTCACCTCTATTCTACCTAGAAGGGTTTTTTTGTTTGCTTTTGCTTTTAAGTCCTATGTCTCTTGTGAAATTCCAATACTTTTTTTTTTTAACTGTAAGTTTATAAGAGTTTGTATGAAGTCAATGAAACAAGTCCTAATTCTTTCTGATGTCGTCTCTCTTTCTTCCCGAAAGACATCCAGGACGCAACACCTCTGCTGCATCGCAAGCGAAGGACCCACCAGCTTACTTGACGCGGCCCTGACGCTCCTGCGGGAAGAAGAAAGAAAAGGAGATGGTAAGTGAATGAGATCTTGTTCTTCTAAAATTATTTTTCATATATACGAGAGGCAAATGTGCAGCTCAAATATACCGTCTGTTATGACTCAAGGGTGCTAAGATTTAACACATAAGCTAGGAAAACGCTTGCTGCTTCTGTATATTTTTAACAGAAAAAAAGTGTTTCTTCTTCTCGAATATTCCATTATCTGTAACGAAAATAAAATGTGCAGGCATACACATTTAAACAGAAAATGACTATTTCTACAGTATTTTCCAATACACCCATATTATAAACACAGCAAAAAGGCAGTATGAAAAAGGATTAGATATGGTGCCCTGGGCATATTAATTAGAAGTATGCAAAAAAAGACTTTTTTTTACATTTCCAAAGAAGGTGTAGAGGTGTTATACCTAAAGGATTCAGGGCAGGTTACAACATATAAAATGAAACATTAAAGCTATAGCTTATTAAACATATTAAAACCATAACAGTGCCTGGATGTGGGGAGGAAAAGGCTGTTCCCTTACCTAGCCAAAGGCCAGGGTAAAAAGGTGCATCTTCACAGCTCTTCTGCACATAGAGCGAATGTGCCTGACACATCTCAGGAGGGGGACTATTCCACAGACTGGGAGCCATCACTGAAAAGGCCCTGTCCTGGTGCTGTTTTTGCTGCTGAGGATGGTGGTACAACCAGCAGGGGCTCCCCTGCTGATCTTAGGGCAATATGGAAAAAGGCATGGAGGGAAATATCTATTTCCTGTAAAATACAGTATGCCCTAAGCACTTTTAAGCACTTCAGACTATAGTTATGAAAAAGAAGTGTGTAATTATATAAATAATCCAAACAAATTACTCTGTCCTTTCACAGGACTAAAAGAGTGATCAAGATAAACCTGTTATTATAGCATGGGAGTGTACTAACATGCATCCAATTTAAAGGCCAAGGCTAAGCAGCTAAAACTACCGGCACTTCATCAACACAAGCAAATACTATTCAGGCATAACTGCTTCAAGCTGCTTAGAACACCATGGCACATGTCTGATCCCAGCACAAAGATCACAGACAAGATTTTACAATAATTTTCAATAGTAATTTTTAGTTCAATCCAAAGTACATAATAACATAAGAGGATCCCTGCCGGATCAGACCACAGCCCCTCTAGTCTAGGATCCTGTCTCATGCAGTGGCCCACCAGTTGATTTTGGAAATCTCAAAGAGAAGACAAATCCTTCACTCACTCTCAATCCCCTGCAAAGGGCCTTGAGAACAGATGAAGTTATATGTATGGGCATAGGATCTAGCAGTAGTCTTTTGACAATCTAAAGCAGGACGCAGAACTGGGATAGGTTCACTTGTTCAAAACCCAGTTTTGTCACGAACGCTCTACACGGCCTCAGAAATGTCCTAGGATATCAAGACCCATGTTGGGACAGCCCAAACCCCTACGCAGTCTTCCCCACGGTGATCAACTCCACCATGACCAGTCACAGGATGCTCACATGGAGGACGGTCACCTTGGGATCCCTTTTCAACATCACACTATTTCACTTTTCTCCACAAAAAGTTTCTACTGGGAGGCAACAACGTCCAAAGGTCAACCTCCTAGTCTATTTTTAAAATGTAGTCTAAAATGGGGGCATTGCTCTAAGATGCCTCTAGGTGACAAAAGCAGAAAAACAGGCAAAATTGATGAAAGGCCATCTAACTCAAGGTAAAATGATTTTACCAGGAAGTCAAATCTGTAACGCTGCTTATTACACGAGGACCACACTTGAAGAAAGCCAAGACAATACTTAAACAAACCAGCTCAACTTATTTACACCAAGAGTGCTCGCTTTCTGAGAGCATTCTCATGTACACATTTACAGTATATAAACCAATTGCCAACCAACTTACAGATTTTTCCTGCCAAAACAGGAAGTCCACCCAGCAACAACCGTTTCCTGCTCAAACTCCTCCCACCCACAAGAAGAGGTTAAATACACTTCAAGGCTGGGGTTCCATTCCTGACACTGAGCAAGCTGTACCACTAGTAAACATGATTATATGCTGTAGGGTCAATCAAAAACCAGTAGAACAGAACTTATCCCCTTAACATTTGAGTTCCTCATTTCTAAAGCTATTTACGAGACTTTAAAAATCTACTATAAAGTAAAAGTAAATAAGCTATTTAAGAGAACTGAGAGTAAAAAGATGGAATATTTTGACGAAGATGTAAGTGTCAAAAATGTCAACTCTACCAAGGTTCTGGTATCTCTTCCAAACTCTGCCAGTCAATATACTGACAGAATCTATGAAGGAATGGGAAAAGAAACTGAAGGCTTGGGCAACAGGAAAAAAAATGACAAGAGTCTCCAATAAAGTTTACTACACATTACAAGAAGGAGGCTGGCACGGACCATCTTTGGAATTCTATTTTGAAGGATTTCAAATAGTAAGGATGATGGAATTAGATTAGAAACTAAAAAAAGATAGTTGCAATTGAAACAACAGCAAATAAGGTCAACAATGTATCGGTAATGCAAAATGACTTGGATATAAAACTTAAAGATAGTCTATATGGACCACTAAAAGAAACAAGGAAGATTTGGGCAAAGTGGAAGAATAGAACGAATATGGACTGTAATAGAATATTATCTACTGATATCACAAATCCAACAGGTCAGACTATATATGCAAAGGTACTGCACAAGATGAAAGAGGCAGGCTACCATATCTTATCGGACTGACTCATCAAAACAGGCCAATGGATCCAAATCAAGTTCAAACAATAATTGGGTTGAGAAACTGGTTGGAAGCAATGCCATTGAGTAATTATAAACAAGAGATCAAATGAAGCACCCAAAGCCCAAGACCACAGTCGGGAAAGATAGCAAGAGCAAAGATAGCACAAAAAAGGGGGATTGGAGGAACGTATATATAGAATTAACAAAGAAATATTATTCAGCAGAAGATTATCTGAGGTTGTGGGCCACTGACATAAATATTAATGTAACTGATTGGAACAGATGGGTGCAATGATTATTAAGAATATTAATATTAAAGAACAACAAATAAAAGTTATGATGATTAGGTAGTACCTAACTCCTACAAGATTGGCTTATATGATACTAAATTTATCTCCAGATCATTGGCATGGATGTGGGCAAAGAGGTATTTATACACATATGTGGTGGGAGTGTCCAAGAACAAGGACCTTTTGGCCAGAGGTTAATATAGAAACAGACAAGATTATTAACCAGAAAAGGGCATATCATCCATGCTGTATAAAATATGGCTACATCATAATTTGGGAAAGTTTAAAAAGTGTGAAAGGGGGGCTTTGGGAAATGGATTGTGGAATCACTTCTGACAATGAAGAATGGCTGAAAATACCTGGTAGAATATACTTCTCTTTCAGATCTCAATTAGAACGAGGATTATCCATTAAAGTATTATTTAGATGGTACTACACTCCAATTGCTTTAAATAGAATCAATATTAACCTATCTCCCTTGTGCTGGAATAAATGTGGGTACCTATATCCATCAATGGTGGCAATGGCCAGTAGTCAAGCCTTTCTGGGAAATGGTACAGAATACACGCAGTGAAATGCCCTCTCAAACTATTACACTTACTCCTGCTATGATTTTCTTACTTTCTTCTAAGGAAGTAAATGCTCTAACCTCAAAAAAATGGATCACCTGCACATGGACTCTCCTGATTAATGAACTCATTACAGCTCAACATTACAAAATGAAAGCTATGGAGCAACAAGCCTGCTTTACGGCAAAATGGACACCTTTTATTTCCCAAGTCCTGATTAACCCTGCACTTCGTCCCTTAGCTTCCTTCTCATTAACTAGGATTAGACAGAAATTATTAGCATTGTATCCAAATCTTATTATATAAATGAGATGGTTTCAATATTGATCTTGCTCCTGTATTTTATGCAATCCTCAGACACATGGTTCTCATTATGTCGTTATTGTTTGTACGTAGAGTGAATTATTAAAAATAAAAGTTTATAAAAAGAAAGATTATTAATGACCAGACTAAATGGTATAAAGAAATGTGTTTATGCAACAAATAAATATTGCTAGTTGTACTGAAAATGACAAATTTGAAACAATCAATGAATGCTGCCCAAATGGTGTTAGCAAAGGGATGGAAAGACTCCAGCCTATGGACACTAAATAATTGGGGGGCCTATATAACAGAAACGATGTTGTATGATCTTATCAGACAAAGAAGTTTGTTTCTGAGAGGGATAGAACTTAAATCTGATTGGTTCAGCAACTGGGGAAAAAATATAACATATGGTTTGGCACCAGGGGAAGCCAGGCATAGAAAAGAAAAATAAGTTTGATTTGCTGTTTAAACAAAATTAATTAAGGGTTATTAATGTTTTGCTGTTCCATGCAGCAGAGGGGGAAGAGTAGCTTTATTTGTTAGTTGGTTATATTTTTGTAACTGATGAAGAATTGAGATATGTTATGTGATATTCCTGGTTTTTTTCATCATTGCATGTTATTCAATAAAATTAATTTTTTTTTAAATCCATGGCTGTTTCCACCTTGCTTGGAGTGGCCTCACCAGTCTGTTCCAGCCAGTCCCAGGCCCAGTTCAGCAGTTGCAGCACTGCAAAGACATCATGACTGTTCTGGTTTACACAACTGACGCCCCATCTAAGGCGCCACCCACCCCAGGAAGAAATTGGGCCAGGCTCTGTCACTCATACATTGTGTTCAGAGAACACATGTGGAGCTGAACAGGGGTTGCAACATCTACCTGCCATCTTTGAAGGCAACATTCAAACAGTTCTAAGTTGAGATCCATCTGACCATTTTTTCCAATGTATGTCACCTCCAGCTTTTCTTTTTTTTTAAAAAAAAAGCCAAGTTGTTTTTTAAAAGAGCTACTATCCAAAAGTAATCTTCATAGGTGGTGTGTAGGTTGTGAAGTAGTGATGTGCAGGCATCATGGGACAGCAGCAGTGATGCCCGGACACAGTGATGCTTTGCCAAGTCAAGAACATCCCTATTCTCCTTGTTCCAGACCAGGTGCAGAAGGACCAACACCTGGACTGGAATAAACAGCATTAGTATGGTTGCAGACCTCTTAAAAGAGGTCTACAGCTAAACTGAGATAGAGAGCCCCTAGGATGGGAATGACACAAAACAGCACTCGTCAGTCCCATGTGGAAGAGGCATAGTAGTGTTTTAGGACAATAGGCAAGAGCAAAATGGCCTAGGTTTGAGCCATATGAATAAGAAAGCCTAGACTCAATTAACTTCCCCAAACACTAAAATAACCACAGCCCATCTGCTAAAATAAAAAGATAGTCAGCACTGTCACCTTCCAAAACTTTGAGAGGTGGCATGTTTTTGTCTGGCATCATAAACCATGAGGCAATTTCCCCTATTTCATAGTTGAGGGACCACGACAGAAGATGCTTGTTTTGTCACTGCATCCTTCAGAATCTCCTAAGGAAAAACAGATGACTTCTTATGAAGACCTCTAGAAGATTTAAAGGAAATTGTGTGCTCTAGAAGACACTGGGAACAAGCCAGTTAAGCAGGTCAAAGCCGGCCTTAGGACCTAGGTCTGATAACAAGTAGACAGCAAGTACAGACAAGTGCTTGTGTTATCTGCACCCATTCTTTCATGAGTAACCTTCCCCTGCACTTCCACAAAAGCTGTAATTTACAGACCATCTTCAAAGACACAGTCATTTAATTAGATGTCACCATACCAGACATCACCAGGACCAAGTTAGCTTCAACCAAGTAAGTCCACAACTGAGCCACGGCCAAAGCTAACGGAAGGAACTCAATACCACTAAGACAAGTCAAGTTGTGTAATGGTATTCTTGGATCTAGAATTTCCACACTGAGACTTTGGGAAGAGGGAGGCAAGTACTCCAGATTGTAAAATCACCCTCAAACCTGATTCCGATGGAACTCGAGTTACTGACCTCGATCCAACCATTACTGTGGCAAGGTACCAATTTATGATCTTCACACCAGTCTGTTGCCCTCCAGTCTTGCAGCATATTTTTTACCCTGGCCCTTTCTACACTTGACCTTATTCCAGAATATATCCCAGGATAGGGCTCCGTTGTTCATATGCTAATACAGACTATGGCAGGCCTTAGCTGCACTAGCACGAGGGCAGCAGGCCCCTGTTCTGAGAGATGTTTCAGAATTAGGCCAAGTGCAGAAAGTCCCCCTGTATATTAGTGGACTCTAGTATATGTGTTATGATTAGTTAAACAGAAATTTGGCTACTGTGGTTCAAGAGGGGAACTATTCCCCCTTTCCCAGAGCAATTTGGCATTTGTGGTGCAAAACACTGATATGTGCTGCAGTCTTGCTCATGAAGAGCCCTTTAATGACAGCAAGGATGTATGGGTAAGGACCCTGCTTTGCAGTTTACCAGTGTGTAAGGGACTGCTGCTGAAAAGAACCAGTTCTGTTAAGGAAAGGGTCTGGAACGCCTCCCTTATGAAATCAGGCTGCAACGTCTAGGCCTCTTCAGTCTGGAGAGACGGCGTTTGAGAGGGGACCTGATTGAAGTATATAAAATTATGCATGGTATAGAAAAGGTGGATAGAGAAAATTTGTCTACTGCAAAACACTAGAACCGGGGGTCACCCTATGAAGCTGATGGGTAGGAGAGTCGGATCCAACAAGGGGAACTATTTCTTCACCCAAAGGGTCATCAGTTTATGGAATGTGCTGCCAAAAAAGGTGGTAACAGCTACCAGTCTAGATGACTTTAAGGTAGGGTTAGACAAATTTATGGACAACAGATGTATCAATGGCTACTAGAATGAATGCCTAGGTGCATCTTTCAGGCTGGGGGGTGGGTGGAAGCAAGGCACTTCTAATGCCATTTGCTGGGATTCAAGAGCAGGAGAGAGTTTGTCCTTGTCTCTGCTTGAGGCCTATGAGCATTTGGCAGGTCACCGTGTGCAACAGGATGCTGGACTAGATGGGCTATGGCCTGATCCAGCAGGGCCTCTCTTATGTTCTTATGTGACAAAATGTCAGGTTTAAGACATGAGGTATTGGCAGATTTCTGATCTTATTATCAAATTGATTGGGCACTTGCTGCAAGTACTGATTTGGATAGCCAATACTTTGTGGGATTTTAAGTTATTCAACCACTGAAGAAACCCAGAAGCAAGCAGGGTTGAAATGCATCTGGCCATTTGATACAGTGAAGCAGGATGTCCCAAGACACCGTGTGTTCAATATGAGACATGTAGCTGTTGCGTATATGGATTTTATTTTCATTTTGCATATTGGCTATTACATGTTAATTTGACAGTATTTTTCTGGCACTCCTGTACATTTTTGCGATTATACACAGCATTCAACTGAGATCCTTTTTAATTATCTTTTATTTTAGTAATTGTTATTTGGGGGTTTTATTGGCTGCTTGCTTTTCTGTTTGGGAAGGCACCTACCAGCTTTATTAATGTTTTGCTATTCTGTGCAACGGAGGGGGAAGGGTACCTTTATTTTTTTTATTTTCGTAACTGAAGATCTGAAATACGTTATGTGATATTTCTGTATTTGTATGCTAATATCCCTTAATTAATTTTGTTTAAACGGCAAATCAAACATTTTTCTTCTCTATGCTTGGTTTCCCTGATGCCCAAACCATATGTTATAATTTTTCCCAGTTGCTGGACCAATCAGATTTAAGTTCTATCCCTCTCAGAAACAAACTTCTTTGTCTGATAAGATCATATAACATCAATTCTAACATATAGGCCTCCCAATTATTATTTAATGCCCATAGGCTGGAGTCTTTCCATCCCTTCACTAACACCATTTGGGCAGCATTCATTGATTGTTTCATATTTGTCATTTTCAGTACAGTTAGCAATATTTATTTGTTGCATGAACACATTTCTTTATACCATCTAGACTGGTTATTACTAATCTTTTTTTTTAATAATCTTTTATTTTTAATAATTCACTCTATGTACAAACATAATAACTAACAATATAATGAGAACCATGTGTCTGAGGACTGCATAAAATACAGGAACAAGATCAATATTGAAACCATCTCATTCATATAATAAGATTTGGATACAATACTAATAATTTCTGTCTAATCCTAGTTAATGAGAGAGAAGGAAGCTAAGGGACGAAGAGCAGGGTTAATCAGGACTTGGGAAATAAAGTGTCCATTTTGCCGTAAAGCAGGGTTGTTGGTCCATAGCTTTCATTTTGTAATGCTGAGCTGTAATGAGTTCATTAATCAGGAGAGTCCATGTGCGGGTGATCCATTTTTTTGAGGTTAACTGATCTGAAAATTTCTACTGTAGAGCGAATTAGACCTGATTAGGTTTCTGTTACGTATTGGAGCATTTGCTTCTTTAAAAGAGAGTAAGAAAACCATAGCAGGAGAAAGTGTAATAGTTTGAGAGGGAATTTCACTGAGTGTATTCTGTACCATTTCCCAGAAAGGCTTGACAACTGGCCATTGCCACCATTGATGGATATAGGTACCCACATTTATTCCAGC
>MTQE01001424.1:11603380-11655156 GCA_014337955.1 Aspidoscelis marmoratus
GGCCCTCCTGGTTGTCCCACCACCCTCAGCAGTGAAACAGGTGGGCACCCCGGAGGAAGGCCTTCTCAGTAATGGTCCCCAGGCTGTGGAATAGTCTCCCCCTTGAGGTGCGTCAAGTTCCTTCTCTGTACAAGTTCAGGAAGATGCACCTCTTTGCCCTGGCCTTCGGTTAAATGTGGTTACATTCCCCCTCCACTTTTAAGCAGTACTGTTTTTAATATATATCTGGTTTGTTTTAACATTCTGGATTTTAATTGTTGTTATCGATATAACTGTTTTAATATATAGTTTGTTTTAATGTGCGGAATTCTTAAGCACTGTTACCCGCCCTGAGACCTCAGGGTATAGGGCAGGATAGAAATACAAATATAAAGTAATAATAAAATGTGTCTCAGGAGATGGCCTGAAAACCATGAGAAGTGCCAAATTGTTATAACCAAGCCATTCTGAATTTTGTCACTGCTTGAACAGGAGATTGCCTGAAAGCCACCTCCATTCTTCATGGCCCAGAGGGAACCAACTTAATACCCTCCCACAAGGTGCCCCTGTTTGAAAATTCTCAACAACACCAGTCAGCATGGCCAATGACAAGGAGCAGAAGAAACCAAAATCCAAGAAAACATTCATGACACCTCTGTGCTGGCTATCTAGCCATGAACCTGCACCAAAACCGAAAGAGGATAATCGTCTGAAAATAAATGGATTGTAAGAAAATGTCTTGAAGAATCAACTTCCCACCATCATTTCAGATTAAAAGAAATCATGTCACCCAACTTCTGAGAGTTAAATGCAGAAGTAAAAAAAAGCCATTGCAACTCCATTCCAAATAATACACAGGGCTTTTCATAGAATAAATCTTCGCACAAGAAGAGAAGAAGAAGAGTTGGCTTTTCTACCCCGCTTTTCTCACCCATTTAAGGGGACTCAAAGCAGACAGACACCATGTGAGGTGGGTGGGGCTGTGAGAGCTCAGAAGAGAACTGTGACTAGCCCAAGGTCACCCAGCTCTCTTCGTGGGGGAGGGTGGAATCGAACCCAGTATTCCCAGATATGAGTCCAACTCCCTAACCACTAGACCACACTGGCTCATGATCTCCACAGGATACAAGTTTTGTTTTAAATGGAAAGATAACTTAGCTGAATATTGTTCATCAAACAAGCAGAGGACATTAAGTCCAGAATGGTTCACCAGCCATTCCTTATACTGATAATGGTTACAACCAGATTCCTTAGCAGTCTGGTTACCACCAGTATCAAGCTGTTAGCTTTCCTTTATGATGTCCTAATCTTCTGGTATTAATAATAAAATATTTAGAAGTGCGTTTTCTGTAAGAAATCACAACATCATAGCTTCTTTCACGACATGCCTAGGCTAGATTAGACTCTTTTTTGCCTTACATGTATTTTCTTAAGTTCCTGCATATTTGTAAAGAAGAGTTGCCTTTTCTACCCTGCTTTTCTCACCCATTTAAGGGGACTCAAAGCAGCTGACAAACCTGCTCTTCTCCCCATAACAGACACCCTGTGAGTTCGGTGGGGCTGTGGTAGCTCAGAAAGAGCTGTGACTAGCCCAGGGTCACCCAGCTGGCTTAATGAAGGAGTGTGGAATCAAACCCCATGACTGCAAGGCATGAGTCTGGCATTCTAACCACAAGACCTCTGCAGGCTTTTCTTCCTGCTATATATACATCCTTACAGGGGTTGGAAGACAAAACCCTTTTCATAAACACTGCAGTACCAAATTGTACTGCAGAAAATCCAAATAGGGCATGTGTAAATTAGTGTACTCTCAACTGCTGTCGATAAATGGTGATTAAATTCTGATGTGGTAGTTCTCCCCAAAGGACTATGGATGCTTAACCATTCTTAATTTTTATTTTTTCTGTATTTTAAACGCTGTATCCCATCTTGATACGTCAGGCTATTGAATGGGATTTTAAATGCAAATAATGCTTTCACAAAACTGTGTGATGGCCTATTTCAGTCTTCATCAGCTATATCACATTGTTTTGGTCCACAGCCTGGCCACACAGACAAGTCACAGTGCAAAACAACTGGAAGGCACCAGGTTGGCAAAGTACACCCTGTGAAATTATTCTGAAATAAGTATCTGCGTTTTAAAACTAGTACTGGAAAAGCCATTAGTTCTAGGAGCTAGAGAAGTATCAGAGTTTTAGAAGTCCTAGATAAATTAACATACATTGAAGAAAATTTCAAACATCACATGCTATACTTACAGTAGAAAACAGACACTGTAGTGTGCCAACATTTAGCTTAGCTCTGCACTTATGGTCATTTGATTTTATTTAGATTTAGAAATAAAACCTTCGTTATACTAACAGGGCAGGTAACAATGTAAAATAGACCACCATTTAAAAAGAACAACCCTCCAAACAAACCTAGTTGACATGCACAATTCAAAATAATAAAACCAAGAAGTACACACCTAAGAGAATTCTAAAGCTTGGATGAAAGTCTCTTAACCAGGTACTAGAAGATATGCAGCTAATGGGTACCTAATATACCTCAGAAGCCAGATCTACACCTTAGGACCAGTCAGACAAGCCTTATTTGGAAACAGTTGCTCTGGCCCACTTACAAGGACTCCTTTCTTGTTTTTAGTGGATTCTTTTTAATTTGTTTTTATAATTGTGTCTATGCATTATGCATGTATGTATGTGCAAGTTTCTCAAGCTTCAAAGGAAAGGGGCACTGATAACAGTAAGGACTCCAGGTGATCCAATTTATAACATTCAGGTGTCCTTCCAGAGAACAAGGCCACAGGAGTAGAGATGTACAATACCCTCTTGAAACATGTTTTAAGCAGCTGCTGGTAAGCCACATTTCCCATCAGGAAAGCCTCAGAGCAACATCTGCCATAACACATTTATGATGATGATGTAGTAGTAGTAGTAGTAGTAGTAGTAGTAGGCGGCTGTTCTTTTTATACTCCGCTTTTCTTATCCTTAAGGGGACTCAAAGCTGCTGACAAACCTTCTGTTCTTCTCCCCACAAGAGACACCCTGTGAGGTAGGGCTGTGAGAGCTCAGAAAGCAAGCTGCAACTATCCCAAGGTCACCCAGCTGGCTTTGTGTAGGAGTGTGGAATGAACCAGGAAACTACCAGGTAAAAATCTGACATGCAAACCACAAGACCAAACTGGCTCCCATCATTAAATAAACTATGTTAATTCACACTGCCCCCTGCCCCTACAAGCATATTACTTCTGTGTCAGGGCTCCCCTGCAGCTACAGACCATGTTTCTAGCAGGTTTGGCACATCCTTACGCACAATTAAGGATGCCCATTCAATACAACAGATTCAAAGAATTTTGAAACCTCAGAAAATTATTAACAGCACAAACGTTCATAAACTATACATTTTCAGATAAAGAGTCATTTGAAACTGACAAGGAGATATACCGTACATTAAGAGGAGGGAGTGAAGCACAAAAAGGACAGTAAGAGAGTTCCACGAAGTAGTTTTGATGATAACTTTCTTGCACTAACAATTCAATTGATAAACTGGGTAGTAGCAAATTTTGGACCAGTGGTCACCCTCATGACAAGTGAACTCACGGGCTAGTCTGTTCCAAATTTATACTTACCACTAAGCCAGCACTTTAAACTGAATACATTCAAGAAAGAGAGTTGGAAATATGAAAACTTCCATTCTAAGTTTAGTGATACATTTCTGAAAGCAATTCGCAACAACTCCCTGGAGCAAGACTGAACTGCAGCTTTATCAGCACACTAATCAGAAGTTTCACCAAAAGAGTCAGAAGAAATCAGAACAGAAATTTAATATTTAGCTACTTAGAAAAAAGGACCCACCCTGTGTTTCCTTGATACTATATCTCTGATTTTAAATAGGGCTTACTTCCAAGTCAGTTACTTTAAAGCACAAATAACTTAAACAGCTATATGCAAGATCATGGAATAGAAACACAACTCCAAGATACAGCAGATGTGTTTCCTGCAGAAGCATTGGCTCAATCGTCAACATTTCAATGTAAAGCACTTAAGGTCAAGGTGGAGAGCAGCCACAGGAAATGATATTCTATACAGGACATAGGAATCACTATGATCTAAAGCAGGGGTTCCCAACAACAGGACCTTGGACCTGCACCAGGTCATAGGGTTTTTTTTGCCGGTCCGCACCCCCGCCGCCACAACAAGCTCCCCTGCCTCCGCCCCAGAAAAGGAAACCAGTCCCTGGTGCAAAAAAGGTTGGGGACTAAAACAATTCTTGGCACTCAAGAGCTTTTTTCTGATTGTGTTTAGTACCCAATAAAATAAGCTCTCAACATCTTCAAGGGCCTGAAAGCCCTGCAAATGCTGAAGCTGCTGGCTTCCAGTGTTTGGAACATATATGAGCAAATATGAAAATCTTGATCTATCTTATTCTCCTCAAACAGGAAAATAGTAGTCCCACTCAGACAAAATGCTCCCAATTACCGGTTTGCAAACCACAAATAAGTGAGACTCTACCACAAGAATGGTGAGGTGCCATTTATTCATTTGTAAATGACCCAAATGAACGAAGGATGAACATCCTCGTCTAGGATGTTTTCCTTCCTGGATGACGTGTTTTATAAATCTGTGAAGCCCCTGCTATGAGGTGGTACCTCAAATCTGAGAATCTCAGCAACAAATGTATTTGGATGACAAAATAAGTTGCAACAATTAAATGTGTATCAAGTATAATATACAGAAGCTGGAAACCGAAGATTTCAGACTACATCTTTGATTTTATATGCAGGTGCAAAGCTACAGTTTTGCAAACTGTATGAAAGTAAAATATGCAGTAAGTCCCCAAGCCAATGAAGAAAACTATATTGAGAAGACCGGTGTGACTTTTTAAAAGAGTAAAATTAAAGACTCTGTTTCAAAAAATTTCAAACAAATGTGGAACTAAATAGCTCTGTGAAACAAAACAAAGGTAAAAAGTACAAATTAAGTCATCATTCTGCCACTGCCTGTGCATCATTTAAAGTTCATATTTTTCAATATGTATATGAAAAGGTAAAGAATGCATCACATGCTTGTTCTTCACCAATGCTACAGGGCACAATACACTATTACTATATAATAAAAATCTATTATGATATATAGTAATTGGTGTCAACTGTTTATGCATACTGTTTGAAATATTCACCTGTCTGCTCAATTTTTGTGACTGCCATTTTTATCTGGTCAATGTTCTATGCTCCCTACTTAAGAAAGGGCAGCATCTGAAAACCATAAGGATATTGTAAGAGGCAGCAACCATATACTATCATAATTTAGAGCTAGTCCAGAGTTTGCATTAGACATATGCCACATACAGTATTTAGGTACTGAAGAGGAAACTAACCAACAGTTTAACCCAACCTAAAATATAATGCACTCTGCAAAGCAAGACCAGTCTGTCACAATCTTAAGCATAAAATGAACATATTTTAATGGTTGTTACCCTCCCAGAGACCTTCAGGTATGGGGTGGGATAGAAATGTAAATAATAAATATTTGTTTAAACAATACCCAAGGAACTCAGAAGTACAGTTTACAGCTCTAACTCCAAAAAAAACCAGCAAATTTTGTACCTTTTAAGTCAGAACTGTGCTTTTCAACAGACATTTCAGCTTTTTGCATCTTTTGTTGCTGTTACTATGCGGGTTGTATTTTGAAAACATGCCATACTTTTTAATCACCGAAGACCTAGAAATATCAAATGTTGTGTCTGAAGCAATGGCCTTGTAATACTCAGCCATTTTTCTTTCTGCCATCTTTGCTGGTTCTGCCGGTTGCCCCAATATAACCCTTTTCAAGGCCTATTTTAGTTCAAGTAGTTTTTTGTAACAAATTTCTGGGGTCATGATTTCCAGCACTGAGAAGACTCATACTCTCAAGTTATAGAGATAACGTGATAACCACACGTGGCTTTCACATTAATTTTGTCCATGAAATATTAAAAGGACTTAGAACACTATGGTAGTAGAATATACAGCAGAGTTCTCTAAAATTCCTGGCAGAAGGCTTGCCTAACGACGCAGGAACCTGTTCATTGAATAGATGGATTAAGGTATAAAGGTGGGTCAGCTTATAACAGGTAAAGATCAAAGGTTACACCCATAAGCATATTATGTCTTCAAAATCCCACAGTGCTCCGCTGTTTTAGAGTTAAATCAAATGTTGGTACAGCTTTCTGATCAGCTGAAGCACTTAATAATCTACTTGAGGCTGTAGAGGCTTGCCTGGCCGTCTCTCCTTCAGACAGCCCCCAGAGAGCGCAAACAAAATAGTAGCTGCGTATTTTTTTATCATGCGCCTATACACAGCATCTGTAAATGGCATATAAGAGCTGTACAACTTTGTATGCATGCCCAAGGGATGTCTACCCTTGCATGCCTCTTAAACCAGCATTTGTGAAAGCGCCCATTCCTTTTGAAGCTGAAAGAAGTTTCAGAAGCGATTCTACACAACACAGAAGCCTGCCGCTTGGAAATCTCACGTCCCAGAAAAGGTTATCAGTGCCTTTGGCATGTCCACATTAACTGGATGGTGGCCTATGACTCTCCTTCCCACTGATCAGCAGCCTTTCAAAAAGCAACTGCTTAAGACATGTCAAGTTAATTTTATTGCTCAAGTCAAGAGACTGCAACAACAATCCAATTAGGTACAAACGATGAGTACACATTGGAAAAACCATATTAAACACATAGGTTGAAAACAAAAATACAGTTACTTTCACCACATATTTTATCATTAAATCATAACATGAACAAAGCTATAGACTCTTCAGGTCCTCTCAAGGGGAAGGAAGCAGATCAAATCAGAAGTTCACTAACTGTACTCCAATATAATACAGCCTTGTGCTGCACCAGCTTCTCAATAAACACCCGCAAAGCAATGGCATCCCCTTCAAACTCAACTATGGGCAGATGTTTAGAGTCAATTGTATTCCATACTGTACACCCAAATCCCCTTTGTTCCTCTTTCCTACCAAATCCTGGAAGTGCAGCAAGTTACCTTTTTCACATTTTCCTCCTCCTCCTGGCGCTTCTCATAGTGTGAGAAGTCATCAAAGATGGAAGTGGTGTGCTTGTACGTAGCAATGATTTTCAGAACCTGCTTAGCCTTTTCCAGAGGCACCTCCTGAGTGTCTCTGGAGTTGGTCACTGGTTTATTCTCATTGTTCTCTAAGCGAATGTGTCGCAGTTGACTGTTGGGAACGTCCTTCACAAAAATCCACCTGACGTCAAAGCGTCCCTTCCACTTGTCCTGGGACCACACACCCGCACATGTGTTGTAGTCCACAGCAGATTTCATTTCTGCAACTCCACAGAAGTGACCGCTGCCATTGACACTGAACAGTAAGTAAACAGGACCTTTTCCATTCATGGAGCGGTAAGCAGCATCCAGTCTCTTATTACCATGCTCTGTACTGCACCAGATATTATATTTAATGGAACGATGGATATCGTCCTCGGAATAACTCTTGATAATGAAAACCCGACCATGTTTGGGGTTCCAATCAAAATCCTTAGGATTATAGTTGTTGATGGATCTCAACTTCTCCAGGACTGGGTGTGGCTCTAACGGGACAGAACCAGAAGTTGCCTGAGACTGTCCAACTGAACTGCCATCTACTCCATTTTGGCCGAACCCATTGCCACGATTACGAGGTGCAACCCAGCGGGCAGGCTGCGCTGCCTGTTGCTGCACGGGCAATTGACTTGGCTGTGGTGGCGGCGGCGGCGGCAAGGGTTGTTGTTGTTGTCCTGCTGAAGGCTGTACTGCTGGCGGGCTGTTACTCATCTGCTGACCCATTGGTTGTGGAGATATCTGGGTCGATGGCTGACCAATATTCTGAACTAATACCTGGGAAGGGTTTTTTGTCACTGGACCTTTGTTATCCCAAGTTCCAATATCCATGTTATGTTTTATAGGTGGTGGTGGAAGGCTTGATCCCGCAATACCATTCTTGGTCTTTAACTTAGGCTGTTGCTTAGCAGGTTTGCTGGCAATATCAGCCCAAGATGCTGGTTTAGGAGGAGCAATGGTAGCTGGTGGCAAACTGTTAGAAGCTACAATATTACTGGCAATAGACCCACTGCCAACAGCAGAACCAACAACTTTGGGAACACTGCTTGCAACGTCAGTGCTGCCTAGCTTCAAGGCTGCCATGCCTTGGTCAATGGTATTCATGCCTGGTGCCTTATTCAGGGTCTCACTGGCAAAAGCAGACTGTCCATCAATCATGGCTCCACCCAATGAACTTGGTGCATACGCGTAGTTGCTACTATATCCAGAACTCTGAGTTGATTGCCCCTGAGAACTGTTATTGCCCCAAGCTGAGAAGTCAATCCCACTTGGAAAAAAATTAAAGCCATGCTGTCCAAGAAATGGGGTGCTGCTAAGGGCCCCTGGCTGTCCAAACATGGCATCTGGGAGAAAGTGAGGCTCTCCATTACTAAGCTGTCCATAAGATGTTAAATAGGGCATAGGCGGATCACCTCCTGTAGACCAAGCAGCTTCGCCCAAAGAGTAGGAAAATCCAATGGATGGACTGTAATAATTCGGCATGTAGGAATCAGACATTGCAGTGTATGCGTTGTTCTACAACAGAAAAAAAAAGAAACTTATTAAATTATTAGAACACAGGAAAACATTCAAATCTGAAACTACCAGAAATAATTATTTTAGAGAATGCAGTAGGGTCGTAACAATAGTAACAAAAACCATTTTATTACAGTCACAGACCAGCACAGTTTAAACTGAAGAATTACACTATCAGCAAAACGTTAATCGGTTCAATCTGTCATTACGTTGTTTAAATAATTTCAAGAAGTACCCTCTGTACGTTCACTTATTTGGAAGTGAGAAAATTTAAACTTCTTAACCTTTGATATTTTGTCATGATGGAGTAAACCACAAGGTCAGTTTCACGTTATGCTGATAAACCCTCAAAAACAGTACTAATTAAGGCTTTATAGTTGGGCCAACAAAGCACTTACAACAAATAGCTTATGCCTGCCAACAATACTTAAAGCGCAAGTTAAAAGTTTTAGCTGTTTTAAACTATTCAACTTTCCCTGAAATTGTAACTAGCCATTCTAGGCATCCCTAGAAACACGTGCAGCGATCTAGAACCCTAATTCCACAGCTTTTCATCTACTCTCACATCAAGTCAAGTCAAACAACCATTTCTCAGGCTTGGCAGTTTGGGTTGGTTGGACAGGCTAACTTGCTGAACCACCAAGCTGGGAAGAAAAGGGCCTGGCTTTTTTTTTCCCCAAGAGGGGATCACATCAAGTCACCCTCCAATCTCCATTGTACAGCACAACTGGGGAGCAAACTAACTGGAAGTCTCAGACCCCTGAAACAAATGGTCTCAAATGCCAACATCCATAGAAACTGTGTATTTTTCTTTAAAGACCCAAACGTAATTAATAGGACGTGGCGTGTCCACAAATTTTAGTGCAATCTCAGTCAGGCCTAATCAGAAATACTCCATGACACTTTCACCCAGAAAAATAAGTAAAGTGCACACTGAGATCCCTGGTTTTCCTATCACACATCCTTCCAATTTTCTTATTAAGAGTACAGTATAACAGAAGCACTGAGCTGTTGTCCTTCCCAATAGTAAGTTCAGGTATAGTCCTTTGCACTCTACTGTGTTTCTTTCCTTTATCGGTTTAATTACTGACTTTTGGGTTTAAGACCAATTTAAACAATGCAAAAGTTTAAAAGCCAGGTAAATATTGACAGGTCTACTCTTCATGAGTCACAGAACAGCCAGAAGATACTGCTGTCCACTAGCTTAGTGATTAGATTCTGAAAAGCATTATCCCTATACATTTCTCCCTGGAGAAACTGCAGAGGACATTCCATTAGTGAAATGGCCTGAGATCTACCAAGTAGCAACACGACTGCAAGCAGTGACCTATAGTGGACAAACTACCCTTCTCAAAACCTGAGCAAGAATTCTACAAGTTGAGAGCAATGGAATAAACTGTCCCATTTTGTTAATTCAAAGCAATACTGCATCTGCTAACATTTGTAATATGCACAGTTCAGGTAAACTGCACTGTTAATGCTCAAACAGCTTTCCACACTCATGGTTGCTGGAAAAAGCAACAAATTCAAGTTTTATTTTGCTATACAGTTGGACCGCCATACCTACTAATCCAGTAATCCACTGTGACTGGACCAGCCCCCACCCCACCACCACCGCCATTAGTCCACAGCCTGGGGCAGTCAAGAAATAATGTGAAATCTTGTTGATTCCCCAAAATTCCTGTGAAATCCCGCAGGATTTCATGGGAACCATGGGCAATTGAGATTTCCCATGATTTCTGTGAGATCTCATGGGATTTCACAGGCATTATGGAAGACTGAGTGCAATTCCTCTGTGTTTGAAATATCCATGGTTTTTCAGTAACCGTGGTAGGACCTAGAACGTATTCCCAGCAGATACAGAGGTCCAACTGTAATTTGCATATTACTTTGTATTTTAAATTTAACATATTTTGCAATATCTTCCAAACAGTTCAAGGCACTGACGATTACTATTCTTTTTTTGTTTTCTTTCCTTAAGATCATCACTGGCCCAAAGTCTACCATTCAGCTTCGGGAACTCTGGATAAGTGAATCTTGTGCCACAGGTATGACACTTTTCTTTGCTTCTTATGGCTGAATATGTACCTTTCTGCAATGCACTTGTCTGTTAACACCATCCAGATATAACGTAGAAAAGGATCAGGTTACACAACCCATATAACCAAGACAGATTTTCAGTGGTCCTCTAAATAAGGTTCATTAAAGATGTCACAAAAGTGAATTCACTACAGTAGCTCTTGCTATTCAATAAATATAATTTAAACACCTAGCGCCTTTTGACTTGACCCAGAAACAATTCTAGGCAGATCACAGAAACACACTGTCCGCACCACAATCCACCCGGAAGAGTCCCTCAGGCCCTTTGCCTGTTCCCAAGGCTCACCTACTGTGGGCAACTTAACAGCTGTCCACTGCTGTCTCGCACCACTGGGAATGGCATGGGAACAATGAGAATGGGATGCTTCTGGGTGTTGCGTCCTGGTCCACCACATCTTTGTGCAGTACACACGGTGCCCCCTCGCCCAATCACAGCTAGGGATAAACGGGAAGTGGCCATTTGCACACACACTGCTACTGGCCAGGAACGGGAATGTTCCTGTTCACCAGCATTTACTGAATTAGCCTGGAATGGTCTCCAGCTAAATATAATAACATGCTGCAGAGTGCTTTTGGCAGCATTCACCCGTTCTTTTCCAAGTGAGAATTTGGTCATAAGAGATTCACAACAGAACCCAATATACCAATTATATAGTTGATCACAGGGAAGGGGAAAGGAGTAATTTTGTATGGTAGAAGGTAAATAAATGTGCTTAAACTAAAGTCAAGTCACACCTGTGACCAGTCTTGCAAGTCTTGTTCACTAAAACTATACATTTATCATGTAACAACCCATTACATACTCATTAGAAAGCGCTAATTTTTAAAGCTTCTTTAAGAAGATGAATTTAATATGTACTTCAAAAAAACAGCTCCCTAAAGGTTTAGTGAAAGCTGCCAAAACCTGCCAGAACTTCTCCTTTTACATCAAACGTACAGGTGATACATACAGGTGATATTAACTATATGAGTAATGCTGCACATAAACACTATGATGTTCTAACTATTCTGTTAACCGGAAGGGGTTCCACTACCACCTACAGATTAAACAAGAATGAAAAAAGCAGTGGCATTAGACTTATTTAAGCAATCGGTATATACCTCCTCAGGAACGTTACTGTACAACCAAACCAGTCAGAATAATTTATAAATGAACTCACTTTCCTTCTAAAGCTATCAAGAAAGGGTGATGAAGTAAAGAAAAAAAAGTATTGGTTGGGTTTGATCCTGAGTGTCATTTCAAACTCTCTCCACCCACTGTTCAAACAGCACATTCTTCACGGATTTATGGAAGAAGACTGTGAGGCCAAAGAATGAAAAGACGGCATTTTAAGTAAGGGTATGGACCGCAATGTCAAAGTTAACAGCTGAATTACCCCAAATCTATTTATGACCGAGCATGAAGGAATCAACTAAAGGAGAACCAAAAGCTGACATTTAGAGGAATTTTTCAATTACAATGTCCCAGTTTTGTTCCTACTTGGAATCCAAGACAATGAACAAGCGGTTCTCAGCAGGACACTGATAACTTTTCTATTATTAATCGAGAGTAATGTTGAATTACTCAGTCGCTTTTCCTTACTGATCCAAGAATTAAAACAGGTTGGTAGTGGTGAGTAATCCAACCAAGTTATCATCCTATCCTGGGCAAACTGCCAAACTGATGATAATTCTATTATTTCAATCTTAACAGAAACTGTTATTTGGGCCAATAATTATTAATTCAACCTCTCACAAGCATAACTGCAACTTTAGACACATGGTTCTAGTGTCACAACTCTAAGGACAATCAAATTTAAACACCAGTAATTCCACAGCCTTTGACGGTCAACTGTCATTTTATTTGTTAAATTTTCTCGGTTGTTCTGCTATGGTCTAGAGCAGTGGTTCTCAACCTGGAGGTCGTGACCCCTTTGGGGGTCGAACTGCCCTTTTCAGAGGGGTTGCGACAAGTCTCCCAAAGCCCTTCCCTCCCACCTCCCAGCTGCTCCGCCCCTGTGGTTGGGGGTCTCCACAACATGAGGAACTCCATTAAGGGGTCGTGGCATTAGGAAGGTTGAGAACCGCTGCTCTAGAGTTTGGTTTGGAGCCCAAGCTTTCTGATATAACTGTGAAGTCCATCTTCATACAACCTATGAAGAGTCTCTTTACACAGTCAAAACCTTTGAAGATGAATATTGCAGTTATGTCTGAAAGCTCAGATTACAAACTGATCTCTAGAACACTACAGAACAGTCCAGAAAATCTAACAAATGAAACCAGTAGTTTCACTTTTTCATAAAGCTCCCAAAGAAGTGCTATGACAAATCTACTGTCTTCCTCTAACATGCCATGTGAGCCATCAGAAGAATCTGCTATTTATCCTTTTTTTAAAGTTCCATTTCTAGTGATCTTTCAAGGATGAAGATCACATCTCGCCTTACAGCTTACCTGTCCTTGATGGTTATTCAAAAGTTGCCAACACTTTGCCTTCCAACATGTCAGTACTTGGGAAAACTTTACAGTTTAGGATTTTCTGCTCTTCTAGAAAGAATACTGCTTATACATAAATCCAGAAATCTCTAAATACTACAAGATTACTTCCCCCCCTTTCTCTTAAGAATGATGAACACTTCCCATGTGACAATGACACTGTACAACAGAACACTGTGATGTGTATCAGTGTGCTCTTGAATACTTATGCATAATGAAAAGCTCTTTCCCATCATATTCAGAAATGTGAATCTAAAAATCTTCTAGAAGAAAGGAAAAGTGTGGTCCACATCAATCTTTTAAAAGCCAACATTAATATATCACATTTTACTTCATCTAAGAGATTTAGCTAAACAGCTGTCCATTTTTTTTACCTATAAACACTGAAATTCACAAAAAAGGCGTGGCAGATCAGAAATATACAAACTATAAGTGTATATATTGTGACTTAAAAGCATTTATAGCGATATTTGCTAGTTATTTTTCCTATTAGCCACTTTCATCCTTCTTTTGCATAGAAAGATGAACTACAAATAAGAAAGGAAAGAAGAAGAGTTGGCTTTTCTACCCGCTTTTCTCACCCATTTAAGGGGACTCAATTCGGCTAAAAAGCTTTTTATTCTCCCCACAACAAAACACCCTGTGAGGTAGGTGGGGCTGTGAGAGCTCAGAAGAGAGCTGTGATTAGCCCAAGGTCACCCAACTGGCTTCATGGGGAAGGGCGGAATCAAACTCGGCATTCCCAGGTAAGAGTATGGCTCCTTAACCACTAGACCAAACTTGTACCGGGCTATGAATATCCAAGACTCTGTATTAATTTTAATACAGCAAGCACCACTGAAGACAGTGGGACACATTTCAAACATTAAAACAGCAATGTTTAGTTAATGTTCAGAACAATTCTAAATCTGGGACCACAATAAAAGCTATACAAAATTAGACCTCTAGTCTACCTAAACCTATCCTGGAAGGAGCCTGGTAAGAAGCCAACAGGCTGGACACAACAGCACTCTGACTGTCTTCATTCCATAAAGGATACATTTATAGAATCAAGTCAAATAAGTATGCTGATTAGTAGGCTCATAATCACAATGAATTTTTCAGAACTACTGCAAACCATTAGTATGCTTATTTGTTTCACTCATTCAGCAAGCTCACAGTAATTTACAAAGAACTGTGTTTGAAGGAGATAAGCCCTTTTGAGGTTGTGAACTATTTCATGTTAGAAGAATCAAACTGTTAAGGAACCTCCAAATCTCCTATCATGTAAGACACATTGGTATATAAAATGCACCTATAATTTGTCAAGGAATAATTAGAAAAGCTAGATAAAAATAGGACACAGGAGAAACTGCTTTGGAAAAAATGTGGAACTTGTATGGAGAGAATATGGAACTTCTGCACCAAAAAAAATACAGTAAATAAAAAGTTCAAGCATTTTATTATGCTTGCTTTCACAAATCTCCTAGCACAGTATGCGATCCGTTTGCAGAAAAAGTATGTGAATTATTACAGAGTTGACAATGATGAAGTTGTGCCAAACACATTTTCTGAAAGTTTGCCAAAAGGAGATGTGTAACTAATTACTAATAGGATACCCCACCTATTAAGCAAACATATATTTTCTAGCACTTACCGGTCTGGCCTGAGGACTCAGATAAGGTTCAATATCGTCCTCATTTAATCCATCCTTCTGATGTACTGATCCATTTTGCACTAAAGATAAAAATTTGTAAGAACGATTACTTAATTCCAAAAAGAACAGTGAGCATTTACAGGAAAATTCAAATATCCCAGAAATCTATGCCAAAGTTCAAGGATAACGTGCATCTTAATTCTTATTCCAGTGCTGTCTCTCTGACATAAAAAACATGAGTAGCAGTTAAAACATAACTGAAACACTTTAAATTATTATATCAATCCTAGTCACACACTAAGGGTGTTTTTCCACTGTCACTAGAAGTACCCATTAAGTACCCATTAATGGGTACGTAATGGGTACTTTTAGTGACAGTGGAAAAACACCGTAAATGTCCTTTACAAGCCCTACACTGTATTAAATCATTCATTAACTTCAGTGGCAAGAAACAAATTTCTACTCACAACTGGCTTCCCCACAGGAGATGAACGTTTATAATTAATTAACAACCACTTCCCAATGCCACTTCTTATATATGCAAGGCATACAGGGTTGATCACAATTTTACTCTACTACTGGAAAATGTCGAACTACCCCTCAAGTCACCTAGCCACTTAAAAATTATTCTCATTTACGTTAACCTTCAAGTTTCTTCGAAAAGCTTCCATCTATGTGTTAGAATGGGCTGACTAACCCATTGTCCAACTTGGACAATAATTCTCAGCATTCCAGCCACTGGTCATGCCAGGCAGAGCTGAAAGACTGTGTCCAATGGCATCTTAATAGTTCTGTTTTGCAAGGGTCAGCATGATAGCATTTATGAAACCTCCTCTATCCACCTTAAACATCAGTTAAAAGTGTTCAATAAATCAATTTTCTCTCTTCTACTATGCATTACCATGAGCGCACATTTCTTTTGCTTTTAGTTCTGCATATAGGACTCTGTTCCAAAAAGGAACAAAATGAAATTTTAAAAGCTAAACTATAATGATCCTCAAAATGGGTAACAATAAAACGATCAGATAACCATGGAGGGGCTATTTACCTCTTTACTGGGTGTTAAACCAGGCAGTTGCAGCCTCACCAAACCCAACAACGTCCACTATTTTGTATCTCTGTAGCACTCTCAAAACCTGTAAAGCCCGTAGCATACAAGACAACTACACCAGACACTAAATTAGGGGCTTTTACAAATCCAGACTTAAAGGCAATGGGAACATGCGATATTGCTTCCATGTATGCTACAGCTATGACTCACTTCTGCAATTAGCTCAGAACGTTAACCTGAAGGTAGCCCTGGCTCGTTCTCGCAGAAGGCCCATTAACATGCCACACTCTCTTTCCTAAGAACAACTCGTCCCTTAGTCCCCTTATTGGGCTACTCAGAATTTCCTGCATAAAATGTCCTAAGTACGACCCTCAAAGCAAAACCGGCAACGATACTCCTCGGGTTTCATGGCGTTGGGCAACCATCCCTTGCACATAGAGGTAGGTGGGGCTGTGAGAGCTGTGGCTAGCCCAAGGTCACCCAGCTGGCTTCGTGGGGGAGGGCGGCATCGAACCCGGTATTCCCAACCATTAGACCAAACTGGCTCAGAAAACTGGTGCGAATAGGAACAGCGGCATACGCACGCACAGCCTTCCCTTCTTCGAACCGAGCGAGGCCCGAGACTGGGGAGGCAGCAGCGCTCGCGTCCCTTCCACCACCGCCGCCTCCGCCACCCCGCCGCCCGCCCACCTCGGCGTAACCGAAGCGGCTCGGCAACTCACCTTTGGTGCCTTGGCCCTTCGGTCTCTGGAGCGGCGGCGAGACGACGCCGTGTAGACGCGGGAAAGGGGGAAAGAGGATTGGGGGGGGGAGAGAAAAAAGAACAATCCTAAATCACGAGGCGACCAAACAAACGGAGGCGGCGAGCCCACGCGGCCGCCGAGGAAGAGGCGGCATGGAGCAGCCCGGCCTAGGCCTCTCTTCGGCCTCCGGGAGACCGGCCGGGGGTGCCAGGGAGGGGGGAGGCCTGGCGCCGAGGGCTCGCCTGAGAAGAAGCCGCCACCGCAGCAGCAGCAGAGCGCGACGCGGCCGGCCGGTGGGTCGGTGAGCGGGCGGGCGGGCGGGCGAGCCAGCGAACTAGCGGCGCGCTTCCCGGCCCGCCCCGCGCCCCCTCCCACGCCCCGGCCGCCGCATGCTAGGCCCGAAGGCAGCCAGGCCCTTGCCCGGCCCCGCCTGGCGCGGCCGACCTGGGGCGCCTCTCCCTCCCCGCCGCCGGCCTATGCCCGCCTCCCCTTCTACCTCGTCCCGCCGTTCCTACCTGCTCCAAGAGGCTACTGGCCGACATGGCTCCTCCGTCTGGCGGCCCTGCGAAGGGAATGGCGCTTCTGAGGTGAAGGGTGGGGGGCGGAGGGGCAGGGGCGGCGAGGGCGGCGGCGGCGGAGGAGGAGGCGGCAGCGACCGCGGCGGCGGCTTTGTCCGGAGGAGAAGAACGAGAGAGAGAGGAGCAGCAGCAGCAGGACGGAGACGCACCGCGCGGCGGCTCTCGCTCGCTCTCAGCTTCCTGGCGGACTCTGACTGGCTCGCCCCGCCCGCAGCCCCGCCCGCGACTCCTCCCGCTCGGCTACCGCTCGTCCGAGGGACGCTCTAGCCTCGCGCCTCTCTGGCCTTCTACTCTCTGACACACACACACCCCGCTCACGCACAAAAGAACCCACGTGACGCGCGCGCGCGCGCGCGCTCCTTCCTTCGCTGTTCGCTGCCCGATGATGATGGTGGGGCGGCGGCGGCAGCAACTGCAGCTAACCCCCTACTACGCTTCCTCCCGCCGCCTCCGAGCGCGCAGGCGCAGACAGGGGGGCAGCGGGAGGGGAGGGCGATGCCGCCGTCACGTGGTGTGATTGGAAAAGCCAGCGCTCGAGTACAGTAGTTGAAAACTGGGAGGGAGGGGAGGGGGCAGCGGGGATGAGAGCGCGCGTGCTCGGATCCACGAGGCAGGCTTCGTCGCGGTGCCTGAAACAGGATGAGGCGGGCCAGGAGCAGGAAGAAGCGGAAGAGGAGAGTGCTGGGAAGAGAAAGGCATCTTGGGTAACGTAGAGGAAAGGGAGTGTGTAGTGTAGACGGGCGCGGCGGCCCTGCCGGAAATGCGTTTGAACTTAAGTGATGGGGAAAAGATCGGTCCGAGGAGTGTTAAAGCCAAAGACAGCTATAGGGGTTTTTTAAAGCGAAAGATTTAAATTATTATTAATAATATTAGTATTAATATTATTAGCATTAATAATATTAATATCATTATTAATAATAAACCAGAGGCTTTGAGAAAAGCAATTGTGCACTGAAGGAAACTAGCGATTGCCAGTTAAAATGCCAGAAGCCATGGCTGTGGTTTATTTTTATTATTATGTTGATCGTCGCCATGGCTTCTGCCTTTTTAACTGCCAGTCGCAAGTTTCCTTCAGCGCTCAGTTGCTTTTCTCAAGAGTCTTTGGTGGTTTTAAAACAGTAGCCGGTTTGCTGTGAGGTCCATTTCTTAGGCCCAGGAGAGTAGATCGAGCCCACGGAGGACAAAACTGATGAACCAGTTCTTCGTTAGCAGGGGGGCTTGAGCTTGCTATTGGATCAAACCTTAAACTTTTAAGTGGAGCTTCAGAAGCTTCCAACGTTTACAGTTCATCTCTAGGCCCTCCCTGCACTGAGCCTTGGTCTGGATTATATCCCCAAATAGGGACCTGCCATCTGCATGCTAGTGCAGAATATGACAGGTCCCAGCATATGGATTGTGGGTCCGTATTTTTGGGTATAATCCAAAATAGCACGCAGTACAGAAAGAGCCTTGGAATCTAGTTTGGCAGATCTCTGATAATCAGTGTCTTGGATGGCCATCGCTTTCTCTAACACCTTTCTCAAGAACGTCATACTTGTAACAGGGCAGCAGTTAGCATCTCAAGTTCCATGTAGGTCTTTAGGTGTGGACAAATATTCCTTAATTATACACATTTGATTTTGACAAATCAAGTACTGGTGCTCCTAAACTACAGGAATCCAGTATGGACCCCTATAATGAATCAGTCATGCTGGTGCAGACTAGACTCAGCTGAAGGGAGAAAACAAGGCAACTGTCAAGGGACAATGCATGTTGCACTGCAATAGTGTAACAGTTATTTCAATATTTTGAGACCACTGTGGGTGTTTTTCCACTGTCACTAAAAGTACCCATTAAGTACCCTTTAATGGGCACATAATGGCATTTTTGTACCCATTAATGGGTACTTAATGGGTGCTACTAGTGACAGTGGAAAAACACCCTGTGATCATTTCACCATAGCCTTCTCTTCTGCAAGTCAAACACTCAGCTATCCTAATAGTTTCCCATCAAAGTTAGTTTCCAGAACTCTTACTGTCCTTGTGAGCCAGTTTGGTTTTGCGGTTAGGGAACTGGACTCTTACCTGGGAATACCGAGTTTGATTCTGCACTACTCTTCAAAGCCATCTGGGTGACCCTGTGCAAGTCACAGCTCTCTTCTGACCTCCCACAACCCCACCTACTTCACAGGGTGCTCTGCTGAGGGGAGAAGATTAGAACACTTTGTCAGCAGCTTTGAATCCCCGTTGAGAAACACGGGGTAGAAAAACCAATTCTTCCCCATGAAACCAGCTGGGTGACCTTGGGCTAGTCACAGCTCTCTTCTGAGCTCTCACAGCCTCACCTACCTCACAGGGTGTTCTGTTGTGGGGAGAAGAATAGAAAGCTTTGTCAGCAGCTTTGAGTCCCCTTCAATGGGTGAGCAAAGCAGGGTAGAAAAGCCAACTCTTCTCCTCCTCCTCCTCCTCCTTCTTCTCTGCTCTTGCTCCAGCTAGATGGAGTTCTTTCTGGGTAGAAATAGCTTAGCTATTCTGAGTTTGAGTGGAAGTGTACTTGAGGGAGAAGGCTGCTCTCCTGTAACTGAGGAAAGATAAATGGAGCTCAGCAGGGGACTTTGGAGGAATCACTGCTGTGCTCTGGGTAGATCTTCTGAGTTTTGGAGACTTTGTTGGGCATTTGATGTGTGGCTGGTTTAGCTACTAGAAGGGGGGGGCTAATTTCTAAGCTAGCCTGAGCATGTGAAGGAGGAAGGACTTGCAGTGCTGCTCATTCAAAGGAGTGGCCTGACAAAAAGTAAAACTAAATATTTTTTAAAAGTAAAACAAATCAAATTATAAAAAAAAGTTTTTAACAAATCAAATAATTTTTATGCAGTACAATAATTTAAATAGTAACAAAACCTAAAACAGTAATTTAAATATTTTCTTTAAAAATGTAAAATAATTTAAATAGTAACAAAAATAAAATAGTTTAGAAGTCATGAAGGTAGAGAGCCAGCAGGTGGGGTGGTTGCCTGGTGAGTTGCATCAAGGGTCACATGTTTGTCTGCTTGCTGAGCAGAGGTTATGGGTGTGGGCAGAATAGAATGAGCTCCTGGCTCTCAGGGAATGGGTTTCTTCTCTTATGGCTAAAGCAGCTGACCTGGAGAAGCAAAGATGGACAGGCATGAGGATGTGGCCTTCAGGAATTCCATGTTGAGCTGCCTACGAGAGAAGAGGGACAAGCTTCCATAGTTGGGAACCCTTATTTTGAGGATTTTTCCTGTCTTCTCATGCACTGACGATCCTCCTCTACAGGTGGCAGGTGGGGGGCTCCTTGTAATGGATGATCCGGTGTTCAGAAACAGAGATAGAACAGTTTGTGATGGCTTTGTGGTTCCCGACATGTGGCGTCCACATAGGTTGGTAGACAGTGCTGGAGAAGAGCCAGTGGTTGTGGTACATGCTGGTATCAGTGATGTTGGAAAGACTTAAGTGGGGATTAGGGAAGCCAAACTTAGGTTGTGAGGTAGAAGGTTGCCTTCTCAGACTGGCAGCGCTCAGGAGTCTCAATGCATGGATGAGGCAGTGGTGTGGAGAGGAAGGGTTTAGATTTGTTAGGAATTGGGAAACATTTTTCATAATATTTCAAGATAGATTTTAGAGGGGAGGAAAAGACTTACAGGCATGACAGAAATGAAAAGCATCTCATATGCATTGGTCGTAGAAAGTTATTAGGCGATTATAACTCTGCAAACAAAGAACAAGAAGAGGAAGTGGACTCCGTAACTAAAGACAGTGAAGAGCAGGAGGGAAGAGAAATCAAACAGTCACAGTGAGAAAAACCAAAGATATGAAAATCAACAAAGAGAAGGAAATAAAAATTATAAGGGTAGTTCATTAAGGTTTAATTGTAAATTGTGTCTCTCCTCTTTCTAGTCTTTTAATGCAATGGTCTTTTAGATTAATAAATATTATTAGCTCTAATTGAACGTATATCATAAGATTATTAACAGGGAATGAAGGGATTAGTAAAATGAGGCATAGAACATTAATAAAATACTATATATTGCATATATATAGAGGAAAGGACAGAAGGGAAAGGTTTTAATGGGAAAAGGCACAAAGAAGAAAAGATGCAACAAAGCATACGGTGATAGTTGATAGAACCACAGTAGTACTCTTGCTACATACAAAAGGGGTCAGAAAGGATAAAGATAGATTATAGGAACTTTAGGCATACAAATAAGTGGATACCCTTACTACGGAGCACCCAAATAAGGATGGGGAAAAGTGGAAAGAAGCCATCCTACTGTTTCGGTCAAATGAACAATAAACATGCAAGTATATGAAATACTGTATGATGCATTTAGTAATAAAGAAGTAGAAGTAGTAATAAGTAAGAATTTAGTAGAAGAATCATAGCAAGATGATTTGGTAAGTCTAACTGCAGAGACTTACTCTGAAGCACAAAATAACCGGGTATTTTAATCAGTCAGATTGAAATCCTTTGACTTCATGTATATTACAGATTAAGTAGCAAAGGAGCCACATATATTTTTAAAAAGGTATCTTCTGCAGATACAGGGGCACACCTGTATGTAGTACGTTTTGCTATTATCGCCTTTCTTTAGCAAACAATCCAACCAGAAATCCTATTCCACAACCTGTTTCATTTATGATGCAGAGGTAGACCCATCTTCGCTATTGACCACACAATCAGCTTGGAAGTGCAGGCAATCCCCTCGTTCAGACCCCTCAGATACTTTCAACGGTCACATGTATAAGGGCAGCCATCCAACTGAAGTTGCCCATTAACTATGAAGAGTTAAGGCAGAGCAGGGTCTTGCAGGCAAAGTTACAATTCGGGATTTCTCATTTTTAGTCTCATTTCTTCTGTGATTCTCCTAAGGCTATGTTTAGCAAACTACCCTCAGCCCAACCTAGAGAAAATAGCAGTTTGTAATTGCAGAGATAAGAGGGAAAAAACTGTGGTCACTACCTGCCCATTTAGAGCAGTTTAATTTAAAAAAATACAGTACAATTATTACAGAGCATGAAATCAGAACTTGTGAGGATCCCCTATGGCACTCGCATTGTGACTTTGAACCAATCATGCACGCTCAGCCTAACCTCCTTATAAGGCTGTTGTGACGGTTGTTGAGAAAGGAAATGACATACCATATTGTCTTTAAGTTTTTATTGCAAAAGCAACAAAAACAAACAGCATTCTACCCTGTCCCCAAGTCTTACTGGCTGCTTTAAATATTTTATACAGATTTCTTTCCAAGCCTTTTCATTCCTCAGGTTTTATGAAATGAACCAGATTTTTTTTTAGGGCCTTCCCTTTTCACTCCTTCCCTTTCCACCAGGAAGAGGAGCGGAACAAAAGATCGCCTCTAGCTGAAAGGGAAACCAGGCTGCAGCCCTGCTGAAGGGATGGATTTCTCAGCTAGAATTCTCCAGACCGTGGTTTCCCAAACGGGCCTTGCAGATGATCCCGAATGATCATATGGATGACCGTGGTTTGAGAACCATTGCTGTAGACCAACTTTATATAAATCTGTGAACATTACACTCATACATATACGTAGCTGCTAAGTTTTGTATGGTTCCAAGCGTGGAGAGAAAAACAACAGGTACGCCCAGCCACACCCAGCTCTTCCAGTACTAAACAGCAGAAAGCACACTGGATACATGCAGGGCATCAGCCCAAGAGTCAAGGGACACGTGATGTTGGGGTGTCATGTCCAAGAACTTTTTTGTTCTTCTTCTGTTTGCGCAAAAGTGCAAGGCTAAAGGAATTTTTTTTTAAGTCTTGTAACATATTGAAAAGAAAACCACTGAAGAAGGTTTGAAGAGGCAGAGCTGAGAATCTGACTCTAAAAGCCACAAATGGGTCTAAACTGCTGAGAGATAAAAACAAACTGAAATTTAAAAAAAAGCCAACAGTGAACGAGCGATGAGACCACAAGCCCAAGGACAAGACGAACCAGTGGTTTCTTGCTATTCCCTCTCCAAATAGTAGCACAGTCGATGTGTCGGATTGAATCATGTTCCTGTGATATTAGAGAAACTGTAATACAAATAATTTATTTGGCGAAGATTGCCCTCATCCAACAGTCTAATAAACTTTCAGGAACCAGCCCTGTTCCTTTCCAAGATAAAGAACCCAAAAAGCAAACAAGGTGTAGGTAGAGCATCTATATAAACCTGAATGTCTGGGCTGTAAATGCTCACTGGGTCGTTCCAATAACCGTGGGAACTTGATTCTTCAGGGTCCTGAGGATTAACTAGGGGGATTTTTCACTTTTTCTCGTTTTTCCCTTCGACAGATGGAAGTTACCTTCTCCCATATGAAAATCCACTGAGAGCTTACTTTAAAAAAGAATATGTTGAAATAAGTGAAATAAAGCAGTAACTGGAATGAAGATCAAGCCAATTTATAATCTGGCTCCTTCACTAGTCCTCCAAGACCACAATCTCCACATTATGGACCTGGTGCTGATGCTCATCAACTTCAGCCACAACCTTTTCCTCAGTCCTCAGTTCTGTCCCAAGAATCACAGCTTTTGCCCCAGATTCCTCTGCCTCAGCTTCTGGGTCAGGCGCTGGGTCTATTTCAATGATGGTCTGTCCATCCTCTGAAGCCCCTTCAACAGTCTGGATGGCAGAGGTCAAGCCAGACTCCATGGCCACTAGTTCCACGGGATTTACAACGGTGGCGACATTTGCCAGTGCACTGCTATCTTGCATAGCAGCCGAACTCAGCAGGGCCAAGCTAGAAGATGGGTGAAGGGTTACTGTGTCGGAGGAGCTGGTCTTGGATGAAGAAACCACAGTGGCGTAGCGAAAAAGCTGTGAGCTTGACGGCAAGGTGTGGACAGTCACAGGACTAGATCCCTGGCTGATGGTTGCCACCGGAATGTTGCTAACTGAGAACTGCTGCCCCATAGGGGCAATGGTGATGGGCGAAATGACCGTAAACTGAGGCTGCTGGAGAGGGGCTGAAGGGCTCAGGACTGTGGCTGAGGCTGGACGCTGTAGGCGAGGCCTCTTAGGAGGCTTTGGAGTGTTGACAGGCATCAGGACCACATTCTGAACAGTCTGAGACTTTAACTTCTGGTCTCTGGCAAGCTTCTTCTGCTCTTCCAGCTGGCGGTCCAGGTCTGCAAGAATTAATTTCACAGTCAATTGAGAGAAACCTCTGGAAACTGTCAGGATTGCAAAGGGCTTCCGCAAGCACAAAAGGGAAGTAGGGAAAATGCATATTCTTACAAGGAGAGCAAAGCAGCTTCTTGGCAAGGAAACCATTTTAGGGTGTGGTCACACCCAACGATTAATCCAGCTTCAGTCCACTTTCATAACAAGACAACACATAAGCAAAGTCACCAGCAATTTTCTTTCCACATTATCTATCCCAAAAAATTTTCTGAGCTATTTAACACTGAAAGAAAACAGCTTGTCACTTTGATGATGTATTCTCTCATTCTGAAAGTGAACTGAAGCTGGATTAGAACTTAAGTGTGAACACAATGGACCAGACTGCCTCTGGAGACAGCTCTATCTGTTTTTCAGAAAATGAAAAACAGAAAGGGGAAAAGGACAACCAAGAACCCCTTTGCCAGACATTATTTTTCCTTATGAAGTTATTCAAAATGGACAACAGAAAGGCTTAAAGGATATGTTTGTAGAACCTCCACACCTCCAATATAAGTAACTAAAATTGTCCCAAGCTTTAAAATATTTCTACAGAACTATTATAATACATGTACAAAAATGCAGACCAGTGAAAACTCACATACATACCTGGCATGTTCTTAGCATATAGTTGCAGTATTAACAATAGCAACAGCTTTGCTCTAGAACTCACCACGGACAATGATGTCAGAAAAGAAACACAATATAAAAATGCAAAAACAATATAAGGCCAAATGATATACAAGCATCAAGGTGCTAAATCTCAGGACAAAACTGAAGTGCAATTGGTCTGCATGGTTCAAGAAATGTAAGCAGCAGCCCAAAGTGGGGTAAGAGAAAGCAGGGTCAGGATGGTGAGAACTGAAGAAAGAGTGTTTAATAGGGATGTGCATGAATATTCATAGGCATTCCAAATCCAATCTAATGTGCCGAATGTCGATATTCGAACTTGAAGAGAATTTCCCAAAATTTGAATGTAAACATTTGAATCAAATTTTGAACTTCGGATCTATTCTTTTGAATTATCTGGACACTCGTATGTGTATGGGTTCGTACACGATGCGTACTTGAAGATCTGCATCCTTCCCGCATCCATATGCATTTGTACGCATCCGTACGGGATGAAAACAGGTTGCACCTAGGATAACTACGGAATGCATACAGATGTGTCGACATTCGTATGTGCAGATTTGAATCAAAAATTCAAACTAATAGGTTTGAATTTGGTAAATACGAATCG
Organism: Aspidoscelis marmoratus; assembly: GCA_014337955.1. Taxonomy (NCBI): domain Eukaryota; kingdom Metazoa; phylum Chordata; class Lepidosauria; order Squamata; family Teiidae; genus Aspidoscelis; species Aspidoscelis marmoratus. The sequence goes on from MTQE01001424.1 coordinate 11,628,958, forward strand.
AATCTTGCTAAATTTGAATTGAAAAGAATTTCTGCCCTAGACTGTCTAGCCAAAAAGCAAGTATTCTGGAGGAGCTTTTCCACAGAATATCCCTTGTTGGCACAATATTCCAGTGGCATCTGGAAGCATTAATATCTCCTGATCCCTGGTTCATCTTGCCAGGGATGTGTTACTCTAGTAGAACTCCTTCAATGAGATTAAAACTAATTATACTGAATTCATTACTTAAGAATTCAGCCTTTCAAAGCACATAGCTAACCTCGTAAATAAGCTGGAAACAGATTCTAAAGTTTTTTTAAAAACTGGATTATGTCATTGAAAGGCTGTCATAATTTCAACTTTCAGTTTCACTGCTAAAATATCTCATCAGGCTTTATCTAGTGGCCTGTGCCGGAGGCAGTAGAGACAGACAATTGTGGGTACTTAGAAATCACGGTTATTTCTCCAGTGTAGTGTAATGATGAAGTGACAAACTGACTATGCGGAGCAAAAAATGTGCTGGGCAATGAACTAGCAGCTTCAGAATATCCCAAGACACCCCACTTCAGGCATACCTGCAAGCGTATAAAGAAACTGCTCCTCTCCCTGATTGGTTTGATTCTTCCTGTTGTCCAGCACTCTCTTGATAGTGTCCATCAAGCCAAAAGTATGGGCAACATTGTTTAAGATGGCAGCATCTATTTAAAAACAAAAACAAAAAAACCCAGGGCTTATTTTCTAATATTCTAAAAGCAATCCAACATTCAAACAGGAAGAGCACGCAAAGAGTTCTTCTCTTTCCCTATATTTCCTCAGTCACTGTATGTGATCCAGATTATACCAAGATGTACACTGACTATGAAAAAAACTGAGCACTCATGAAGATATTCCAGACATTATAGTTTGGGAGTAGCAGGAAAATTCTGCTATAGATCACTAATATTTTTGTACAATTGAACAAAGCCCTACCATAACAATAGGTTACTTTATGTATACATATATAAGTCTTGGTGGATAGCCTCACTTCCTCGAAGTGATAATCCAAAGGGCTGGGAAAACTTTATTTTGGGTTATCAGGAATCTCTACTTGCATTCTGTTTTGACAGTACAGTGGTCCCTTGAATTGTTAAGAGTTTAAATTCTTACAAATCTGAGAATGAGTTTATGTATAGGGTTTAGATGGTCTTGTGTTTCTGTGATCTTATTGTGAGATTCTCTTCAACCTCATGTGGCTTTGGACAATTTCTTCCTTGTGAGTGCAGCAGTGGAACTGGATGGTGGTGAGGTTGAGGAGTTGTAGAGAACAGGAGACTGTATGATTGAGAGCATCATTGAGCGGACAGAAGTCTTTGTATTTTGGGAGACATGTTTTGACCACCTCCAAAGTGACTTACATTGCAAGAGCAAGTATTTGGTGTGATGCTTGGAGCAGGCCATCTGTACCAATTGCATGGTACAGAGAAGGTGGTTAGAGAAAAATTATTTTCTCATTGCCCAACACTAGAGCCAATGAAGCTGATAGGTAGGAGAGTCAGATCAGACAAGGATCTTTTTATCCAGAGATCATTGGTCTGTGGAATCTGCTGCCAGAAGTCATGATAACAGCAACCAGCCTGGATAACTTTAAGAAAGGGTTAGACAAATTCAATGGCTAGTGGAATGGATGCCTAAGTACATCCTCCAGGCTGGGGAGACAGGCAGGATGCCTCTAGAGGTCATCTGCAGGGATTCAAGAGCAGATGAAGGTCTTGCCTTGGTCTTCTGCTTGAGATGCACATAAGCAATTGGTGAGACACTATGTGGGCTGTGGCCCAATCCAGCAGGACTCCCCTTGTGTTCTTAATGGGAGAATACATCAGCAAAGTGACAAGCTGCTTTCTTTTGGCAGTATCCTAACTTTGGGTTAGATGACATGGAAAGAAAATTTCTGAACAGTTTGCTATTGTGTTCTCTCACTCTGAAAGCAGAATGAAAGTGGATTAAAACTTAGCACAGATATTAACTAGTTCCCTGTATGATTAGCTATCAATGGATGTTTTTCCACTGTCACTAGAAGTACCCATTAAGTACCCATTAATGGGTACAAAAATGCCATTACGTACCCATTAATGTGTACTTAATGGGTACTATTAGTGACAGTGGAAAGATACCCAATGAGTCAGTTGGGTTGATTTTTACTCTAACCCTGATAAAATCTCAGGAGAAGGTAAGATAATTGTAACTGGTCGCAAAGCAAATAAGGAATTCCCGGAGGTATATAAGCTGGATTCTTATGGGTGGTTCCCTATTCTGGCAAGTCTTTTCACAGAAATTGGCAGTGTTTGTGAAATTCCTTAAAACTGGAACCAATTTATCAAAAAGCAAATAGGCAGAAACCTTCAAAGTGTCCTCCAATTAACCTTGTAGATATCTCTGTCGCATTATATTCCAGACATCTTTTAAATAATCTTGAACTTTACCCTGGACATGCTGGCTTTTAATTGGCTCCTGCACAATTCTTAAAAACCCGATTCAAAAATAAGCACTAAAGAATTGTTTTACTGCATCAATCTTTCCTCAGTCTTTTGATCTGATCACTCACAGTAGAGTATGTATTTCATAAAAATACAATGAGCATTAAAAATATCCCTGGAGTCACTTTTCTTTAAGGACATGAGACTGCTGAACTCCTACCTACCAGTAATCTGAAAAGGTGATTGTCCAAGCCTCTGCTGAACCCCTCGCAGGACCTCTTCTATCTCCTTCTGGATGTTGCACACAACTTCTTCCATCAGACCTACATCAGCAATTCCTTTCCAGAACATCAATGTGTCTTCTGGCATAAGAGAGAGAGATGTCAGGAGAAGAAACAGGTGGCAGTTGGATTACAGAGCTGCAATGATAACCCTGCAAGACCAGCAAGCCATCATATAATAGCACATTTCTCCAGAAACCAGCTTGGATGCTGCTATCCCCCATCTAGTACTTATCTGGAAGTAACTCAGATAACTCAAAGCAAGGTTGTTTGGGGGCAGATCTAATAGATTTAGCTACCAAGAGAATCATATTGTGGACCAATCCAACTTGCTTTTGATGGCAGAGAATAAAAACAAAAATTTGCCTTTTCATTGAGCAAAGCAACAGTTGGAGGAACCATGGCACAAATATCAAACTCCTGAGGCAGAGATAAGTGAGGTTGTGGATGTCAACTCTGCTGGCAAGGCCTGCTGAAAGAGTCCAAAGCATCTGGAGGGCATCAGGTTGCCAAAACCTGTCTTAGATCATAAACCAAAAGGAGTTGGTTCAAGTACATTTGAAAGATCACAGATTTATCACATTTGACGTATGTGCTTCTGCTTAGCGATGTGCATGAATGTTCTCAACATTTGAAATTTGATCAAATTAGATCAAATGTGCACATTCGAATTCGAATAGAATGTCTACACATTCAAATTTAAACATTCGAACAAATTTTGAATGTTCCAAAACGTTCGTTCGAATGATTCGGAACATTCAAAAGCACTTGTGCTGATAGTACGGGACGAAAACGGGATGCATACGGGATAAAATGGGATAGGTACGAAATGCTTACAGATCATGTATAACACGTACGAATATTGTCGCCATTCATATCTTGAGATTTGAATCTAACATTCACACAATTCGAATCATATTTTGTTGCATTTGGATTCTAAACATTCAAATCAAATGGAATATTTGGACATTCAATTTGATTTGATTTTGAATGCAAAAAACCCATTCATGCGCATCCCTACTCCTGGTGCTTTCATCTTTCATAAGACTATTATTCTGTTTGTTGTATGTGGATTTTCTCTTGCCAGGTGGAACATGAACAGTTGAAAGGCAAGTAATTAGTCCAGCCTGCATTCGCACTCCGTATATTGTTTTTAAACTGCGAAATATCTATAAGTCTCAAGGCAGTAGGCATGGTGGCTAAGACTAGCTTGGTTGGACAGCATCTAATTTAGGCAAATTTAGTGTACAACATATTCTTGATATGAGATTTCAGCCTTCTTTTAGAGCTTTGGCTATTTCAAAACCACAGTCTAGCAGGCAGACTGTGCAAGATCAGTGAGCTTAGGCAAACACATGAAGGAAGAGTCCATTAATGGCTCCATCCAGATGGGGGGAGTATACAGTCATGGCACCGCTATGGTGAGGTTGCCACATATATCTCTGGCAGCCCCACTATAGCCCTGCTTCCTCCCACAAAATGTCAGAAAACTCAGCACATGCGTGGAGGTCGAAACAGCTGGTCATGCATGTGCAGTGGTAGGGATGTGCGCATCCAGATATTTGGCAAAGACGGTGCTGGCTATAGTGCTGTCTAGCTAGGAGGAATAACAGTATGGAACTGCCAGATTCCAAGGCAGCATTCTACAAAACACTGGTTTCTGTAGGGCAACAAGGAGGAAAGAATTACTGTCTTCAAGCCCAACATGTGGGTTTCCTTCCTTGTTACTGTGAACATACATAAGAAGAGCCCTGCTGGATCAGGCCACAGCCTATCTAGTCCAGCATCCTGTCCCACCAATTGCTCATGGGCCTCTCATGCAGAAGACAAGGGCAAACCTTCAGCTGCTCTCAAATCCCAGCAAACGGCCTTAGAGGCACCCTGCCTGTCCCCCAGCCTGGAAGATGTACTTAGGCATCCATTGATACATCTGTCCTCCATGAATTTGTCTAACCCTTTCTTAAAGCCATCTAGGCTGGTTGCTGTTACCACCTCTTCTAGCACCAAGTTCCATAGACCAGCGGTGGGTGAGCCACATGTGGCTCTTTGGCTCTTAAGTTTTAAAAATTTGGCTCTCAAAAGAAATTTCAATCGTTGTACTGTTGATATTTGGCTCTGTTGACTAATGAGTTTGCCGACCACTACCATAGACTAATGACCTTCTGGGTGAAGAAATACTTTCCTTGTCTGTGCAGCAGCAGCAGCAACACAAGACTAGGTAGGCCTTTGCTTTGATTCAGCAGGACTCTTTCTACATCATTATGCATGTTCATTCCACACAGTCTTCACGTTCAATTGATTTATGCAAAAGTCATAGACAAAGAGCATACCAAGTCAGGAGGGCAATAAGTAATGTATCCAGCCCATAGTAATTCACTTAATGACCTCCTGTAGCTGACAAGTTGCTTTTTTTAATGGCATTTATCTACATCTATGAGAATAATTAGATGCGTTCTTTCCTTATTGGAGATGTAAGGGCCAAAAATTTGGGGAACAGAAAGAAATAAAATGGAGGAAAGACACACTCTCCAATATTCCAATATTTTCTGGGTTTTTGTTTCAAGCTTCCATGTTTCTTCTTTTAACTCTTCACTAACATCACCCAAACAAATAACTCTCTGACCTTAAGTTATTTGATGATTTTCACTGTTCAAGAAGAATTTTTTTAAAAAAAATCCTACCTGCAACTTAACATTCTAGTCCATTTTGAAATCCAAATGCAGGTGGGAATACAAAATGTCACCCAAATAAATGGATTTTAAGTCTGAAAACTTAAGTTTAAAAGCATGAGTGGAATTGTCAGATAAAACTGTCTGCTGTTCCCTACTCCACTGGCACCCTCCCCCAAAAATCTTGTTTCAATGTTTAGTGTTTTTAATTGCTAATGTTTGGTTTTCTTTTCATTGTTAGATGTCATAATGTTTAAGTAACAACTGTAGCTCTTTACTGTACATAATAACAGGGGATGAGAACACAAGGAGGGAGGCAGGCAGGCAGATGGCTAACACCATACAGGCAACCAGGTAGGAGCGTACCTGAAATCTCTTCTGGGTCCTTCTTGATTCCTTCATCAGTTGTCATGGTGACTGCTGCAGTCAGAGCAGAATTCCACTCAATCCCTTCCTCTGCACTCTCCTCAGACACTGCAATCTGAGTGATGCTGCCTGCAAGACGGGAGGATGCAAGAGAGTGCTTCACAGCCAAAGTTCAAGATTCCCTCTTCAAAAACATCATGAGCCATCTAGGTCTCATAAATCAAGAAACATAGGGACTAGGGGTGTGCATGAATGCAATTTTGGGGATTCGGTTTCGGTTTGATTCAAATATTCAATTCAATTTGAATCTTTAAAATTTACCCAAATTCGATTTGAATTAAGCAAATTTGAATCTATTCACTCCAATTTTCAATTTGAATTTGCACTTACGAATGTCAACAACATTTGTATTTGCTCATATGCGTCGTTATGCATCCCGTACGTATCCATACACATCCGTATGCATCCCGTAGTTATCCCGTATGCAACCCGTTTTCATCGCGTACAGATCCATACAAACGCATACAGATGCGGGAAAGGTGTGTACATGCAAGTACACACCAAGTATGAACCCATACACCTACGAATGTTTGAATAATTTGAACGAATAGATTCAAAAATTCAAAATTTGTTCGAACATTTAAATTTGAATTTATGGACATTCGATTTGAATTCAAATGTTGAAATTCGGACGAATTTGATCGAATTTTGAATGTCTTCAAATATTCATGCACATCCCTAATAGGAACCGAACCAAGAAAAATAAAGCTAAAGGCTGAATGAAATTCAAGAGTTCTAGGTCTTTTCTGCACTGGATCTTATTCTGGATTATATCCTGGAAAGGGGACCAGCCATCCATGGCTAGCCCTGGGCAGGGCCTGATGTAAGGTGCCTCCAAGCATGCAGTAAGCCGTACCACCTTTGCAGAGCTTTTTAAAAAAAACCACAGGATTCTAAGCGAAGTAAAAAGATGTTGACTTAACAGCATCTTTTTACTTCACTCTTACCTTAGAATGCTGCGCCGCTACTGTGGGCAATGGAGTGCCCTGTCTTGCGGGCAGAAAGGGGCACCATAGCTTATTGCGTGTCAGGAGGCGCTGCTAGTCTGCACCAGCATGTTGATGGCAGGTCTCTGTTCCGGAATATAATCCGGAATAAGGAAGACCCAGTGCAGAAGGGGCCCTACACAGAAGTCAACAAAACCTCTATAACAGATACAAGCAATGGAAGGACAAAGCAAATTTATTGGTAAATGGCTGCCATTTATCAAGAAAGCACAATCTAATTCAAGCTATTGGATTGCTGACTCTTATTCTTTGCAATTCTTGAAGAACAAAATTCAAGCTCTATCTCCGGAGATAACTTGGGAGTAAAACATTGAATTGTCATCAAATGGAGCAAGAAGTTGTACTAGTTTTGTTATGACTGAGGTATAGGCTATATGGTTAAGTTATGTTATGTTTGGATGCTTGACGGTAAATCCAATGGTTGTAAAGTTTGGATGTTAATTGTAATTGTAAGTTAAGTTTCAAAATAAAATGGAAAACAAAACCTCTATAACAATGTTGTGTATTCTAGGATAGTTTACTTTTTAAAGCACACAGATCACTTCAATTAGACTTCAATTTTGCCTGCTTGAATCATAGTACAGTATCACAACAAAAGCCCATTGCTAGTCATTGCTGGCTGTTAGAGCCCCTAAATAAACTGCATAAGACCCCCAGAGTTTAGATAAACCATTAACTCTCACAACGCATGGTTTAAATCCAAAGACCCCAGCTAGCTCGGCTGACAGGAACCAGGAGTACACGCCAAAACACCATTCAGAATTCTTTACTGACAGACTGAGATCTAGCAGTGAATGGAATGAAAAACTGATTCTTCAGCAAGCAGATTGGTATGATCCCAAGGACGTGGAATTTGGAAAATAAAAAAGATTACATGCTTGTTCTCTTCCAATTTTAGCATTCCCCCCATCCCACCCCTCGAGACTGTTTTTGATGCTCCCTGCCGAAATAAAATGGTCTCAAGGGTCACGTCCCCATGCACTATATAGTCCGAATCAAATCCAAATTCAGTGCGGACTGTTCCCTCTTTCTGGACTTTATGCGGACCAAATCACCCAAATCCATGTTAAATTTAGTCTTGTAGAAAACTGTTCTCGGCACGGTTTGGGAGCCGTGTCCGCATCATTTTGGGAACTGAGTCCACGCATGGGGAAAGCCCCAAGGAGGGAGACGTGATGAGGCTATTTTAGGGTCAACTTATAAGAGAAAATGGAATGAGAGGAAGTAAAGGACACCAACACCACATAGCAAGAATGGAGTCTACTCGAGTTCACCTGTTCCCTACCATCAGCAGAGGTGGGGGTCTGCCCTGGTACTGGTGCTCTGGCGCTGCTAATCAGGAGGTCAAACTTTGTGCTTCGACACGTATTTGTGCAAACTTTGTCATGCTGGAAAAAGTCGATTTGGCCAGAATCCATCATTTTTCTGCGCCGAAGATGGTGGAAAACAAAACCAAAAAACCAAAAATCATAGATAATGAAACTCTGGATGTCTACTTTTTTAAAAGTACAAAAAGATTAAACATCTTTGGCATAGTGCATTGTCCAAGCACTTAATGCCACGCATACTGTTCAATTTTGCAAACACGTACAATATAAAGGCAGAATTTGATACTGAATCTATTGCTCAGTGTCCTGGGAAACTCATTTTTTCTTGCAAGTTTCTATGCTCTCTAGCTCTACAGACAAGGCTGAAAAGCGCAGGAAAAATAGCAAAAGTGTAGAATTTAATAAGAAGGCAAGAAATACTTTCCCTAACCCTTTTAACTTTTTATCCATTTCTAAGACTAAGAAAATCAAAATTATTCAGTGAACATACACATTAATAATACTTATAGATATTTGCCCAGACCCATACAACCTATTTTCATAAAAGCTTCACAAGACAGCACTTTAGGATTATTATTCCAGATAACCAGTATTGGGAAAAGGAACTTTCCATATGGTGAGAGACAGGCAACTGCTATCAAGTCAATTATTTCTTGGGGGAAAAAATCTGAATCCACAACACCCTTGACCTATAGTCAGTCTCAGATTTATCCTGGGGTTGGGGTTCTTCCAGGAAGAAAATGTTCTTTGCCTTATTCCAGAGAGAAGATAGGCAGAATTTCAGCATACATAAGATAGAAATTGAAGACATTTCCACATTTATTTATTTATTATTTATATTTCTATCCCACCCTATACCCGAAGGTCTCAGAGCAGCTGACAACCTTTAAAATCCACCATATCAAACAAAATAATATATATATTAAAACAATAAAAACCATCACAGCATTTAATATCCAACATGTTAAAAACAAAATGTTATCAATTAAAACAGTAGTGTTTACAGTGGGGGAAACATTTAACCAAAGGCCTGAGCAAAGAGGTGTGTCTTCACCGCCTTCCTCAACATAAACAGAGATGGAGCCCGACACACCTCAAGGGGGAGACTATTCCATAGACTGGGGGCCATTACTGAGAAGACCCTCCTAGGTGCCCACCCATCTCACTGCTGAAGGCGGTGGGACAACCAGGAGGGCCTCCCCTGGAGATATTAGGGCACGGGCAGGTTGATATGGGAGAAGGCGTTCCTTTAGATATTTGAGGCCCAAATCATGTATGAAACAGCACAGAGACTCGTTGTTGGAAGGAGTGGGATCATGTTGCAGATTGTCTGCATAGGAATCTGGATCAAGGAGCTCCTCAGTACACACCGTTTGCATGGGAATAGAATGGACTCGGACTGTATGTGTGCTAAGGGCTCATAGGTCCAGATTAGTGGTATGCCTGATAAACTGAGCCAACAATTTGTGCTAGGAAGCCACAGTCCAGATCAAGGAAGACACATCCACACATAGAACAAATGCAGGACATTTATGTGCATGGTGACAGGAGACATGTGTAGCAGAGTCGCAACCGCAGAAGGTTTGTCAGCTGCTTTGAGTCCCCTTAAAGGGTGAGAAAAGTGGGTGTAAAAATGCCCCTCTTCTTCCATGGATGCCTAGGGCTTGGTCAATACTCTAGCTACTATAACAGCTCTTGTAAAGAAAGCAGAACCTTATGCAATTCATCTGCACAACTATTAAAGAGACAGGAACCCTAAGTAGGATTCCACATGGCAACTGTACAGTGAAATAGGAAATGTATTTTGCTCAGATTCTGCAAGGAAAGAAATTTTATAATCCAGATTAGACAAAATAGTGGCCCAAGTCCAGGTAGGGCATCTCCTTATGCATCCACAGAGAAAAGATACTTTTTAAACTAATAGAAATTGAAAGATTAAGAAGCGTAGGCAGGAGGAATTCCACACAGAAGTCTGCAGTAGATTTGTATGAACATTGCTAGAGCAACAAGAAGGCCATTACCTGAGCATGATTCCCCCCAAGCGAATGGCTCGCTTCCAGTCCTTCAAGGTAGATTTACCAGCCAGATGAACAAAGTGCTTCGGACTGATAAGCTGGTCATTGAACTAAGAAAGAGATAGAAGAGAGCATCTCTTGGAAAAAATGGGAAATACTCCATCACATCCCATATATTCCATCTTCAAGCCATCACAACAGCCCCACCAATTAGGGATGGGCAAAATATTTGAAATATTCGTTATTCAATTGAATTCGACCAAATTCGGACATTCAGATTCAAACCACATGTCCAGACATTCATTTAATATTCAAATGAATACAAATATTTTGAATCATTCGTATGAATAATTCAGACATTCGTATTTATACGGATACGTACGCATTACATATGTATACGTACGCATCTTGTTCTTATCCATATGCATCCATATGGATATGTACGGGATAAAAATGGAATGCGTACAGATTTGTACGGATACATACAAATGTTGTCAACATTCGTATCATCAAATACGTATCAAATATTCATATGAATAGATACGAATGTATTTGAATCGGTTCGGATTTTAATACATTCATTTTTTCTCTATCGTACGAATTCGGACAGTTGAATATTCAATTCGAATAGAGTCAAATGTTGAAAATTGCATTCATGCACACCCCTACCGCCAACCATGGATGCCTGTGATCCCACCCCATTAGGCATTGGTGAATGGTCTTCAGTATTCAGTGTGATAAAAGACAAGCAAAACTTCCTTCTACAATCCTAGGCCAGTAGCTTTCTGTCCTTTCAGATAAAGGGACACTCTTGAATTATGCTTTGCAATGTGAGATCCACTCTCTTTAAGGGAGAGACATACTGTATTCGTCTTCCTGTTTTTCTCTCTGACATGTCCAGAAGTAAGAAAGCGGTTGTAGCTTTCCTTATTCTCAGAGCAGATAAGAAGAAAACATCTTTTCTCCCTTTTTAGAAGAACCAGGGGTCATCCAATCTTAGCAGAATCAGGACAGACCAAAGGAAATATTTCTTCATACAATGCACAGTTAATCTAGCACAGTTAATCTATGTAATTTACTATCCAAAGATACGGTGCTAAAAACCAGTTAGGATGGCATTTAAAAAACCCAAATCTGCCCAAGTTCAGTTGTTACTGGCCTTGAAATTGCATGATGGTCTCTGGTATACAATATGCCTCTAAAAGCACAACAAGTGGTTGTGCTCATGTTCTGCTCTCTGGTTTGCACATGTCACTTCACCACCACGAGAACAGTCTGGTGTACTGGCCAGTTCACTAGTCGGATTCAGCAGAGCACTTTTTATGCTCTCCGTGGCAAGATTCACTGGCCAAAGTTTCATTTCTATTATGCTGCTACTACAGGCCTTTAAATGTCATGATTTTTTTTTCAAATAACACTCAAAACTCCATTAATACCAGAGAGAGCGGAATAAACCTCAAATTAGGTCTACAGAATTGAGAAAGGAAAATGTCAAAAACAGTTTCATCCTGCTGTTACCTTTACACATTTAACATTGATTCCTGGGCAAACAAATTTCTTCCAGAGTAGAATGGCTTTGCTCTCTCCACAAGTGATGGGATAGGCAATCTCAATTTCCTCATTGGTTTCAATGCTGGTGGGGTCTGCAGGAGGAAAGAAGGGAAGGTGTCAAAACCAGTCCTTGCTCTAGCCACAAGACTAGCTGTAGTCCTCCAAGACCTCCAGCTGAAGGTCTAGACCTAAGTATTTCTACATACAAATCAATATGATTGGCATTCTGTCTGCCTTCCCTTCTTAGCAGGAGGAGGAATGCTTGTTGCTGCTTGTTTCACTCACATAGTGCAAATTAAAGTACACAAGACACATTCAGATAAAACATCATGCTATAGCTTGATATTAAAAGGAAACAGCCAGTTTGGTCTTGTGGTTAGAGTGTTGGACTACTACCAATAGTCTCCTGATTTGATTCCACACTCTTCGATGAAGCCAGCAGGGTGAACTTGGGGTGGTGACAGATCTCTTTCAGACCTCTCACAGCCTCACCCACCTCACATGGGTTCTGTTGTGGGGGAGAAGAACAGAATGTTTGTCAGCTACTTTGGGTTCCCTTAAGGGTGTGAAAGTGGGGTATAAAAACCAACTCCCCTTCTGCTACTGCTTGTCTCTTTGCTAGGTGATTAAACCATACTTTGCTTACTTGCCTTTGTTTATTCTCATAATGATCAAAGAAGTTGTATTATTATATTTGAATTCATTTCCTCCCTATGAAAGCTACTATATCTTTTAAAAAAAAAAAAGGATTTGAACTGGATTGCTAGCCTCAAATGCACACAGCCCTAGGTATGGAAATTTTGCAAATGAAACAGTCAAATCCTATTTACAGCGCATCTGAAATTACTGCTTAAGTACTCACCAATGCCTTCTTCAAGCTTGTGTATGGTATGCGTTTCAACAGCCACCACAGCTGTATTGGTTTCAGAACCCTCTTGATAAATCCTGTGGTAAGAATAGCTCGTCAATAAACATTTTTAACTAAGATTTTACAGGCATGCTTGGGTTGGAACCCAGAAGGAACGCACACTCAGACTCTATGGCCATCATTTGAGACCATCCTCCATGTACATATTGCTATCAGAGATGAAGGACCACCATTCATAAAATTGTCCCTGCAGGGAGGTTCACCATTCCAGTACCGAGCCAACAGATTTTTAGTTTCCCTAGATTTTTAACTGTTAAACCATATAAATGTAAAAAGTGCCCTGCTGAATTCATCTAATTAAACACCTAGTTGAGCCATCTAGTCCAACACCTGGTGTCTTTTTTTAATATTAAAAAGAAAAAAGAACTAGAGAGCAAAACCAATAGCAAATATTAAAAACAGCCTGGTCTCAGAGTGACCACTGAGATGTCTTTGCACAGCCCAAAAGCAGTAAATTCCTATTGATACTTTCTATTCATTTTTTTATGTATTCCTTTTATATAAATATCTTGCTATATTTATTCGACTTTTTCTTAGGTCAACATTCTGAAAATATTGAGAGCCAACATTTTTTAAAAAAAGAAAAAAAGTTAATGAATCACAGGACATAAATATTTTTAAAATTATTTTTCTTTTAAAAAATCAAAGATTTATGAAGATGATGCAGATTGGATGATCTGTATATTTAATGATCACTTACCCTTGCTGGACAGGCTGGAGCTGTAGTATCACTTGGGTTTTTGTGTCCTCTGGGTTCACACCTTCGTTTCCTTCTGTTGGTACCACGACCACATCTCCTACAGGGATACTTACTTCAGCATTTGCCATTTGCTCACATGAAGTCCTAGGGCTGGGTGACAAGGGCACTGCAGAAGGCGAGGGGGAACACAATGCAATTTTGTTCAGTTTTCAATGAGGACACACAGCTGGCATCAAATATCAGCCAAAAACAAAGGACACATACTTCTAGTGTAAATTAACATAGAATAAAACAGAGTCAAACTGGGCAGTTTAAAATGGTTGCATCTTCACTTTAAACCTTCTTCAGTCCATCTTCACATCTGATTGCTCATACCTTTTCATTTCTATCTAGTTTATTTTTGGACTTTCCATTAAGAAAGTTGAAATGGAGGGTGGAAAGTCAACAGGTAAAATGGATGGAAATGAAAAGGTGTGAGCAGTCAGTTATGAATAAGGTTTAAAGAGAAGGTGTGACCACAGTCTAAGATCACACTTGACTGCTGTTAGAAGTTCTTCTGAACTTGACTTCTTTCTCGAAACCATCAGCAGATCCACTAAATCACAGAAGACCCAGGCAGGCAGTATTGTATTTTAACTGACAGTCCCCCATCAGCTTACATATAGGCATTTTTGGATATTGATAGGTTAATACTTCCTTCTTAAACCTCAGAAGGCAAACACAATCTTACTTATCGGCACACCCTTTCCTCCCAAGCTAAAGGCACATGTCTATATGCAACAGAGAACAGAATGCTTGTGCCTTTAATAACTGAAGCTTCAGCAGATGAACTTTTAAGCTATCCCTTGTGAAATATCACATACTGCCCAATTATTAAAGATATAAGAGTCTCGTCTTTTTCATCTGGCTTCCTTAACAAAATAGGGAACAACGTTTCTAAGATCGTACTTGCTACAATAAACCTGTGCATTACCCTCACATCACACTTCTTGCCACAAATCTTCCATAACAGCCATGATTAAAACTATTCTACCAAATCATGAATTAAGAATATAGCTTTATAAATAGTTATTAAGACTAAAGCACCGAATTCAGTAGGACTCAGTTTTGAATAGGCATGCATGGGGCAGCCGTTTTTGGAATTTTAAAAATAGTTACAATGCTAGTGAGCAGCAATCTATATTAGGGATGTGCATAAATATTCAAAACATTTGAAATTTGACCAAATTCATTTGAATTTGGACATTCTAATTCGAATTGAATGTCTATAAATTCAAATTTAAACATTCAAATGAATTTTGAATGTTTGAGTCTATTTGTGTGAATTATTCGGACATTCGTATGTGTACGGATACATACATGATGTGTACTTGTCCTTATGCATCTTTTCCGCATCTATACACATTTGTATGGATCCGTACAGGACAAAAAGGGGATGCATGTGGGATAAATACAGGATGCGTACAGGATGCATATGGATGTGTACAGGTTGAGTACAGGATGCCTACAGGCACATACGATGTTGTCGACATTCGTATTTGCAAATCTGAATAAAAAATTTGCACGAATAGATTCAAATGAATTCAGTTTGAATCAAATGTGAATACGTTTGAAATTTGAAGATTTGAATCAATTTGAATTTTTGGATATTCAATTTGAATCGAATCCCAAAAATTGCATTCGTGCACACCCCTAATCTATATTACTTGCTTTAAGTATCGAAGGTAGACTATGTCACTCCTGTAATTGGTCTTCCTTCTGAAGAGGCCTGAAATATTATATTATAGAAAACTGCATCCTGAAGATCTTATGCATTCCTTAAGCAGTTCAAGATTATTTTTCTTGTGGCCTACCCTCTCTTCCTCTTCCAGCAATATTAAAGTAGCATCCTGATCTAAGGTGGGTCACAACATCAAAAGTCTACCATATAAATACGTGGTTAAACAATGGTATTAAGGAACTAATTCTGAAATAGGTGCTTGGGCTATAAGCAGGTTCCAAATCTGCAAGCCCAAATGCTTTTTGATGCATTAAGCAATTATGTCATGAACTAGATGGTAACAACAGTTGGTACCCAGGGGAAATACCTGATAGTCCCAGATCTCTTCAGCACCTTTATCTGACTCCCAAGGAGTCTGTACGACGCAGGGAAACTTTCCTCTTTCCAAAAGTATGGCCACCACCACTACAGCCCCCTCCATGGGCAGGGCTGCATCCCAAGTTGGCACCCGTGCATCTGCTGAGGCTAAGATACAATGACACTTGCTGGTTACTGGAAATGAACACCCCAGTAACCCTAGATGGAGAGAGCATTACAAGGACTGCTTTCTCATTCCCCACTGTAAGTGCATTCCATTTCTTACTCCTGACCCTGTCCAGGACTGTCCTGCTGCCTCCTCACTTTCTAGCAGGCTTTGCCCCCAGTGAGTCTGCAAAACATGATAGCCCAGCAGTGACAGTTCTGGTGGAGGCCACTTCTAGGACCAGCCATTCCGGTTCCAAAAGTAAACCAACCGAGTCTTCAAGGTTCTAGTTTCAGCAGGGCACCCAACTCACTGACTCACCTTGACCAAGTCAATGGCTACTGGAATGGATACCTAGGTAGCTCCTAAAGGCTGGAGAGAGAGGTATGATGACCTTCAAGGCCACATGCAGGAAGACGAGACCAGGTCTTGGTCTTCTCCTTGAGATGCCCAGAAGCAATTTGTGGACCATTGTGTGAGATGAGTTGCTGGACTAGATGGGTTGTGGCCTGGTCCAGCAGGGCACTTGTTATGTTTTTAGCTTAAGTCACTTAAGGCTAGAAGCTAAAGTTACACAAAACAAGCACAGCACGCTGCTTTTAACTGCACCACATCCTTTCAGCAGGGTTACTGGATCAGGGGCCCCACCTCCCACAGGCCCCATAAGGGAAAAGCACCCAGAACTGGAAGGCCTATTTCGGCCTCTGTAGAGCATTGGAATAGGCACCTGACACCACCAGAGCCCATCCTAAGATGTAACAGGGCGCATGGGAGGCGGGCAGGAGACATCCAGTGGTGCCTATTTCAGTGCTATCCAGAGGCTGAAATAGGCCTTCTGGAGGCCAGGAAAGCACTTCCAGTTCTGAGGTTGCACAACCCCAGAAACAGAAGGCCTGTTCGTGATTATCCACTGTTTCAGATAACCATGGTAGGAGCCAGAATGTATCCCCACCAGATACAGAACAAAATATGAAAAAGAAACACCCTTCTTTTCATGTCTAGAAACATTGTCCTAGGGTTCCAACAATTTCTAAATGTTTGCTGTATTCATTTCTTCTCTTAAAAACAATAAATCCTTTCTTTTTGCTTAAAACTATCATAATATTTACTGTTTGGGTTAAGGCTTATTTTCCTAAGTTGTAATTGACAGAATGTTGTATTATAAAACTATATCAGCACAGATCATAGCGGAAAGAGCAGATTTGGACAACTTCTGCATTCTGTTTACGTTTGTTAAGATTATATATTGTACTGTGCTATTATTACTAAGCCTCAAAGCAGTCAACAACACACAAAAAGCCAGACTGATAGCAAACCATACAAGGGTTGCATGAAAATATTTAAAACAGGTCTGTAGCAAAGTGAAATCAAAGGGAAATGTTTCACTAATCACCTAAGGCCAATTTGTGATGTGTTTCAAGGAGACACAAGGAAACATCTAAAATATCCATTATCTGCAGTATCAGGTGATCTATCTACTATTTCAAATTCAGATACTAGGCTGCAGTTTTCTAGGAACTTACCTGAAAGACCCCCTAGAACATATCCATTAAACTCAATCAGTTACTTCTTGGTAGACATGAACAATCACGCTGTACCTGTCTAAAGACCCAGAAAGAGGCAGTGCTAGCAACACTCACTAACCAAAATTTAAGCAGATATCACCACTATTGCCCTGCAAAACACAAAACTCAGACTTGTTGACTTTTACTAGGGCAGATAAGACACACGATTGATCCTGAGAAACAAAAGAATCTGCTTTCCACTAGGTTACACCTTGCTCTTCTGGTCCAATATTATCTGCTTTTGTATCTCTTCAGCATTTTGGTCAGAAGTCTTGCTCATTATCCTTTCTCTTTTGCTTTTAATTTAGCAGCTGCAAAGTTTGGATCTTTGGCCCCGTTTTTGTAAAAGCATTTATACTGTGTTTCATTAAATTGTTACACTGAAGGAAATGATTCATTATATAGAGAATCTATCTTGAGAACAACTCATGTCCAATTGCTTCTGGCCATGCTCAATCAGAAGAGAAAGGCAAAACCATAATCTGCTCTCAACTTCCTGCAAATTGCCTTTAAGGCATCCTGCCTTAAGTATCCAATAGTAACTGGGCATCAGTTCTAGTGGCCACTGATACATCTGTCCTCCATAAATTTATTTAACTTTCACTTAAAGTTATCCATGCTGGTGTTTGTCACCACCTCTTTTGGTAGTAATTTCCAAAGTCTGATGACCCTCTGGGTGAAAAAATACTTCCCCTTTTTGATGCCATCCCTCCAGCCCATCAGCTTCACAGAGTGCTCCCTGATTCTAGTGATGTACAATAGATAAAATATTTTTTCCTTTATTCACCTTTTCCAGACCATGCTTGATTTTATATTTTTCAAATGCCATCTTTCAAGGTGGAAGAGGCTTAGACTTTGCAGCCTGATTTTGCAAGGGAGATGTTCCAGCCCCTACAATTACTATTACAGCATCAGAGGTTAGGGAACACACAAACAGAAATGTTCTGAAGACTGTATTTTGCAGACATTAATTGACTTTTGTGTGCTCTCTGGTTCTAAGAGGTTCATGTGCACCATTGAGAAGGTTCTCTTTCAGTTATGGCTTAATTGTGGCCTTCTAGATGTTGTTCAGCTTCAGCCCTTATTCTTTGCCATTGACTTTCCAGGAGCTGGCAACTTGACACAACCTTCACCACCTTTTGTAGGACTGCCATTCAGCTAGTACCATCAATAATCAAAAGAGACTCCTCAAAAGCTTTCAGAGAATATTCTTACATACAATTGATGCATTCCAGCACTAAATGGCACCTCAAAATTAAAGGCACTTTTTATTCCACTTTTCTGCCAAAGAACTTAAGACGGTGCAGTCTCCTCTCGTTTCTTTTGACCCCACAACAATCTGAGACACAGTGGTGAGGCCAAGGTCACATAATGAGTTTTTACTGATGATTGAGGATTTGAACCGAGGAAGTCCTAGATGGTAGCCTGAAACTCTAGTCACAACATTTTTCTAGGAAAAAGGATCTCTCAAAGTCCATTTGCTTAGCCTGTGATTCATCTGACTTTTTAAAACATAATTCCACTGGACACAAAGCAAAAGCAGTCTTAGGAAAGCAAACCAATGGTACATTTAGCCCATTGCCTGCTTACCAGCCAAGCCAGATGTCTCCTGAAAGCCAACGAACAGGGTATGAAAGCAAAAACTCTCTTCCTTTTGTGGCTGCATCTGAAATTGGAGGACAGCCATTATGACTCACCACAGGAAGAAAAAGCTTTTCAGTGAGTAGGTTATCTGAACTAGCAGCTATCCTCCATACTGTGAAAGCAAATGTTATAAATAAATGACACTTTGGGTCAAGTCTTACTACCTTTTGTCCATCAATGTGGAAGTCAGTTTTTGCCCCCAATTTTAGGGTACAAATTCTGCATGAGGCACTGTAAGATGCTACCCATCTGAAAATCTTGAAGGAACAGCTAGTCTAATAGTTCAACAGGAATCATGTTTATTAAAAAAAATATATCTTCCCGACTTAGGAAGCAGAACTGTAGCCCTGTAGCCCAGTCCTGGGCAAGATTATAGAGGAATGGCTGACTAAATTTAAAAGAAATTGTACTCAAGCACACATCAGACCTCAGATACAAGTTCAAAATACTAAAGTAGGGCTCAAATATTTCCACTTTTATTTCTAAGAAAGGAATCATGCTGTACTTTCATCCACTGGTGTCTTATCTCATCAGTGCAATGTTACCCAGGCCATAGAGAGGCAGCTTTTCAGGAATGAATTCTAGTGATGTTATTTTAATAAGTTGCACATTCAATTCCTGTACATCAGTGACACCATCATTGTCATTTTAAATGGAAGCGATCTATCATCTTTACTGGCTTCTAATTTAGAATTCACAACAATTCAGTATATTTCTTTTAAAAATCAGTATCAATTCTTGGATTATTATTTTTGCAAACTTTTGGGGTGAGAATGGAAACAAGCATGGAGTCATGCCCAGGCTCCCGGAGAACATCGTATGGCCTCATGTATCCCACCAGGCACAACCTAAATTTTAATCCAGCTTCAGTCCACTTTCAGAGTGAAATAATACACCAGCAGAGTGACAAGCTGATTTATTTCAGCATTATCTAACTCAGAAAATTCACCTTTGGCTTAAACAATATGGAAAGAAAAAAACTGTTCTCTTTGCTGATGTGTTCTGCTCTGAAGCTGGATTGAAATTTAGGTGTGAACGCAATCACTGTTCCCGATGACAAATTGCTGCTTTTAGCTATTCCTTGTTGGAAAGACAGCAATACAGTAGTAGGCATAATGAGAGTCAGTGTAAGTGATATTTTTCAACAAGTTTATTTTGTATATTTTCTGAACACAGCTCCTAAAGGTATGGTGACTCTGTTGATTTCTGGCGCTTCTCAACTTAACCGAGTCCCAATTTCCCAGGGCCACCCTCTATGCTAAAGCAGGTTCAGGACCCGCAGAAATTCAACAGGTGAAGCTTAGCTACGCCTTACTTTTGCTCTTGACCCTTTAAAAATGGCCTGCGGTCGTGTATGGGTCCTGTCAGGCCAAAAATAAAAATAAAATCCAAAGGGAAACTGACACTTGATCCTCCTGCTCTACCACCACCCCAACCCACACAGCTGCTGCTGCTGCCGCCTTCAGCGACAGGGACCAGGCAGGGCTCGGCCTGGCTCTCCCCCTGTCTGAGGAGAAACGGGCACGGGGAGAATATTCCCGAGCTAGTTCTCTCTCCCCGCTGGTCCTGGGCAGGGCGCTTCAACAACGTTATGGATTTAAACCGGGAAGCTGCTACGCCCCGAAGGCAGAAAGCGAAGCGAAGCGGGCGGCGACTCCCGCTTCGCGCCCATTTTCTCTCCTCTCAACTTATTTTCTCTCCTCACGGACTCAGCGTGAGGAGAGCGAGACTGAGTGAGGCCCCTAAGATGGGGAAACGAAGAAGGGGCGGGACTCCCGGAGGGGTGTGGCATCTTCGTGGCCCCGCCTCCACCGCTCCAAGCCAGCGGGCGACGCAGCAGCCTACTCGCCTCTTTCCCTCTCCGTCCACCACCCCTCCTTCTCTCCCTCCCTCCCTCCACCTCCTCCTCCCAGTCCCTCCTCCTCCCCCCCCCCCGCGGCGCAGCGACGTCCGCTCTCCCGCCGGCGGCACGTACGGCGGCGGAGGCCGTGCGCTCTCGAAGCGCAGCCCCTCCCCCCGTCCCCACGTAGTCCGCGTCCCGGCCTGGCCCCTCCCGGCTCCCGTAGCGCGCGGCGGCAGCGGCAGCAACGTCGCCCTCTTGTTCCCTCCCCCCCCTTACCGTCTCCGAGCGGACGAGTCCGACGCTGTTGGGGGGGATGGGAGGAAGGAGAGAGAGCATGCGCAGGAGCTGTCAGAACTGGGCCGCCAGTACTTCCGGCCGCCTCCTGCCTTAAAGGGGCCGCGAGCAATTAAGGAGGGTGATGGTGGTGGTTTGTTAACCTCCCTGATTTGTTGAATTAATGTGTTGGATTAATTTTAAAGGGCGGGAAAGGAAGTTGGGGTTGAAGGTTCGGGACTCGGGGTAGGCATAGGACTGCTTATTTAACTCATTTAAAGGATGAAGAGCACACCTCACCTGCTGAGATGAGCCGCCAACTGCTAAGGGATAAGGGCAATGGTCAACATGTCTTTGTTTTGATAAATTCCTCAAAAACTTTCTTATACGGCAAATTCACGTTGTAACAGATTAATAAATGGATATAAACACAAGCCAGAAAACGGGAAAAGACTGGAAAGATCACATGGTAAAATCACAAACTTACATCTAAATCACAGACATAATCGACTGTGCCTTTTGACACTTTCAGAATGTGAAGGAATGAATAATCTTCATTTATTAATCTCCTGACCATATCAAGTTACAAATATACCAGGATAAAACCATGAAAGAATAAAATAAGATATACAAAAATAAAATCTAGTCTGTGTATATAAATCATCATTATTACTGGTCATTGTCACCCTTACAAGACACTCCATTAAGCTTGAGAAAAGATTCCCTAAGTCGAGCTGCCTTAGCCAAATACAAGGATACCTTGTACATTGCCTGGGCGTTCTCTCCCTGTAATAATAATAATAAAAAGAAGAAAAGTTGGCTTTTCTACCCCTCTTTTCTCACTCATTTCAGGGGACTCAGAGAGGCTGACAAACCTTCTGTTCTTCTCCCCACAACAGACACCCTGTGAAGTAGGTGGGGCTGTGAGAGCTCAGAAGAGAGCTGTGACTAGCCCAAGATCACCCAGCTGGCTTCATGGGAGAGGGTGGAATCGAACCCGGCATTCCTAGATAAGAGTCCGGCTCCCTAACCACTAGACCTGTAAAAGATAGGTCACTTTATGCTCTGTATTCCAATGAGCTATAATTTGCAGAAAGGGATCCAGACACGTTGTTCTTATTAGGGAACACAGGGGGCATGTAAACAAAATGTGTGGGAGGTTTTCAACCTCTGGCACCCCACAGATGCACAGTCTATCTTCATAATATATCTTATAAATTTTTACTAATTACATATATCATCATTATGGCTTGGCTTCACGAACAAAGATTAGGGATGGCTTGACCCACGCTTGCTGCATGTGCCTTGGTGGTTAAACAGACCAATGTCCTTTTATAAAGCGGCAGTTTTGTGCAAGGCAGCCTTGCGAATAACAATTCACTAAATTCCCAGGGAAATAATACTGCTACTTCAAGTCTATTAAGGTCAAGGTGCTCTCTGTAATGGAAGAGCGCCACTGCAAGCCTTTTTAGTATTGTGGTGGCATCTGGATGGTAGGCCAGCCCACTCAATAAAAGTTCCTCTAATCTAGTTACCCTCCCCACTGCGTGAAACACCATGAATCTAAGTACAGTGGTACCTCGACATACAAGTGCCCTGACATACAAGTGTTTTGAGATACAAGCCGCTGAGCGAGTGATATTTTGCTTTGAGATGAGAGCAAGATTTGAGATACGAGTATGTAAATACAGTACAGTACATAACAAAAACAACTGAGGTGGTGTTTTGGGAGCTGGAATGGATTAATGGGAAAATTGCTTTGAGATACGAGCGATTTGACATAAGAGCAAGGTTACGGAACGAATTAAACTCGTATGTCAAGGTACCACTGTATAGGCAAGGAGGAAAATCAAATATAGAGGGTCTTTTCAACGGAACGTAGATGAAGGCAATCCCTGTCATAGATAAGCTGTCTATTTCTCTCTTATTGAAAACAAAACCTTGTGGATGGAAGTAAAAGAATTGAGAAAGGCAGAGGGATAGAAGGGAAAGAGTAGCCTATTTATTTGTTGGTTGGTTGGTTTATATTTATATCCCGCCCTTTAAAACAACAGATTACAACCCAATATATATTAAGACCAATAATATACATAAAAACGCTTAAAAGATTCAGCACATTTAAAAGAATACCCTAAATATTAAAATAATAGTATCTGCAGCGGGGGGAAAGTAAATCACATTAACAAAAGGCCAGGGCAAAGAGGCGCGTCTTCACCGCCTTCCTGACTGTATACAGAGAAGGGGCATGATGCACCTCGAGGGGGAGACTGTTCCATAACCTGGGGGCCATTCTCAAAAAGGCCTTTTCCTTGGTGCCCACCTGTTTCAATACTGAGGGAGGTGGGACAACCAGGAGGGCCTCCCCTCCAGTTCTTTAGGCATGGGCAGGTTGATATGGGAGTAGATGTTTCTTCAGATTTTGGGGGCCCAAGTCATCTAGGGCCTTATAACACCTTGAATTAGGATTGGTAGTGAATTGCTGGCCTGTCCAGAACGATTACTGCAGTTTTTTTTACCTAAGTCCTTTTGCAAGGAACATAAACAAAGGCGGTGTGGGCTGGAGATGAAAGACTTAGCCTTGGAGCTTGTAATCTGGCCAAAACACCAAGGCCTGTTCTGCACTTACCTTGCTTAGATTAAGATCAGTGGATCTGGAATAACCAGATCCAATGACAACCCTCATCTGGCCCACAACTCCCTCAGGCTACGAAACTCCCTTGAGCATCACAGTCCTCCCCCTGGCTTCTGAAGGATAGGAATGATGGCTCCTAGCCTTGGAGCCGTGTGTGTGTGTGTGTGTGCTTTTGGCTGAAAACTGCCCCCTAGTAGTTCCGAATCACAGAGGTGTGCTGCCTGTGTGCCTCCCATCCAGAATATGGCTCTTAATCTGGATGTTTTTGTTATACATTGTCACTTATGATACTTCTTTGTTTCTACTTAATAAATTTTAATTTGTTTTAAAAAGATCCATAAACTGATGCTTTCTGCCAGTGCTGCATTGACATCTGAGAACAGGACTGACCCTCACCTACACAGAGGCTGCGTTCATGTCTAAATTTTAATTCAGCTCTAGTCCACTTTCAGGTCAGGTTCCCACTGGGCAACTTAATCCAGGTTTTCTAAACCAGCAGCAAGATCTGTTCTTTTGCAATCCCACTTCTAGCTTATAACATGGACTCTCAGGGTAGAAATCCCTCCCCTCCCTCCTTCCCCCACCAGAACCCCCTCCTCATGCAGTCAGCAATTGCCTACCCTGGCAACCTGGGGCGGGCAACTGAAACCCCACCCCCTATATAAACCTGCTCCCGGAGATCATGGAGCTTTTGTTCAGCGCTTCACCCCTCACCATAGCACAGCCTCTTTTCATGTTAAAAAGACAGTAGAAGATCACTTTCCCTTTGTTTTGCCCAAGAGCGGCAGATCAGGACTGTGCGAAATGGCAGGAGGTTACTGAAGGGGTGATGCTGAAAGGGAAAGATCAGGCAGGATTTTACACAAGAGCTGACAGCTTTCACTATTGCTCACTGATCTTTTTGTAAAATCAGACACTTCCACTTCACTTGATACATCTCACTCCTGATACATGTATCTCTTGTTTTACATCTCACTTCTGGATAACATGTATCTCTGCTGCATTCTCCACTTCCCCCACCCCACCTCCCATTCAGCCAGCATGATCCCCTTGGCACATAATGGCAGATAGCCAGGACACTAGGGGATGAGGGCAGGGAAAATCATGGCTTTTCACTGGGTCAGAGGAAACTGAGAATGCCCATAAAGCACGGTTCCTTCCAAAAATGAAAAAAAAAAAACCACTTGCATTCCCATTGCTAAATAGTGAGGATCATTTCTAAATTCAGCAGCGAGACCTCTTATGATTCAAATATAGATAATCCATGTTTTGGGACCTTTGATCCCCAGAAACTGTGGATTCTTTTGAAACTTTGGGAACGGTC
Source organism: Aspidoscelis marmoratus (assembly GCA_014337955.1). Lineage (NCBI taxonomy): Eukaryota > Metazoa > Chordata > Lepidosauria > Squamata > Teiidae > Aspidoscelis > Aspidoscelis marmoratus. The sequence continues at coordinate 11,653,819 of MTQE01001424.1, forward strand.
AGCTTTCACAACAATTTCAAAACTCTTTAAATCTTGAATGGGAACACCGCCTCAGAGTAAGATAATGCGCTGGCAAAATGAGGAAAGAAAATGACAGGCCACTTTGCTGATGTGTTGCCTTACTCTGAAAGTGGACTGAAGCTGGATTAAAACTTAAGTGTGAATGTAGCCTGAATAATACTTGGCTCCAGTACTTTATGAGAAGAATTTTGGCCTCTGTTATCTCTATATTAATATTCAAATAGATCTACCTCTGTCACATCCCTCCTTTATATCTTTTCTAAACTAAAAAGTTCTCAAAATCACAACCTTCTCTCTGGTGTGGTGGTGGTCCTCCAGCCTTGTGACTGTATGTGGGTATGAGTAAGTGCATACATGATTACATACATGTATGTACTTGACTATTGCCTGTCCTTATTGTTTTATATTAAGACAGAGACTTGTAATTTTATATTTAGGAACTTCTAGTGACACAAGGGGCTCTGGTGGACAGTTCAATGAAGGTGTCAGCCCAGTGTGCGGCAGTGGCAAAAAAAGCTAATTCAGTGCCAGGAATAATTAGGAAGGAAATAGAAGACAAGTCAACAAGGGTCATTTTGCCTCCTTATAAATCTATGGTCAGGCCACATTTGGAATATTGTGTACAATTCTGGTCACCACACCTCAAAAAGGATATTGTGGAACCAATGATTAAGGGGCTGGAACACCTCCCTTATGAAATCAGACTGCAACGTCTAGGCATCTTCAGCCTGGAAAGACAGTGTTTAAGAGGGGACCTGATTGAGGTATATAAAATCATGCACAGTATAGAAAAGGTGGACTGAGAAAATTTCTTTTCTCTATCACACAACACTCAAACTAGAAGGCCCTCTATGAAGCTGATGGGTAGGAGAGTTGCATCAGACAAGGGGAAATATTTCTTCACTCAGAGGGTCCTCGGTCTATGGAAATTGCTACCAGCCTAGATGGCTTTAAGGAAGGGCTAGACAAATTTATGGATGACAGATGTATCAATGGCTACTAGCATGGATGCCTAAGTACATCTTTCAGGCTGTGGAGACAAGCAGGATATTTCTAAGGCCATTCGCTGGGATTCGAGAGCAGAAGGTTTGCCCTTGTCTCTGCTGGAGATGCCCATGGGCAACTGGTGGGCCACTGTGTGCAACAGGATGTTGGACTAGATGGGCTGTGGCCTGATCCAGCAGGGCTCCTCTTATGTTCATATGTTCTTAAGTGTTATGACAACATGATAGTGCCAAAGTTGTCTCATGTACTGGATGAGACAGAAAAAACTGAGGGCTACATTTAAATAAATAAATAAATATATATATATATATA
>MTQE01001424.1:11658586-11675385 GCA_014337955.1 Aspidoscelis marmoratus
CCCCCAAAGGGGTCCCGACCCCCAGGTTGAGAACCACTGCTATAGAGGCAAGGGAAAGCGAAACACTCCACAATTCTCACTCTCTGAGTGGAAAAAATAGCTCTTTGCCAGGTGTTATGGAGGCTCAGAGGTTTCAGAGCAGAGCCAAGGGGGATAGCTACATAAATCTTTGGATGTATCAACAGAATTAGCCCAAGAATGGACTAGCCAACACTTAAGACGTCTATCTTGCATCAGTGAGTAAGAATCCTTGAGTCTGCAGCAGAGCCCCAACCCATGTTACTCAAGAGCCAAAAGAAAAAAAGGAAACTATCTTCCTAGTGATTTCAGAAAACAGTCTTCCCAAGAAACAGGGTTTCTCTCTTCAGTGGCAGTCAAGAGAAGATGAAAGAGTACACTCCAGGCTCCAGGGATGCAATGATGAAAAGCTATCAGCTGGTGGTCGGTGATATCAGCTAGGAAAGTAGTGTGTGATAGATGCTCTGTCACAAGAAAGTGATGTTTGGGGAGATTCAGCTTTCCACTTCTTGAGGGAAGACAAAACACCTACTTCATGGGTCTAAACTGGAGTTCTTATACTCTTCTTTGGCTGTGGGATGAAGAGCAAAAAAGGGATTGGTTGGGGAAAAGTTCAAAAACTGCACTTTTGATTGGTCTCTTAAAACTAAGGAAGTTTAAAATGGGTGACTGCTACAAAATAGAGGTGTGGTGATCAAAGGTGGGACATGAGCTAGGTAAAGGCCACATCCAGTAAAATGCAAATAGAAGAGACAATGAGTTAATTGGCTAATGACTGAAGAAAACAACGACCAAGTCCAGATAATGAAAAACACTATATCTTTATCCCAGGTATGAAACCAAGTATATAGAAGTGTTACAGTGCTGTAACATCACTTGAACAACTTGGAGAATTGGGGAATACAGCTGTGGGTTTCCTCTACAGAGAGAACAGGCCACTTCACAAGTTCTGGTCTGTAAACAAGAGCAAAACAAAGAATGCCTAGGTACAACTTTCAGGCTGGGGGGCGAAAGCAAGATGCTTCTAAGGCCGTTTGCTGAGATTCGAGAGCAGGAAAAGGTTAGTCCTTGTCTCTGCTTGAGACGCCCATGAGCCTTTGGTAGGCCACCATGTGCGACAGGACGCTGGACTGGATGGGCTGTGGCCTGATCCAGCAAGGCTTCTCCTCCGTTCTTATGAGTGACGGAACAGAGTGTTCAGAACATTGGGTAGAGTTTTTATGCTTCAGTTGAAATCACTATGTTTGGGAATGAAAGTGTTAATTGGCCATTGACCTGTTATCTGCTGTCCTAATTCTTTGCACTAGGAAAAAATATTATTGGGTTAGCAGATATAGTAATAAACATTTAGCGAATCTTAACTTTGACTTACAAGGCCCTAAATGACTTAAGCCCCAAATATCTAAAGGAACATCTTCTTCCATATCGACCTGCCTGTGCCCTAAGATCTGGAGGGGAGTCCCTCCTGATTGTACCACAACTCACAGCAGCAAAAAGGGTAGGCACCTGGGATAGGGCCTTTTCAGTGGTGGCTCCCAGATTGTGGAATAGTCTCCCTCCTGAGGCGTATCAGGCACCTTTGCTCTCTGTGTTTAGAATCTCTATGAAGATGCACCTCTTTGCCCTGGTCTTTGGCTGAGTAAAGGAACAGCCTTTTCCTCCTCACAGGCAGATACTGCCATGGGTTTCCTATGTTTAATATGTGATTGGTTTTAGTGTGTTCATTTTATATGTTGTGACCCACCCTGAGACCCTTGGGTATCAGGCTGGCTGGCTGGCTGGCTGGCTGGCCACCGGATGGATGGATGGATGGATGGATGGATGGATGGATGGATGGATGGATGGATGGATGGATGCTAGTGTTCCTTTGCAAAGTCTGCAATGTATGCATTTTTGCCACACCCCTTTTTTAATGCTACCAACTTTAACCTTGACAACTTTGCACTCTCACTGCTTGTGATACTTTCACTCCCGGTGGGCAGAAGAGAGGTTGACGATCGGTCCCCACGACCTTCCCCAATGAGGGTTTTGGCTAAATATCATGAGAGTTGTCGGTTCCTCCGCAAAAACTTTTCCAAACTCTGACATTTCCTGGCTGTGCGTGTGTGTGTGTGTGGTGTTGGCATTCTGCAGCCCCGTCCAGAAAGCTGGAGAGAGAGCCTCCGGTCCGGTGATTGGTCACTGGGCCCGGCCGCCTTGCCGAATCCAGCCAATCGAGAGGCAGGGAGAGAGCCCCCCCCCTCTCCCGTTGGTTCCCTAAATGCCGATTGCGGAGAGCATTTAATTCGGAGTCGCCCACCAGACCGTGAGAGCGGCGCGGCGCAGAACTGGACGAACTGTCGAACGATGCGCTGGAAGCTCCGCGCGCCCGGGTTGCTCCAGCTGTTCCAGCTGCTGCGACATCTGGATGTCTTGCCTGCCAGCGGCCAGACAGGTAAGCGGCGATCGCGAGAGCCCACCTGGACTGGGCTGGGAGCTTGGCTAAGGGGGGTGGGTGGGCAGGCGGGGTTGGAGTCCAGTCCGCACGGAGCCGTTGACCAGCGGACTGAGCCAGAGAGTGCGGCAGCTTCCGAAGCTGTCACAGTCAGCTGGAAAGTTAGCTGGACGAGATCGGCCCAGGCTGGATAGTCTCTCTCTGTCGTGCAGACTCGCAAACGGAGGCAGAAAGGAGAGGGAAAACCAGAAAGGGGGTGTCAGGTCAATCGATTCCAGGACGACACGGGAAGACGTCTTGTGAATGGTGGGAAAGGCGGCTTTTCACATCTTGACGCCTACCTTCCAAAGACAGAATCTTAAGATAATCAAACCTGGTGTACACTGTGGCTAAATGCAACCCTGTGCATGGGAAGTATCGCAATTCAGCGGGGAGGGGAAGAAGAAGAAGAAGAAGAGGAAGAGGAGGAGAGTTGGCTTTTCTACCTCGCTTTTCTCACCCATTCAAGGGGACTCAAAGCGGCTGACAAACCTTCTGTTCTCACACTGAAGGGGACTCAAAGTGGATGACAAATCTTTCTATTCTTCTCCCCACAACAGAACACCCTGTGAGGTTGGTGGGGCTGTGAGAGCTCAAAGGATAGCTGTGGCTAGCCCAAGGCCACCCAGCTGGCTTCATGGAGGAAGAAGAGTTGGCTTTTCTACCATGCCTTTCTCTCCCATTTAAGGGGACTCAAAGCAGCTGACAAACTTTCTATTCTTCTCCCCACAACAGAACACCCTGTGAGGTTGGTGGGGCTGTGAGAGCTCAGAAGACAGCTGTGACTTGCCCAAGGTCACCCAGCTGGCTTCATGGGAGAGGGCGGAATCAAACCCAGTATTCCCAGATAATAGTCCGGCTCCCTAACCACTAGACCAAACTGGGGAGGAGGTAGGGAGAGGAAAGACTCCGGCCGTCTCTGGCTCCCTGGTCATTTGAAAAGGAGGGACACTTTTCCTACGGGTTAGAAGCGAAATCAGCAGAACTAGACATTGGCAGTGCACACTGTAGTCAGCTGCTTAGGGATAAGTATCCATGCTTACCTTTTAATCTAGTTTCAGTCCACTTTCAGAGTGAAAGAACACACAAGCAAAACGGCTGGCAATATTCTGGCCCCTTTATTTAACCAAAAGGTAGATTTTCTGAATTGGATAACACCAGGAGGGGGAAATGGCTTGAGACTTTGCTGATGTGTTCTCTCACTTTAAAAGTGGACTGAAACTGGATTAAAACTTAGGTGTGAATGCAGCCCTGAAGTCTTTAGTTCACAGAAAGTGTGGCACCCGTTTGTCCTCCTCCAAAATGCCCTTTGCCTCCTCTGAGGTCATCAACAAACTAACTCTCTGTCACTCCAGTTGTCATAGCTGAGCACTGATCTTAGACTTCAGGACAGCTGGTTTGAATCAATCTGGAGCAAGGATAAGTAAAATTCCCTGCCAGGGGAATCTAAGGCAAACAACAGGGTCTCATCTGTGGTGGGCCCCAGGCTTTGGAATAGCCTCTCAGCAGAGATCTACTCCAGGCACCAACATTATTTTTTTGGCACCTAATTAAAACTAATCTCTTCATCCAGACCTTTGATGTTTAGCTTCTTGCTAATGTGATCCCGCCTAGGGTAGGAGGGTGGTACTTTAATTATGATTGATCAAGGTTTTTATATTTTTTATGGGATGTTGTGGCCTGCCTTGAGACCACCTGGTGTGTGTGTTTATGTAAATGTTTAGAAATAAATAATAAGAGAAGGAGTCCAGGAAGAATGGGCGCTCCTAAAAATGCAGGTACATTCTGAAAGAGACAGAAGCCAATGGAGTGATGACCTAAGAATCAAAAATGAAATGAGCAGACAATACAAAGAGGGGCAGATCACCCAAAAAAGTGTACATCGGGATGGCTCAGAATGGTAGAGACACCATGTCCTCAGATGTGTTTTGAGGTGTTTACAGAGGAAAGGGTCTCTCAGTCTGCATGCAGATGGGGGATAAAACTATTATAACTTGACTATTTTAGGATTGCTGAATGGGTGGCAACCCCAAGATAGCCCCACAATATCGGGGTGAAAACCCCTATTTTCTATTTTGGGAACCCCCAACTTTGAAAAGAGGTTTTCCCCAAATAGTGCCTTCCTGGATGCTGCCACTGGAAGCAGCCATCTTGAATGTGGCCACAGGTGGCTTTGACAGTTATTTATTTATTTGCATTTTTATCCCACTCTGTACCTGAAAATGACAGCAATGCAAAACAAAACATAAACCAATTGAAATAATAAGACGTTAAAATAACAATTGAATGTCAAGAGATGGTTCTGTATTTCAACCAAAGGCCAGGGTGTGTAAGCCTGTTATAACGCTTTTCTGAAAATGTTAACTGACGGTTCCTGGGACACTTTAGGAAGGAAATTGTTCTACAGTCTGGGGCCATTACCAAGGTGGTCCTGTCCTGGGTCCCCACAAGATGGTCTGAAGGAGGTGGTACAACCAGGTTGGCGTCCCAAGGAGATTTCAAGGCATGTGTAGGTATTTAGATATTTAGGGCCCAAGCCATTTAAAGCCTTATAAGTTAATTCAAATTTAACTTTGAGAATGAGGCATGTTTTTATTAGTATAATTTTGGGGCTATCTGGGGTATTTAAATTTCCTACTTCTGCAAGAATGGCACATTATGAAAACTGTGGCAGCTGAAATTATTCCTGTTAATAATGGTTAAGTCCTTCTGGCACCAACATTTGCATCTGACCATCCTACAAAGAAGAGGAACTTTTTTGGGACCTAATGTGAGTTAAAAGTTAAGAGAAATTTCCTCCACATAAGACCCCCTTCAGCATTCAAAGATGTTGCCTTGGGAGCCGATGGGGTTTTTTTTTCACCTGAGGTCTTCAGGTGGAGTGTGGGCATCCATCTTTAGGGACAGAATAAATATTCCTTGTGTTGGTGCCTAAACTTTAAAACTGCCCATATTCTAGACTGCAGCTCCTAAGATCCTTAGTAAGAGCAGATAAAGATAGGGATGTGCAAAAATATTCGAAACATTTGAAATTTGATCAAATTCATTTCAATTCATACATTCAAATCCGTATAAGTTATTTGGACTTTCTTATGTGTACAGATATGTAGGCATTACATACATAGCCATACGCATTTGTACAGATACATTCAGGATGAAAACAGGATGCATACAGAAAAAAACCAGGATTTGTACAAATGAGTACAGACACATACGAATGTTGTTGGCTTGAATATTTGAACAAATAGATATTAATATATTCGAATCTGTTTGAATTTTACTACATTCATTTTTTTCTCTATTCATACGAATTCGGACATTTGAATATTTGATTTGAATCAAATCAAATGTCGAAAATTGCATTTGTGCACACCCCTAGATAAAGATGACAACATTGGCCAAGGATCATAGGAAAAGAACGGTTCGAAAGTTGATCCCTAGATAGTTCTGGACTCTTTCTCCCAGCCAGGATAGTGTCTGAAGGACCCTAGATTTCTCATCCCTCAGCTAAGAGATCTGCCAAAAGAGGTAAAAGGGATGCTGTTTTGATTTCTGTTTCTAGCCCACTGTTCACTTTGCAATTCCAGGCAGGTGACAAGATTCATAAAGAATAGATTCACACTTTAAAATCTTAGGTACACAAATGGAGAATTATAATTCAAAATATTAAGACACAGAATAAAAAGAAAGAGGAGAGGGAGATGAGGAATCGGCTGTTCAACCAGAGAAGCTTTCCAGATTCTAGGCTCATAGCTTCTAGATAATCTCCACCAGGACCTCTTCCATTCTGCACTAAAAGCTGAGAATCATAGCTGGTGTGAATATGTTCAACAGAAAGCACACCCTCACACTGCCTTCCTAACAGAAGGGTACCTACAGTATACAGTACACTAAGAGCCCCCAAAAAGATTTCTTAATCCCTCAAATCCTAGGGAAAACTAATAATAAGGATCTTGCAGCCACCAAAGTGATAATCTCCTGGGCTCTCATGCTGATGGCAACAGTAAGAGGATGTACAGAGCTTAGGGTCAAAACATCTGTGCAGATCTTAGAGATTTCTGATTGCAGCTGCATTTCTTATTCCTGAATATTTCAGAGCATGGAGCCTCATCGGCAGAACTGAGCAGACAACAGTCTTATAGCTTTATTTGGAGCCAGTTTGGTCTTGTGGTTGGACTCCTGCCTGCTAGTCTCCCAATTCAATTCCACACTCCTCCATGAAGTCAGCTGGGTGACCTTGGGCCAGTCATAACTCCCTTTCTGAGATCTCACAGCCTCATTGTGAGGAGAAGAACAGGTTTGTCAGCCGCTTTGCAATAAAAGCAGGGTATAAAAACCAACTCTTCTTCTTCCTGTGGACTAAATCATGCTGAAAATTTTATTAAAGCTTGCTTCTGACTACATATACACGTGGTAACATTTCCCTGTTACTGACATGTCCTATGGGTTAATCCTACCTATGCTAGGTCCCCTTGTCCCTTGTCTAGTGCTGATCTTGAATAAGTTATTTATTTTCTGGAAGATGCTGACTTGCTGAACTGGTTAGTGGCCGCAGCTGACTGGTAGAACACCTGCTTTGGGTATCCAAAGTCTCAGGTCCAAGGTTTTGACTTTCTGTTTTGAGGGTTAAAGTAATGGAAAATAAGCTATCACTTCCAAATCATTATCTAGCGTTCATCATGAGTTTTCTTCCATTGGCTTTCTACCTACCATCCCACTTGCTTGTTCATCAGTTTCGAGATACCCAGAGGAGTTAAAAGGGAGAATGCTTGGGAGCGAACATAATTCCAGCCAATGGCGACACATGGAGCATTTCCATAGGGGCAGTGGAAGAGAGGAAGGCGTTATTCGGATATTAGCAGTTTGATCTCGTGGTTAGAGTGTTGGACTTTTTTCTGTTAGTCTCCTGGTTCAATTCTGCACTCCTCCACAAAGCTCAGGCAGGTGACCATGACCTAGTCATTTAGCTCTTTCAGAGATCACTCAGCTCCACCTATTATTTATTTATTTATTTATTTATTTATTTATTTATTTATTTATTTATTTATTTATTTATTTATTTATTTATTTATTTATTTATTTATTTATTTATTTATTTATTCATTCATTCATTCATTTATTCATTTATTCATTCATTCATTTACATTTCTATATCCCCCCTCCCATACCCAAAGGTCTCTGGGTGGGTAACAACCGTTAAAATAACAGATTAAAAGCAGGAGATACATTAAAAGCACTTTAAAAATTCAGCAAATCTAAAACCATATACTCCGTGTTAAAATAACAGTGTCTGTACTGGAGGGGCGGGGGCGGGGAATATAATCTGCTTCAGTGAAAGGCCAGGGCAAAGAGGTGCGTCTTCACCACCTTCCTAAATATATATAAGGAAGGGGCGTGACACACCTTGAGGGGGAGACTATTCTGTAGTCTGGGGGCCATCACTGAAAAGACCCTCTTCCGGGTGCCCACTAGCCTCACTTCTGAAGGCTGTGGGGCATCCAGGAGGGCCTCATCGCTAGATATGTAAAGCCTACCTCACAAGGTATCTCTAGTGGGGAGAAGAACAGGTTTGTCAGCCGCTTTGAGGCCCCTTAAAAGGGTCCTTCTCCTCTTTGCCTTCTTCTTCCTCCTCCTCCTCTTCCCCCAATTGTTTCTTATATCTCAAACAGGGAAGGAGGGGCTTCACAAGTGAAAACAGTTTAGGTAGGCTTTCTTATCCAAGATGATCTGAAATTGGGTCAAAACAATCCTCTCCAAAGTTTTCATCAAAAAGGGAATGTTGGTGACAGGTCTGTATTTGCCCAAGACCTGAGAGTCTTGGGAACAACTTATCTGCACAAATAAAGATAAGTTAAAGATACCCTTAGGTTGCAGTGATTGGGTGTTTTTCCACCACGCTCCTTTAATCCGGATCTAAGAAGATCCAAATGTAAGGAATGGGTAAATTCCTTAATCCGGATCTAGTAGATCCGGATTAAGGGAAGCACCCAATGTGCTTCCACCTTTGCACCCATGTGGGGAATCCGGATCGACCCCCAAGGGGCTGCTTGTCACCCCAGGTGTTTTGGGGGACAGGGGGGTGCACTCTCCGAAGTCTCTTTGAAGAGATCAGTGCAGATTTCAGAGACGCTCTGGAGTCCCTTCGGAATGTCTCCAAAGTCAGCGCAAGACAGCCCCAGAGCGCCCACGATGTCAGTGGGAAATAGCTCCAGAGCGCCTCCAAAATGTGCGCTGATCTTCAGAGAGACCAGCAGCGAGACTCCGGAGCCTTTGCCGATTGCTTCAGAGGGATTTCAGAGAGAAGTCCACACGGTCTGCGCTAATAGCGAACGGACCGCGCTGACAGCTCCAGAGCCTCTCTGAAGTCTTTGCCGATCTCTTCAAAGTGACTTCAGAGTAATTTTGGAATGATTTTGAAACAACTCCGAAATCACTTCGAGCTGGGATTTTGAGGCTCCCCTCCCAATGGGTGCATCCCCTCCCCCTAGCCTCCTCTAGACCCCATTGCCTATCACTTGTGGAAACAGGCTCCCTTTAATCCAGATTTTCTGGCTGAAGACCCCATTGTAGATCCCATTAATGGGGTCTACAGAAAATCTGGATTAAAGACTGAGATGTACCCATATGATCCGGATTTCCCGAGGCACGGTGGAAACAAATGTGTCCCAAATGGGTGCCGTGGTGGAAATGGGGTCATCCAGCTCACACCCAAATGGGTCCTTAATGGTGCAAAAATGGGTACTAACTGACTGTGGAAAAATACCCATTGTATATCCATGTAATCTGGGGGCAGCATTGATTTGTCTTTGCTCTCTTCTGTGATCTTTTTCAAATATCTAGTCTAGTTCCGTGATGCCTTATTTATCTCCAATCCCAGACTATTTAGATGTGACCCTGCTTAGCTTATTGAGATCAGCCCAGGTTGGTTTGTTGCTGGCTTATGCGCGAACGTTTTTTTGCATTCAAATTCAAATTGAATATCCAAATATTCAATTCAATTTTAATGTTTAGAATCCAAATGCAACAAAATCCAATTCAAATCGAATACATTCGAATATGTTCATTTGAATGTTAGATTCGGATCAGAAGATACGAATATCAACATTTGTATGTGTTAAACTTATCTGTATGCATTTCATACGCATTCTGTGTTATCCCCTATGCATCCCATTTTTCTCCTATGTTATCAGCGCAAATGCGTTCAGATATGTATGAGATTCGTACAAATACGTATGTTCAACGAATGTTTCAGAACATTGGAAATTCATTCAAATGTTTAAACTTGAATGTGTAGACATCCTATTTGGTTTCAAATGTTCACATTTGATTGAATTCGATTAAATTTTGAATTTTTAGAATATTCGCACACATCCCTAATGCTGAAGATCGAGACATAATACATCCTTCCAAATTTACAGATGGGGTTTGCTTTGCAGCACTTTATGGGTGTTTTTCCACTGCCAGAAAGTACCCATTTTTGCACCCATTAAGGTGTGAGCCGGATGATCCCATTTCCACCATGGCACCCATTTGGGACCCAATTGGTTTGACTGCCACTGGGGAAATCCAGATCAAATGGGTACTTTCTGGCCTTTAATCCAGATTTTCTGTAGACCCCATTAATGGGGTCTACAATAGGGTCTTAAGGCAGAAAATCCAGATTAAAGGGAGCCTGTTTCCACACTTGTGTGGCAATGGGGTCTAGAGGAGGCTAGGGGGAGGGGGCACCCATAGGGGGGAGAGCCCAAACCTAAGCTTCAAAGTCATTTCGAAGTTCACTCCGAAGATCAGTACAGACTTCAATGGAGCTGTTTTGCACAGACTTCGAAGTGACTTCGAAATGACTTCGAAGCCTCTTCGGAGATTGCACCCCCTGTCCCCCCAAACATCTGGGGTGACAGGAAGACCCCTTCTGGGTAGATCCGGATTTCCAAATGGGTGCTCTGGTGTTTCCATGGCAGGGAGGCTAGCACTCATTGCTATTTGGTGCTAAACCACCCATGGAAACACATTGGGTACTTCCCTTAATCCGATCTACTAGATCCGGATTAAGGAATGTACCCATTCCTTAGATCCGCATCTTCTTAGATCCGGATTAAAGGAGCACGGTGGAAAAACACCCTATGGAACTGCTGTAGATAAACTGAATATCAGTTCACTATCCATTCACAGACAAACCATAGGTAACATCAGAGCAAAAGTGCATCTGTGTGGGTGCATTTTCTGTTTGTGTTATTTTGGATTATGGCATTATGGGTTTTAGATCTGCATCTCTCCAGAGGTGGGGGAGGGTTCCATTGCATATCCCCCCACATCCTGTTGAAAAGGAAAAAAAGGAAAAAGTTCAAATGACGTATGTTCTGGAAATCTTCAAAAGCTGAATGTTATGAATCTTCTTTAGAGGAGTTGAAGTTGTAAAAGATTCTAACTTGGAATGTCCCACTCCACTTGGAATTTCCCTCCAGCTTTCTGCAATGTAGTTTGTAATTCTGGAAATGCATTGCTTAATTCTGAGTCAAGAAATTACACATAGAAACAGACCTGGCAGAGTGGTAATGGGTTGAATATTATCTGGCTTAGGATAGCCAGCTAACATCAGCGTGTGGGTCAGCAGGGTGATGTAACAGGTGGTCAGAGAGTATGGTAACCAAAAGGGAATTGTGGAAGATCAGAAGCACATTGTATCCTAAGAAAATACTTAGCATACTTTGGGGTAGGGGTGTGCATGAATTATTGGTGCATTCGGAATCTGGACGAATATGTCCGGATTCCGAGATTAATGGATGAATTGAATAGGGCCCTATTCGAAGGGTCCTATCTGTCCACAAATCAGTTAATCCAGTACCCGTAGAAGGTTCGTTAGAAGCTTCTAAGGATACTGGATTATCCTGAGCCCTCCCCACCTAGGGCAGCCTACTCCAAACCTCCCCCCCACCAGGGCCCACTTACCTGCTCCGGTGGTGCTCAAGGCCTCTTTCAGGGCCCTTTGGAAACACGAGCAGGCTTCCTGGGAGGTAAATATTTACTTCCCGGGAAGCCTGCTCACGGTTTCATGGGGCACTGGAAGAGGCCCGGGCTGCCATCTGAGTGCTCCGGCCCACCTCCCCAGGGCCGACTTACCTGGGGTGGTGATTTGGCAGCACTATGGGCCTCTTCCAGAGGGCTGTAGAAGAGGTATGGGGTGGTGGCAGCAGCAGTGGCAGTTCCGCGGAGAAGGCGGCATGGATGGCAATGGTGAGGAGATAAGGTAAGTGGGGAGAGAGTGGGCAAGGAGGGGCGGGCGGGCAAGGAGGAGTGAGGTGGATTGGGTAGGCAAGGAGGGGTGGGGAGGAGGGTTTATTTGTTCCAGGCACAGATATTCGATAGAACAGTGGTTCTCAACCTGGGGGTCGGGACACCTTTGGGGGTCGATCTACCCTTTCAGAGGGGTCGCGACAAGTCCCCTGCCGCCCTTTCCTCCCATTTCCCAGCTGCTCTACCCCCGTGGTTGGGGGTCTCCACAACATGAGGAACTCCATTAAGGGGCCGCGGCATTAGGAAGGTTGAGAACTGCTGCGATAGAATATCTGTGGCCAGATACGAATACCCCCATATCCATGGGGTGGGGGTATTCAGCCAGAGCCAAATTTTTCCACATTCTATTCAACTCAAATAGAATGTGGAAAAATTGCTCTGTGCACACCCCTACTTTGGAGCTCCTCTCAATGTTCCTAAATGCAATCCTATTATAAAGACTTCCACATCTGTACACTCCATCATGGTTTGTATATGAATATAAATGGGAAGCAATTGGAGCCAAGGTAGAAATAGAAAGCAGAGGTTGTTCTGCACTTGGCCTAATTCTGGAATGTATCCCAGAATAGGGATCTGCTATCTGCTATGACTTGTGGCCAGCAGACTGCTATCATGAGATATATTTCAGAATAAGGTCATGTCTGGAAAGCCCTCAGATAAGCATTAACAGTAAAGATAAGCAAGAGAAACCAGGACCATGATGACACCGGGCTGAACTACGTTGTCCTGTTAAGAAACAGAATTCAAGCTGTCCTGTTCACACCCAATCCCTAATCAGTCCTCAGATCGTCCTCAGTTTGGGCTGCTATGCTCACACCTTTGAGGTTATCTGACATCTTTGGTGCTGAATAGCTTTCACTTCCCAGTCCCTTTCACTGCAACAAAACTTTGTTTCCTTTGCACATTGATGAAGGAAAATGGAAGCTACAATGTCCTTAGAACTGTATCATTTCTGCTCTTGCTCTGCGCTTTTCCTCTCCCCCTCCCAAAGGTGCTTTTCTGGCCATTTATTTTTTAAACCCCTCCCTGTTTTTCGCAAAAATGCATTGACAGTCTAGCACAAACTAGATTTATATATTTTTTTAAATGATAGAGTCTGCAAGCTTGCAATCGGAACAAAGGGGAATGGGGGGCAGGATGGGAGAGGGGACCATATTAGGAATGGTGACAAGCAAAGTGCAAACTGCTTGGCAAGCAAAGAAGAAACTACCCCCATGATCATAGCTTTCTGCCAACCTTCTCCTCCCTTACAAATACGAACCTCTGGAGAGTTCAGCAGAAGTGGAAAGGGATGGAAGTAATGGGGATCCCATGTATGGCACCCACAGCCAGGCATTGGGCAAGAGGGACAAGGTGGGATCCGCCCCTCCCCTCTAGCCCAGTTCCATGCTCGTGCAGGACAAGTAGACTCTGGAGAAGCTGGTTTGAGGAGGGATAGCCTGCCACCAAGATGATCTGGGGGGGGGGAATCTGAGCAATGTGACGTGAAGACAGCCAGAGGCCATCTTGAACTATGGGTGTGATCACGGCCCAACTGGCAGCTGTTGTGCATTCAAAGATCAGAGATACGCAAAGCATTTGCACGGACACTATTTACCCCACTCCTGCGGCTGCCCTTGCTTGAGATGCTGGAGCATATGGGACTCGTAGAATGGTGCAAAAGCTCACTCAGAGCTTGGTATGTGTCACTGACTGGATGAAACAAGTCGCTTGGCAGATATCTCAAGTATGGCGAGGCTTTCTGTAGAGTGCTAAGTCTCTCCATTAGTCCAGGTCAACAAGTTTTCTGGCACTGCTCTTGGTCAGCCAGTGGAACAGAATCTGGCATCACCCCAGTCTTAATCCAGATCTCCTACACCTTTGACAATTCTGTAGAAGGCATTTTAGTTGGTATAAGGTAATGCATCCTTGAGTCCAACATGACATCTAGTGCTTATAATCAGGGATATGCATAAATAATTATGCATTCAAATATTCTATCAAATTTTCAAATTCACAAATATTTGCATCAAAACCAAAGTATGTACATTTGAATGAAACGAACAACGCTCCTGGCTCACAAATACAAATATGTGATTGAATTTTTGCACTTTCACAGTACTTTACTGATAAAAATAGGCTTTTTCAAGGGAAAAAAAAGCTCTGAAATTGTTCAACTGCAAGCCTGAAAGTCTGAATGAATGATTCAATGATGAAATGAATTTTTGGTCATTCATTTCAGTTGCAAAATGAATGTGGTTTTTTTCGATCATGCACATCCTTGCTTATAAAGACTTATCAATGTCGTTTTCTTGGAAAAGACATAGAAAATGTTTGCCACTGCCTTTGTCCTCGGAGATGTTGGAGACTGACCTTATAACGCTCTGGGCCTCTGATCTATGGCCCCTTTTCAGCACGTGTAGCTTGCTCAACATGCCAAAGAAAAAAATGAGAAAAGCATTCTTATTTTTTTTTCTTCTGCAGCACAGTACAGGTTTTCCTTATTGAATTTAACATCTCTTTGCATTTGATTGGTTAGGGGGGGTGGTTGGGCACGGGGGACCCACAGTGTTTGTTCTGGCCAAAGGAAGCAAATAAAGCTGCAAAGCAAGGGAGTCGGCATAGAAAATCTCTTGGTATTACTTTGATCAAGCAGATTATTATATCCTGGTCCAAGGCCCTGATTAAACTCTAACCCTCTGGCATAATCTCATTCATCTGTACCTTCAATCAGTAATGTAGTCTTATAGTCTAAAACCAATTCCCATAATTATGCTGCATCCCTCAGCCCGTCCAGTGCTTTTTGCTAAAGATGATCCAGAAACTGAGTCTGGGCCAGACATAAGACAAGAGGCAATCCAATCTTTTCTGTCCTCAAAACTGTTACAGTTTGGGGGCTGTTATGCCGTGTTCCAGGTTTCTTCTTATGAGAACCTAAGGTTTTGGCTATAGCTGCGATATCCATCTTCAGAGGTCTTTGCAGATCTGTATTCTGTTGTAAATGCTGAAGAGTCTTGTTGTGAATAAAGTGGCTTTTGATGCTGTCAAAAGCTAGAATAGCTGAATTTGGCCTCTTTTGTGATGTTCTAACGTAGCATTTTGTAGCTGAATCAAAATTCCACTCATCCAATTTCCTAGCCCCTGTTGTGAAAAAAAAAATCAAACCAAATGTGACTATCAAAGCTTCTACGTCTTAATGTTAATACTGAATAATATTATAAAAACTTACAGTAATAAAATAGTGTATTGATTTATTACATAATTTAAAACACTATTATTTTTGAATTGCTAGTCTCCAGCTGAAGGATGTTGGACTCTTATCTGGTAGTCTCCTGGTTCAATTCCATACTCGTACACAAAGCCATGCACGCACAGTGGTGGTGATTGTGTACTTCTGGATATTCTGTCCCATCAAAATACCCTGATGTGCATATCACGTTATCATATCCAGCCAATGGCAGCCCCAAGCTGTTCTAATCAACAAGCAATTATTCCGGAAAAGCTTTTCTGCAGAATGTTACCTGTTATTGCAAAATTATGATGACATCTGGAGCCACCTATGTAATGTTGTTTCACTGGCAGCTACTGAATATACAGTACCTGAAGATATTCTGTACCAAAGCTGTCCTAATTGCATAGCAGAGGTCTAAGTGCGAATTCAGCCCATAGATCTGTGCACTTGTTACGTCTGCTGCTGAGGATTTTATCCAACGTCTCTCCATCCTTTTATTTTTATTTTACTTTTTCCTCAACTGCTTTAAATAAGACACATCATTAAATATAACACTCTCCTTTACATAGTGCAATATGTGCTCACCCTCATCTTTGTGACATGGGCTGAATACACCCTGCTTTGTTGTTGAATTCTTAGCCTTTGTTAGTTAGCCTTTCCTTCACCATGAAAGCACAGGAGGCATATATATGGTTTCCAGAATATGTCCATCCAGGGCTGTGGTCACACTGCACTTTGTAAACAAGGAATGTAGTTGCCCAAAGTCTTTGGAGACTGGACACCCCACGGGGCATCTGGTTTTTCCATGGGTTTTCCTGATCCAGCACTGAGTCCATTTTGGCTGGAAGCAAACCCAGGGCCAGGCAAAGAGCTTTCACTGCTTCATCACACTGTTCCCCTCACCTGGCACAAGGTAAGCTTCAGCAAGGTGGTGGCAGCAGTGGAGGGGGGGTTTCCCACCACCCCCCACCACACGCCCCCTTGCACATCACCCTGCCACTGCTGCTTCTGCCACCACCACCGCATCACTTCCTTGACCTCCTGCAAGACCCCCATCACATTGCCCACCAACACTGACCCCATTACTGCCCCCAATGCCCCCCTCATTTCCTGCAACACCCTCCCATCTCAGCACCCTCCCCTCCTCTTGTACCTACTCCCCACTGCCCCCACTGTCCTGCAACACTCTACCATTACATCACACCCTGTTGCTGTTTGCAGCGTACTTGTCCTTCCGCAACCCACCCCACCAATTCCCTCACCTTCATCCTCCATCACGTCAGCCCCTCAGCATGCAAACCCACCTCCACCATCCCTTGACCCTCCTCATCCTCCTGCAATGCCCCCCCCCATTGAGTAGCCCCCTGCCAGCAGCTGAAGCTTACCTTTTAACATGAAGGGTCAACTGGGGATGCCGTCTGCAGCCACGGGTAAGTGTGCAGAGGCTATTTGAGACTGAAAACAGCCCTGGCTCTGGCTTGCTTCCTTGTCCATCCCTGGGACATACTAAGAGGCTACAGTGTGACCTCAGCCTTGGGGTGTGATTCCACCAACCCTTTGGTCTGGCCGGAATCTGGCTTGAGAGTCCAACGTCCCAACACTTTGACAGGATTCCCTGTTTCTGCAGACTATATGTCCAATAATCTGGGGAATCCCTGTTCGGATTTAACAGGACTCACTGCAGAATCCTGTTAAAATCTGAATATTTATTAATGGGAACGCCACCCATGCTGATCTCTTCCACCGCCACCAGCCACTTGCCTTCTCCTTGCCCTTTTCCTCTATCTTTCCTTGTCCCCCCCC
>MTQE01001424.1:11693942-11715780 GCA_014337955.1 Aspidoscelis marmoratus
ATACATTCATTTTTTCTCTATTCGTATGAATTCAGACATTTGAATATTCAATTTTAATCGAATGTCAAAAATTGAATTTTGTGAACTTACATCCCAGAATATTGTGCTCTCCCCGGGTATAATTTTTTTATTATGTTTTAAGGATGATTCAGGGATTTTATTAGGTCTATGATAACAGCCACTAAGGCTGAAATAGCAATCCATTGGAAGAACCCCGATCTTCTCTCAAAGGAGAAATGTATCAATTTATGAAAAAAAAAGGGGCACCCTTTATTGTTCAGGCCCAGGTCAATCCCGCTTTACGTCCCTCTGCTTCCTTTTCTCTTTCAGCTATAAAATATAAATTACTATCTTTGTTCTCGGATTTAATTATTTAATTCTTGTATACAGGAGAAACAACACTGTAACACAGAAACTGTTATTCTTCAAATGTCTTCAGGCAATGTAGTTAATGGTTGATTTTCTTATTATTTGTTGGCTGTTATGTTGTTAGTTGGTTGTGGACTGTTATGTTATTTATAATTTCAATAAAAAAGGAAAAAATGCATTTGTCCACCCCCTAAAATGTTACGCATCTCTCATGTGGCAACTGAAGGGTAATTGATCATGACCTCCAAAATTAATAAACTAACCTTATGTTTCTGGCAGACATCTGTTATCTGCAAAGCTGCTATCCATGCTGGTGTGATCTTAAATGATCAGGGGGGGCAAGTGAGTCTCTCACGGGCCAAAGGGATCACACTCTATGAACCAGCCTTTGCCAACGGGCTGGAGTCTAAAAGGTGAGCAGGGAATTTGCAGGGATTTCTGTTGACTGGAAGGAAAGAGATAAAATATTATAAATTATTATTATTATTATTATTGATATGTTGATATTATTGAAAACTTCATTGGCAGGTAATTGGAAAAGTTGTTAAATGTTTTGAAGCAAAGAAAGGGGACTTGGTCCAGCAAGGGTTTCTTGAAATAATCTCCAAATTGACTATAACCCATAACTGATGGAATGGCCAACCTAGATCCCGGGAAAGAGGGGAGAAATGAAGGTTGATGGGAAACTTATATTAAGGATAAGATGCAAATAGAATCAATAAAAAATTAAATTATTTTATAATATATTGTAATATTAAAAAATGATGACAATAATAATATTATTATCAGCATCATCAAACAGTAAGGAAAAGAGACAAATAAGCAGAAAACGAGAGGCCCCCAGTATTAGAGGTGTGCCCAGAGCACATTCCCCCCCTTTAGTATGATACAAAGTGAAAGGGGGATGTTTGGCTTTGTGCGAAGAGCCCTGTGAATGTGGGGGGCTTTGCCTTGTACATGAACATCCGTTGAATGTTCATGCATGATGGGAACCCCCTACTCACACACCCCACTCATCTTTTGCCACCACTGCGCTCTCCTCAGAAGCTCAACTTGGTCTTCTGGTTGTGCCGACACGGGCTGGAGAGGTCTCCCCCATAGGGATTGTCAGAAATCTTGTGACATTTCCCGCAAATCCCAGGTGTGGCTGGCCTCTAAAGCTGTGTGCATACCTCCAGAAGACATAGCTGAGCCTCAAAGGAGTGTGCTATGGTAGTGGAGGCCAAGGAGGCCGCAGCTGGATTTACAGGTAAGGGGGCATAGCTAGGGGGAATGGGAGTCTGGGGGTGGGTAAATCAGAGACGTTTTCGCACGGGGGTGTTTGGAACGCGCGGGAGACAGCCCGGAACGCGGCAAACGCATTGCCGCCGCGGGGCTTGCGATCCGACGTATCCGGAGCTGTCTCTCGCGCGTTCCAAATGTAGAGCACTTTGAAGTGCTCTACATGCGTTCGGGCGCGGACGAACTGCCCGCAGGTGTTCGGGAGGAGAAGGATTCGCGCTTGCTTCTCGCTCCCGAACAGCCGCGGGCCCGCCTCCCCCGCCGGCGCAGGTTTGGCAATCAGCTGTTTGACAATCAGCTGATTGTCGATCTGCCTCCGCAGCTGTCTCCGCGCCCCTGGCCGGCCTTTGCCGGCCAAGACAGCTCCAGGCGCTTTCACCTTTCGCACACAGGCGCGCCGGAACGCGTTCCGGCGCGCCTGTGTGTGAACAGTGAAAGTGCCCGGAGCTGTCTTAAGCTTCCCACCTGAACGCGTTCCGTTTGGAACGCGTTGCAGTGCGGAAAAGCCTCGGGCCTTTGTTGAAGTTTCTACAAAGCTTTGATGAAGGCCAGATACATTCAGTTTGAATGTGAAGGAGAGTCTACAAATGTAGGCCTCTTTTAGTTTGCCCACACATCATCAAATTCATATGAATTTGTACGAATCTGAACTTGACGGATATTTTTCGCCCATCCCTACCCAGTATCAAAGAAGGCATAGCGGGCAGCATTGGTACACCAGAAGCTCCCAGAACCAGGCAAAGGGCCTGAAGATTTGTGAGTTCCAAAGAAGCCAGTGAACAGCATAGAACAGTTCTTGGCACTTTCAGCTCGGCTCACATTTGCCATCCATTCCTGCATTGCAGAAGAGGGGTGCTTCCGCACTGGCCGCCGAGAAAGGGATGAAAGAAAATCCCTTTCCCAGTGATCCGTTGTCTGCCTGATCCGTCTGAAATAGGGACGGATCCGACAAGGCCTCGCGTGTCCACACACGTGCACGGAGGACGGATCCTGAGGGCTGGATCCTCTGGGTGCTGCGTGGAGGCCGTAGCACCCATTCTGAAAGGCAGGCAGCCTTCCGCGCCACCGATGCTGCCCCCGGAGCCAACGGATTGGAGCATTCAGCCGCCAGTCACCGTGCGTTTCTGCAGGCACACAGCGTGCGGGGGAGGGGCTCTGGAGGCAAACTGGCCTGTTTCCGCCCTTCCCAAGATGGCGGCCGCCGGCACATCTGGCCCCTCACCTCTCCATGTGCAGAAGTGTCCTGCTTCCAAACGGATTGAGGAGAGGGGATGGATTGAAGACCTAATTTTCCAGGTCTTCCTGGAGGCCGGATCTTTCGGCGGCGAGACCCCATTAAGAACGGGTCTTGCGCGCTAGTGTGCGGAAGCAGCCGCCTTGAAGGGTCCCGGATCCAGCCTCCAGTGCGGAAGGTAAGTCCTGAATGTGTCTTTAATGTGTCCTGTATGTGTTCTTAATGGGGTTTCCGCGGCCAGTGTGGAAACACCCTCGGTCTCTCATTTCTGGGAGCCTTGATGACTGAGTTGTTGTCTATCCTGGAAAATGGTGATCAGCTTCACCTGCCTGAATCAGTTGTCAAAGCAATCCAAATGGCTTGGACAAGCAGCACCAAAACATACTAAACATCTTAATCACCTTCTGTGGCACCAACTGCTATGAGGCTAGGTGTGGTTAAAACCTCAAAAGTCTTCATAAGAAAACCAGTGAAATATCACTTGCCTGAATGTTAATTTTTTTCACAAGTCAGAAGCTCTTACAGCCGTTTTGAAGTGTTGGTTGATACTTGATACAGCTGGGCTTGAACTCCATCTGTTTTAGTACTGAGCATATGAGTGAGTCCCAAAAATCATGATTCTAACCATTTCTTTTTCTTTTTTCTTTTTTGCTTTCAATAGGGGCTCTTTATCTGAAAAACGCTTCATCTTTGACAAAGGTGTGTGATTCTTTGTATTGACTTGCTTCCAAAACAAACAAACAATAATGAGACAGAAGAAATGTTTATCACATATGTAATCTGGGTCCATGGCGTGTTTTCTGATTAAAAGAATGTCACCTGAAGATGAGTCTTGCAGAAGAAGTGAAGAAGGTTCCAGTTGGAAGCTTCCCTTCAGTCTTCTGAAACCATATTTCAGGTCATAGCTATATTAGTGCTTTTCTATGGACAACAGGTGCTATCTGCCCATAGAAATATGTTAAAGTTTGGTGATTCACACATATTTTGTGCAATCTCCGGAGTCAGCGCTGATCTCTTTGGAGAGACCGGTGGCGAGGCCCCGAAGTCTCTGCTGATCGCTTCAGAGGGACTTCGGAGTCTCACCGCTGGTCTCTCCGAAGAGATCAGTGCTGACTCTGGAGTCTCGCCGCCGGTCTCTTCACAGAGATCAGCGCTGACTCCGGAGGAGCTCCAAAGGGACTCTGGAGCGGCTTCAAAGTCTCTGCTTCAGAGGGAAGTCCACGCGGTCTGCGTTAATAGCGGGCGGACTGCACTGACAGCTCCGGAGCCTCTCCGAAGTCCTCGGCGATCTCTTCGGAGGGACTTCGGAGTCATTTCAGAATGATTTCAAAATGACTTCAAAATCACTCAGAAGCTGGGATTTCAGGGCTCCCCCCCCCCATGGGTGCATCCCCTCCCCCTAGCCTCCTCTAGACCCCATTGCCTGTTTCTAGTGGTAACAGGCTCCCTTTAATCTGGATTTTCTGGCAGAAGATCCCATTGTAGACCCCATTAATGGGGTCTACAGAAAATCTGGATTAAAGGCCAGAAAGTACCCATTTGATCCGTATTCCCCCCTCCCCCCCGGCAGTCGAAACAATCAGGTCACAAATGGATGCTGTGGTAGAAATGGGGTCAACCAGCTCACACCCAAATGGGTGCTTAGTGGGTGCAAAATTGGGTACTTTCTGACAGTGGAAAAACACCCCTAATGACCAACCAAACCTTCCCTGTTGCTTCCTTCCCAGCTTGTTCCCACGTCTTAGAAATAGCCAGTTTCAGTGCTTCATCCTACTGGCGTGAAGAAAACGCTGATGGAGAGGATACGGTTTGGGCAGCCCAGCAAGCTGCATTTGGGGCTGACAGCGTCTCCTGGGCAGCAGAAGAGAACTCTGCAGATGAATGGTTGCAGATAGACTTGGGTGGAAGGAGGAACATCACAGGTCAGTAAGTATCTGCTGTTCTTATTTTGCATACAGCCTGGGAGAAAAAGCATGCGCTTTGCTAGAATTGCACACAGCAATTGCGGAGAGAAAGAATAATGTCTCTTTTACTGTCCTGAAACTCAGCATTACTCTGGGTGCAGAGATGCACAGGCAGCATCATTCAGCAGTTTCAGCAGGACTTTGTTGTCTGATCTGTGGTTTCAGTCTTAATACAGGTAGTGATAGCCCAAGGGAAGCTCCAGTGTACCATCTTTATTCATGATGGCATATATGAATGGTCAAAAGTAGGGATGTCCACAAATGGTTTTTCTGACATTCGATTCATAATGAATTGAATGTTAGAAAATTTGTATTTGTTCAAATAGACCCCCTTCGAATGCAGTAGGATTCTATTCAATACAAAGGTATTTGTACAAATTTGTACAGATATCCGATATGTATCTGTAACATATCCATGCTCGGAAAGCATCAAATCTGACCTGAATCTACTTTTAGGTGTTTTTCCACCGCGCTCCTTTAATTCGGATCTAAGAAGATCCGGATCTAGGGAATGGGCACTTCCCTTAATCCAGATCTAGTAGATCCGGATTAAGGAAAGTACCCAATGTGTTTCCATGGGTGGTCTAACACCCAATAGCAATGGGTGCTAGCCTGCCTGCCGTGGAAACACCAGAGCACCCATTTGGAAATCCAGATCTACCCACAAGGGGTCTGCTTGTCACCCCAGGTGTTTGGGAGGACAGGGGCTGCAATCTCCAAAGCGGCTTCAAAGTCACTTTGAAGTCATTTCGAAGTCTGTGCAAAATAGCTCTGGAGCGTCTTTGAAGTCTGTGCTGATCTTCGGAGTAAACTTCGGAGTGACTGGAAACAGGCTCCCTTTAATCTGGATTTTCCGGCTGAAGACCCCATTAATGGGGCCTACAGAAAATCCAGATTAAAGGCCAAAAAGTACCCATATGATGCTGATTTCCCGAGGTGCGGTGAAAACAAATGTGTCCCTAATGGGTGCTGTGGTGGAAATGGGGTCATCTGGCTCTCACCCAAATGGGTCCTTAATGGGTGCTAAAATGGGTACTAAGTGAAAAACACCCTGAATCTGCTCTTGATCCATGTCAAGATCCTCCATTTTCCTACCTCCCCAGTTTAGTGAATGTCCAAACTATTAGTACAGATGTGCAAACTATTCGTACGAATGTCCGGAACATTCATATTCATACAAATGTTAATGTACAAATGTTGTAGTATCTGATTCATGTACTCATACGAATAACGAATGTTACAAATATCTGTGCACATCCCTAGTCAAAAGCAAGAACCAATGCCGCCAAGACCTTTTAATTCCAAGAAATGTCGAGGGGTAGATGCATTTAAAATGGCAGTTGTTGGCCCAAATGTGCAGATCTGCTGAAAAGTCATTCCTACTTAATCCAGGGTGGCAGATTTCTACATAACAGTGTACTGGCCTGCAGTTTTTGACTATAGACATGAATACAATATGCCTATATAGTATGTGAAACAGGATATGGAGTCTCTAGGCAGACCTCCGGCAGTTTTTCTTCCAGGATGGAATGTGGAAGCTATATGGTGATCTAGTGCTGCCCAGATGTTTTAGGGTTCAGCTTCCATAAACCTATGATCGTGTGGCTAAAAGTCAGTTGGGGTCAGTTACCCACTGGTGAGGTGGAGGGCAAACTGGCCTTTTAGCGTGCTGATTGGCTTAAAGAAAATAGAGGCACTGTGAGAGACTGGAAGCCCAGTGGAATGCATTGTAGGAGGAAGGGTCATTTGGTTCTTTGGCAGATGCCCTGAGCAGAGCAAGAAGATAGGGCTTACTTCTAAGCTGATTTGCCTGAGGAGATAGTTCAGGGAATGGGGCTTTCACAGAGAAGAACATGCATGTGCAATACATAGATTTATGGAGAAATATCTGCCAATGGTTATCATGCTCTGGAGTAGGGATGTGTTTTAATATGTTGATTTTAAATGTTGTTGCCCGCCCGGAGACCGTTAGGTATAGGGCGGGACAGAAATACAAATAATAAATAAATAAATGCTCTTGATCTGGAAACTGATCTCACCTGCCCTATCCCTTGGTTTCTCCAGCAGAGAACACTTCTGCTTTTGTGCTTGCTGCTGTTCATACTTTTTACATTACCAGTTTACCTATTTCTGTTACAGGAATCATAACTAAGGGATCTTCTGATAACCACAACTACTATGTCAAAGCTTACCGCGTTCTCTCCAGCAAAGACGGCAAGAACTGGAGAGTCTACAAATCCAACAGTGGCAATGAGGAGAAGGTGAGAGATCCAAGCCAGACATACTAAAACGTGCACTGTGGTCACACACCTATTAAAACCGTAGATCTGCAGAGATAGCTAACCGCTAAGATCACAGCAGATAATACGTGGAGATGACATTCACAAGCATCAGAGCAGACACAGTGATTCATTCCAAGAACACCTTCACTTGAAACCTTCTTCGGTCCATCTTCAGGTTTGATAGGTCACACCTTTTCATTTCTGGCTTATTTGTGGACTTTCCATTCAGGAAAGTCCACATGGAGGTGGAAAGTCCACAAATAAAATGAATAGAAATGAAAAGGTGTGAGCAGTCAGACCTGAAGGTGAACTTAAGAAGGTTTAAAGTGAAGGTGTGACCATGGCCATGCTGTACCATCAGAAGAACCTCAGCATGCTGTTTACGAGTCGCACTTTCTCCAAAACACACAGTTTCACAGTGTTTGCAGAATCAACAAAGCTCAAAAACATGGAAATGATCTTTACTGATTGTGGCGTATCCGGCTTACGCCACGAAATGCGAGGGCTCTGGGGAATGGGGAACAACAGCAGCTTGCTGCAGCTCCTGAACGCCAGATGTTGCGAAAGTCTTCAAATTACCTGACTGGCCCAGATAATTTGGGAATCAGGCCCATGTGTTTGGCCTAACCCTGAGAGCTAGGAAATTGGGGAGGGGGAGAGAAGAGGCAGGACGCAGAGATCAGCTGGAAGAGAGAGCGTTTATTTCTGTGCAGGGCTTTAAATAACCCGCCACAGAGGGGCGGGGAAGGAAGTGACCTCAGGAGAAAATCCCGGGAGCTGATAGGTGGAGTGCATCAGCTGAGCAGGTCAGACGCCCCTCCTATGTCACATCCTGTGGCAGGCAGGAAGAGAAGGCTGTTGTCTGCGGGGAGCACACGGCCAGCGTCCATTAAGCCCTTAGGCTACGAGTCCAGCCCCTGCTGGTGTTGAGGGTGCACTGCACGCTTGTAGAGACAGGGCGATTCCTTTTACTCTGAGGCTTGATGAATGGCAGGCTGAAGCCAGGAGAAAACCCATGCAAACCTTTGCGATTACTACAACTGATTTTCCATGAGATTCCACATGCACACCCTCAGAAAGGTGGCTGGTGCAGGTGGGTGCAGCAGCAGGAAGCCCCTCCCTTGGTCCAGATACATGGAGACTTGTCTTTGTCAAACGTTGTCAACATTCTTACATGCAAATTCAAATTTAAAAAATTCAAACAAATATTCAGATTTACTCAATTCAAATCGAATGTGGATAAATTTGAATTTTAAAGCTCTGAATCTAATCCAATTTTCAGATATTCTATTTGAATCAAATCCTAAATTGCATTCATGCGCACCTCTACCCTGTAGTCTAATTCCTGCTCACCTTTATCTTTTCCCCCACCAAGGTCTTTGAAGGAAATAGAAACAGCCACCAAGAAGTCTCCAATGCCTTCATCCCACCAATCCTCGCCCGTTACCTGCGGATTGTACCCCAGAGCTGGAATCAGCGGATTGCCTTGAAAGTGGCTCTGTTGGGATGCCAGGCTGTTCGCTTGAAAACCCTGCGCCCATATAGCGAAAGTGGAGGTGAGGGATGACCCTGCATTTCATCTTTTTTTCTCTTCTTAACGGCCTCAGTTTGACTAGTACAGTGGTTCTCAACCTGGGGGTCGGGACCCCTTTGGGGGTCGAATTACCCTTTCAGTGGGGGCGCTTTGGCTGCTGCATCCCTGGTCTGAGGGCAACATTGAGCTTGGACCATCTGTGCACAGCACATCCACGCTGGACACAACGGAGAGGATGAACATTGCCCTCATAATCAGTGCAAACAGACACCAAGCCAACAGATGCAGAGTGGGGAGGGGGGACAGAAAGAGACTGAGTGTTAGAAGGGCAACCAGTCAAAGAGAGGGGAGGGAGAGGCAGAATCAGAGAGGTGAGGCAGCAGAAAATAGGCTGTCAGTGGACTGAGGGTGTGGACAGAGGAAGGTATAGATGTTCACAAATTTTGGGGGGTGGTCAGTTTGTATCAAATTGAATGCAAGAAAATTTGTATTCATTTAAATAGATCCCCTTTGATGGTGGTAGGATTCAAATTCGATACGAATATTTGATACAGATATTCGATACAAATAGCATACAGATCCTCTACGTATCTGCTCTGAACATGTCAAATCCTCCCTGAATCCACTCTCAATCCACTTCAAATCCACTCTGGATCCGTTGCAGACGTGACTGGCACAACCGCTTTCCCGCCTCGCCAGGTTCACGAATGTAACGAAACCTCGTGCAAATGTTCCAAAGCATTCAGTTCAAATTCGAATGTCCATCTTCTAATGTGCCAACGTCTGATTCGAATTTAAACGTCCGAATTGAGACAAATTTTGAATGTTATGAACATCCATGCATGTTCCTAGAGAAAGGTGCTCTCGGTGAGCATTATCAAAAAGAATGGGTGCGGGGTCACAAAAAAGGCCCCAGCCCCCTTTGTTCCCTGAAACAGACTCATTTGTTGATGTGTGACCACAGCCTTAACAGTTCATCTTTTCATGACCCACTTTGCACATCATTTATTCTGAGAAAGTGGCATATAAATATACTGCAGTATCAAGCGTTTCCCCTGGATTTCTGTTCTTTGCAGTCCCCACTGGCCCCCAAAGAGAGTTTCCCATCCTGACCAGCAGCTCTGCCAGTTTCACCTCAAGCCCTGGGATAGTGATCAACATGGATAAAACAGGTATGTTGTATCCCAGCTTCTACCTACAAGAAATAGTTTGATTCCTCAGTTCTTTCTGCCTTCACATCCTTCATGGTGTGTACCTGTTTGCTGCATGAATTGGGGGGGGGGGTGTTGGCAGAGAGGAGGGCGGTCCTGGGTGCTGCACCTGAAGGAATGTTTGCATAGTTAGCACCTTAACAGAAGTGACCGAGAGCATCTCTACCTGGGAATGGGTAGCAACACAGCCAGGACGTGATCCTGGCTTACAGGCCCTGACCAAATGCAGCCAGGGTTGCTGAGATTCATTTTATCTACAGTATTTCCTGTCCAGCCAGCAGGACAGAGTTTCATTTAATGTTTGATTAGAATTTGACAAAACTTCTTTCTATTTTACTAGTGTTATTTTCTCTGCACATTTACTTGGTCAGTGTTCACAATGAACTGAACTGGGGCTTTCTTGTCCAGGGCCCCCGTTACTGGTGATGCTGCTGATTGGTGGGGTTGTGCTCGTTTCTTCTGCCCTCTTACTGCTAGTTTTCCTCTGCCATAAGAAGAGGTGAGTTGCACCTTCCCTTCACACACGCCCGTTTTTGTCCGGTTTCGTGGAACACAGTTTTAGTACCATAGTAGAAACCTCCTACTACTGAGAGCAGCAGATCTCAGCCTGGGGTGTGCAAGTACCCCTAGGGGTACGAATCAGCACTAGGGATCTGCACGAGTATTAGTATTATTCATTATTCATATGAATTTATCCAAACTCGTACATTCATATATGGATCGAATGTCCAGACATTTATTTTTCAGTATTCGTAAGAATGCAAGTATTTAGTTATTCGTACGAATGATATTCGTATGTGCACGGATATGTACCTGATACATCTTGTGTGTATCCATAGGCATCTGTGCAGATACATACGTATGGGATGAAAACGGGATGCGTATGAGATTTGTATCATTGGATACATATCAAATATTCAAACAAATAGACATGAATGTATTTGTATTGATTCAAATGTCCAGACCTTCATTTTTCTTTATTCATATGAACTCGGATATTCGAATATTCAAATCGAATTGAATGCTGAAAACTGCATTCGTGCACACCCCTAATTAGGACATTACTCTAACATCTGGACAATTCCAGATGTGTTCTATGCTGGTAAATGGATACATTGTGGAATAAATCTCCCCCCTGTGCCTTGGCTCCCTTAGCCGAAGGGGACTGGCTTTTACTCCTCCTTGCAGTTAGCCAGGATGACCGACAGAGGGCGTATTTCAAAATAAATAGCACTGTACAACCGCCCCATGCTTCAGTTGTTCCAAGAGAGCTCGAAATCTTATTTCTTATACTGGAAAACAAACATGAAACAGTTAGTGATGGGAGCCTATTCTATCTGGAGCCATCCAGAACGAAACTTCACGTATGTGAAGACAACTCCATGTTCTCTGATGGCTCCAGCAGAATACTGTGGGACGTAACAAAGCTCCAACCAAGGGAGGTCCCACTGATAGCTCTTACCACAGCCAAGCGTCAATGCTGTGGCACCTTGGGTTTTATTTCCACATACCTCCCTTAATCCGGATCTAAGATGATCCGGATCTAAGAAATGGGTCCTTCAGCTAATCTGTATTTAGAGGATCCAGATCTAAGGAAATACCCGATGCATCTCCAGAGACAGTGTGGCACCCAATAGCAATGGGTGCTAGGCAAGCTCGCAGTGGGAATGCCAGAGCACCCATGTGGAGCATCCATCTGTACCCAGTGGGAGACGGCCATCATGCCACGTTTTGGGGTGGTGGTGGTGCATCTAATCCGGATTTGATGCCGGAGAGATCTAATCCAGATTGTAGACCTCTTTAACGGGGTCCACAGGAAATCTGGATTATAGGTCCTGAAGGGCCCACTTAATCCGGATTTACCTAGTACAGGTGTGAACACATCAGGTTCTAATGGGGTCTGCAGTGGAAACGGAGACTTCCTACTCTGAGCCTAATGAGTCCTTAATGGGTCCCTAATGGGTACTTAATGGGTACTTAGTGCTAGTGGAAAAAAAAACCCTTGATTCCACTTGAAGTAGCAGAGGACTCTTTTTTGTCAGCTGGCTTGCAAAACTCCAGCAAACATATCTGACACTCTTTTTCTCCCCCACCTGCACCCTTCAGTAAGCAGACAGCAGTGGATCAGGACTGCACCTTCATAAAAGGTAAGCAACCTTTGCAGGAATACAGGTGAGAAAAAGTCCAATCTGAGAGGTGATGAGGACATTATCTTCTCTCTGTGCCCTTCCTTCTCTCTTGGATCGTTTTCTTTGTTCCAGGCTTGATCAGAAAGTCTGCTCCCCAGTTTTTAGAAAGAAGGGACCCACAGGTCACTACCAAACTTCAGTTATGGTGCACCACATCTGGAATGCTCTTCACTTGCACTGAGACCGCATCCCCAAAGGCCCTAAAATCCGGGTTGAATGTGAATTCGCCGCTCAGAGTTCCCATGTAATCCACCAATACTCCGAATCCAGCAAGCCCCGCTCCCATTCCACTTCTTTCCCCCCAGATTTTCCTGAGAAAATCCAGGGAAGATAAAGGCCTGGTGAAACAGGGGTTTTCTTGCTGGATTCGGATTACTGCCGCTGATCCTCTTAGCCTGGCCAGCCTGACACACAAATGGAGCCTCTGGGCTTGGTGTTGCCTGGGCGCCCCCCCCCCTCTACTTGGTCAAGCCGTGGCTCATGGCGGCAAGCCTGATGCCCCTTTCCTTCTTCTCCTTTTTGCCCGCCCACTTCTGATTGCGTGTCAGGAAATCCATCAAGAAATACGGGACAAAAATGGGATGCATACGGGATAAATATGGGCACAGTGCTGTAGAAATCCTGAGTTCTGTTCACTGCTACATCATATGTAAACTGTGCCTATGCTATGAAAATGTTCATAGCTAAGTGGACTTAAGAATCAGACTATACCTAATCGATAATCATCATATAAGCAAATAGGCAGCAAGCCAGCAGCAAGTGTAGATATTAAACAGTCAAGAAACAGCATGCAGTGATCATATCATATGATGATTTATTGAGTGATCTCAAGCCCCTCTTATAGCATTCAAAAAGCATAGTCTGTATATTTCTTGCAGGCTATAAGCATTTTTACACAGGTCTAAAGTAACAGTTTACAAGGTTTTACAGAAGACAATAGCTTTGTTTAGGAGCTTCTTGGCAAGTAATATGAGTTGAGATAATGCCCTGGTTATTGGCAGGCGTAAGTGCTCTTTATCAGTGGAATAACTTGTTGCTTAGCAGCAGCTTATTCAACTTTTAAGTAAAATATAAGAAACTTTCCTCTCAGCAATTCAATAGGAATATCTCTATACAGTGCAAATTCAAATCAAATTCACACAAATAGATTCAAATGTATTCAGTATGAATCTAATGGAATTTTAAATATTCGAATTAAGTTGAATTTTCAGATATTCTATTTGTATCAAATCAAATCCCAAAAATTGCATTCATGCACACCCCTGATAGATATGTTTAGCCTGCAGCAGAAGAGAACCCCGAGGAGGGACACTGTAAAGGGATGGGATTTATTCCCTCATACCCCAGATGGCAGGACTAGAACCAATGGGATGAAGTTTTAAGGAAAGAGATCCAGGTTAGACAATGGAAAAATCTTCCTGACAGTAAGAGCTGTCAATCAGTGGAATAGGGGGTCTTAAAGCAGGGGATGGACACCTATCTATCTGAGATGATCTCATGATTCTTGGCTTGGAGGCCCCTCCCACTGCTTTGGTTCTATGGTTCTAGATCAGTGGTTCTCAACCTGTGGGTCGCGACCACTTTGGGGGTCAATCTACTCTTTCACAGGGGTTGTCTAAGACCACTGGAAAACACATATAACCGAGACACCGTTCCTCTATCTCCAGGCAGGTCCGCCCACATGCAGATACTCCCACATACGAGCACCTGGTGTGATGACATCATCACGCCAACCCCATCACATACACCCCATACAGATACAGTATAGAGCAGCTACTGTGTAGAAAGCAACAGCATTAGAGGCAAAACGACACTTTTATATTCAGCTGTGGTTGATGTGAAGACTATGCTTTAATTATGTTCAGTTTGTAGCAATGAAAATACATCCTGCGTACTGGATATTTACATTACGATTCATAAAAGTAGCAAAATTACAGTTATGAAATAGCAACGAAACTAATTTTATGGTTGGGAGTTAGGGTCAGGGTTAGGTTGGGGGCCACCGCAACATGAGGAACTGTATTAAAGGGTCGCGACATTAGGAAGGTTGAGAACCACTGTTCTAAATCCTTCAAATTCTGTTCAGACCTTCAATATTCCAACATATATTTGTAAAACCTTTTAAACTATTGATTTAATCAGGAGATACTGGAACCAACCATTAATGTTCTATACTCTAAAAGGCCGGTTTGAATTAAGAAGAGTACAGAACCTCGACTATATTATGCACTATTGGTTGAAGCTTTTTATTACTCCCACTAATCCTGTAACGATCCACTTCAGGTTACCCAATATCAGAGGGTAAAGTCAGCCCGGTCTGTCCCAGGGGTAGCTTGCAACTCTCCGTCTCTGAAATCGCCTCGTTCCCTGGAGCTGGGAAACCGACCGAACTCAGGGGAGCTTTGTCCCCAGGTGGGTTGCATTTCTTAATCCGTGGCCTGAGATCATGCAGGACCCCAGGAGGATTCTGGCCAACTCCCATCCAGAGTCAGCGCATACTGAATCAGACAGCTGATTCTATCTAAACAGTCACTATCCAGGATTTCAAGCACACTTCCCTCGCACCTAGAGAGGCAGTGATCTGGGGAAGGAGGAGGAGGAGGAGAAGATGAAGATGAAGAAGATGCAGATAAAGATTTGGTTTTTATACCCGGCTTTTATTTACCCCTAAGGGGGGACTCAAAGCAGCTGACAAACTTTCTGTTCTTCTCTCCACCACAAACACCATGTGAGGTCAGTGGAGCTGTGGGAGCTCAGAAAGAGTTGTGACTTCATGCAGGAGTGCAGAATCAACCCAGGAGATGATCAGATAAGAATCCCACATTCTAACCACAAGACCAAACTGGCGCCCCAAATACTTTCTTACAGAGGAGCTAATCCCTTGATATCAGAAAAGGATGCATCGTTCTTCTCCCGGCCCTCTAATTCGCTCTCTTAGCTATAAATGATGGGGTCTCGAGTTCCCTGTGTGGAAAGAACTCAGAGGCTACAATTCAGAGTACTGTAGCTTTCTGTTCTTCTCCCCACAACAGACACACTGTGACATAGGAGTGGCGGTGAGAGCTCAGAAAGAGAACTGTGACTAGCCCAAGGTCACCCAGGAGTACGGAATCAAACCTGGTATTCCCAGATACGATTCAGGCTCCCAAACCACTACCAAACTGGCTGGAACTAACCAAATTTTGAGCACTCGCAGCTAAGGATGTGCACAGGTATTTGTAACATTCGAAATCCATCCAAATTCGGACGTTTGCATTCAAATCGATGATGAGACATTCAAAAATTGACATTCATGTTCCAATCAAACGCTTTGGAACATTCACACACAGGGTTGTTACATTCACGAACCTGGGGAGGTGGGAAAGCGGCTACGTCCGTCACATCTGCACTGGATCCAGAGTGGGATGCGCACAAATGTTCTAAACATTCAAAATTCGATCAAATGTGGACATTCAAATTCGAACAGAACGTCTTCACATTTGAATGTCAACATTCAAACGAATTTCGAATGCTCCAAAACATTCCTTCGAATGATTTGAAACATATGAAGGTACCTGCACGGATCTCATACGTATCTGTACAGGATGAAAACGGGATCCGTACGAAATGTGTACAGATACATATAACACATACGAATGTTGGCGACATTCGTATCTTCAGATTTGAATCTAACATTGAAATAGTTTTGAATGTATTCGAGTCAAACTGGATTTTGTTGCATTCAGATTCTAAACATTTGAATCAAATTAAATGTTTTGACATTTGATTTGACTCGAATTCAAATGCAAAAAAAAAACCAAAACAAAACATTTCTGCACATCCCTAATCCACAGGGTATTCAGAGAGGATTCAAAGTGGATTCAGGGCGAATTTGACACTTTCAGAACAGAAACGCATGGGATATTATGGGATTCATATCAAACATTCATATCAAATTTGTATCAAACATTCATATCGAACAGAATTCTACCACATCAGAAGGGGGTCTATTAGAACAAATACTAATTTTCTTGCATTCAATTCAATATGAACCGAATGCAAAAAAAAAAAAAAAGTTCACATCCCTACTCTCAGCCTCTCTCTGGAGATCCAATATGCCTTTGCAGATTTGACTACCTATGGGAGAATTTAACCCAAGAACTTAATCCTGTCTTGTAAGACTCTGGGCACTTTCTCCCAGTTTGGTCTAGTGGTTAAGGAGCTGGGAATACTGGGTTCGATTCCACCCTCCCCCATGAAAGCCAGCTGGGTGACCTTGGGTTAGTCACAGCTCTCTTCTGAGCTCTCACAACCCCACCTACCTCACAGGGTGTTCTGGTGTGGGGAGAAGAACAGAAGCTTTGTCAGCTGCTTTGAGTCCTCTTAATGGGTAAGAAAAGCGAGGGAGAAAAGCCAACTCTCCTCCTCCTCCTCCTCCCAAGGAAATCAAACCCAGGATGGTGCTGCCATAACTTCTGGAATCCCTTGCCATCTGAAGCAGGGGCGTGAACATCAGAAGTTAGGAGAAATTTAGAAAACCCTTAGTGTAGCTCTTATGTGTTCTGCTCTTCATTTTCCCTAAGGCACTGGGGTGGGAATGGTGCTATGGCATCCAGCTGTCAGATGTGCCTCCTGAATGGCCTGCTGTTTCCTCTGTGGTGGGTGGGGTAAACTCAGGGTGAACTCTAAGGGACTGGATTCATTTGCCCATCAACTGCCCTCATTGTGCAAAGAAGCAAAGGTGGGGGCTCCTAATTAGGATCCCACAAGTTACCAGTTCATTTCCGTCCCCGTCCCCCCACGTAAATGGCACCAAACACTCGGTCCATTGACTCCACATTGCTACCCATGATGCTGAGAGCAGAGTGGGAGGGGGGAAGGGTGGGCACGGGGGCCACCCACCAACATCTGCATTTCAGAGGAGTTGGAAGCAGTGCCATTCATTCCAAGGACTAGAAGGAAAGGGAGGTGGCATGCCAGGTCAAGGGCCTTTTTGCGCTTAACTTCCCTGGGATGCTGCTCTTGCAGGGGACGTTCCAGGTGGCTTTGGAACGGTCCGGCGCACACGATGCAGACGCCAGCACCTGCCCGTTCCCAGACCTATCCGGACCTTACCCTACAGCAGCACGAGTGTAAATGCTGCCATCCGGCAGCGTCCGCCTCACCGCATGCCGGAACGTTGCTTCGGCAGGCGGGTGACGCAGCGTGGGACAAGAGAGCAGCAGCTGTCCTGTCCCCATACAGCCTTCGCATGGAAGCAGGCGCAACAGCCGTGTCTGGGGCTGTACTAGGAGTGCTGTCGCCTCACGTTTTACTGCTCCACCGCTATCGAACACGGGGTGAGCCGTGCATGTGCGGAACCACTCCAAGACAGCAGATCCTCTGTGTACGGACGCTCCGTGTTGGAGCATACCGCAGCTGTCCCCGAGGACCACATGCAAACAGGCCCAAACACTTTGCAGGAAGCAAAGTGCCAATTTGCCCTTTGATGTGGCATGTAACTGTAGGTGTCCGCTAGATGTCTGTGTTGGTAACTCCTCGGGCATTGTATCCCTTCCACAGAGTACGCGGAGCCAGATGTGGTCCAGGTGAGTCCCAGCAACCAGGCGGCTCCGACCACGTTCAAGCCTGCTCCCGACGAAGGCTACACCCTTCCGCTGGTTGTGAATCACTACGACGTGCCCGGCAAGTATCACGAATACGCGGAGCCCTTGCCTCCAGAGCCTGAGTACGCCACACCCTTCTCGGATCACCTCGTGCAGCAGGAGGAGCACGCTGGCCAGGGGAAGAACCTCCATGTCAACAAAGCCCTTCACTCTCCGCCAAGCCAGGCAGGCGCCCTGGTCTCACCGGCGTGCCTGGACGCCCAGATGCAATACGACTTCCCTGCTCTCCGGCTAGTGGAGAAACTAGACCAAAAGGGGGCGACTAGCCTACACGAAGGTTCCAGCCAAGCCACCTGCACAGAACTTCAAGGCAACCAAAGGCTGAGCCCAAGAGATGAAGTTCCTACGCCAGACCCAGCGACCTCACCACAAAGCTAAGGCCTGCTGCGCCTGGACTCCCCCTGCTTGCCCGTGCCTCTCGCGCCCCCTTGCGGGCAGCCCATGAGAAGCACAGTGCCACCCAACCTGTTAAGAAAAAGGTAGACTGCACCAAGCAGCTGGGGTCTCCTACCAAGGACACGCAGAAGGGACGTTCCTCGTAGGCCAAGTTCATTGGTCTTGATTGGCATCGGCTCTTCAGGGAAGCCTGACAGCTTTTCCAATTTCTGCTGTCTGAATGTCTTCGTTTTAAAAAAAAAATACTCTGGAGATGTCAGGAATTGTCAGCTGAGCAATGGTCATCTCCAGAAAAGCAGACAACTCTCCCTTTCTTGCTCTTTCATTCTATCCCGTTGCAGCAAAGGAAAATTGTCCATGTTAAGCTTCTAGACTGCTTTGGCAGCCATTCCGTTCCAGACCAGCAGAACCCTGCAGGGTCTTTTGGGGCTGCTCCTGGCATGATGGCCCATGCCCTGAAAAGTGCCCTGTGGGATGTCCACCAGCAATTGAACAGGGGCCTCTCGGGTAGTAGTGTGAGTAAACCGGTCAGAAACGGGGTTGTGGCACAGAATTGCAGATATGCAGAAGAAGAGTTGGCTTTTCTACCCCACTTTTCTCACCCATTTAAGGGGTCTCAAAGTGGCTGACAAACCTTCTCCTGCCACAGAACACCCTGTAAGGTGGGTGGGGCTGTGAGAGCTCAGAAGAGGACTGTGACTAGCCCAAAGTCACCCAGCTGGCTTCATGAAGGAGGGCAGAATCAAACCTGGTATTCCCAGATAAGAGTCTGGCTCCTTAACCACTGGCATCATTTCTTCTCATCAGACTGCGGTTATAAGCTTTTTCAGTAAAGGACGTAATACACACACACACCGTGTAAAGCAAGTCACAACCGCTTGTTTTGTTTGCGCATATCTGTTGCCACCCGTTGCTTTTTTATTTTTCTATTTTGCTCATATTTAAGACAGATTACCACCACCCTCATAAACAGTTAAAACAAACACTGTAAAGAAAAAAAAATTGTACAAAAAAGTTTGCACATTTGATGGTTGTGAAAAAGGAGCCAACAAGAACTCAGGAGTCTTTCTTGTGGTTACCCTGGTTGTGTCTATTTTATTTTTCTACAGCAGATGCATTACCGTCATTTTAAAGACTGAACATTGCTATAACGCCATGTGCTTCTGCAGACCAGAATCCATCCAAGCTTATAAAAATATGTAGGTTATATTCAGTTACAGCACCTCTACGTTAAAAAAGAAAAGTGTCTCAATTTCCATGAGGAAGGGAAATGCCCTGTTCTTGATCGGGTTGCATCAAGAACAGGTGCCCAACCTGGAAGTCCATATTTACAAGCCACAACACACAAATACAGCTACAGCCAAATTCCCTAGATTTTTTAATCAAAAATTTTAGGCTCTGTGTGTTTTGTTTACTTCAAAATGTGCTACATTGTACTACAGGCTACAGAGTTTTCCTCCCTGGCCTCCACGCTCTAGCCAGGAAACATGGTCCCCAAGTTCCAGCCCAAGAAGGGGTGGGATTAAAAATACAAAACAAGCAAATGGAATTGTTAAGGAGCTAGTCCTCAAGAATTCAAATAAACCCATCTTCGTGAACTACTATCCTCTAATCAAACAGATCAAATAGAAGCTAAAGCCCTGGTCAAACAAAGGCGGGTAGCCATAATAAAATTGAAAAATATGCACAAGACTTTTGTTTTCCAGGCATTACCAGTTAATCCAGATACTCAAATAGTAAATCTGGCTGCTAATTCACTACTGAACCCAATTCAAGGTGTCAACCTCAACTTATAAAGCCCCAAATATCTAAAGGAATCTTTCTCCCTTATTGACCTGCCTGTGTCTCAAGATGGTTGAGGGAGTTGATGACCCATAATAGGGCCTTCTCAGTGGTGGTCCCCAGACTGTCTCCCACCCCCGCCCCCCCAAGGTGTGCCAGGCACCTTAATACACTCAGAAAACTGGTAAAAACAGACTCGCTCACCCTGCCCTTTGACTGAAAATAAGAAAACATCTCCCCACATTCAGGGTTTTCTTTTTGTATTTTATTTATAGTA
Source organism: Aspidoscelis marmoratus (assembly GCA_014337955.1). Taxonomy (NCBI): domain Eukaryota; kingdom Metazoa; phylum Chordata; class Lepidosauria; order Squamata; family Teiidae; genus Aspidoscelis; species Aspidoscelis marmoratus. The sequence continues at coordinate 11,714,107 of MTQE01001424.1, forward strand.
TGTTCATTTTATATTTTGTTTTTATTGCTGATACCCACCCTGAGACCTCTGAGTGTAGAGGAGGATAAAATGCAAATAAATTTATAATAATCAATTAAGAATACTGCTTAAATAGAGTAATTACTAAACCTATCCAGAGCTAAAAAAACAAAAAACAAAATCAAAAATCTGAAGTACTTTAACCCAGCTGACAGCACAAGGGGGTGAGAAAATTCCAAACCTCAATCTATATTTTAAAGTATCCCAGATAAACCACGTGGTTAATCTTATGTGGAATGCTTCGTTCAGAAATGTGGGTGAAGACAGTCTGCATTAATCCTGACCTCTTGCTTCCAGAACCACCAAATAAGCCCATCACACTCCAAGGGTGCGTCCAGACACCTTAATACTCCGCAGCAGAATGTGCAGTCACAGTGGGGGCATCACACGCCATAACTGAGGGATCGTAGTGGCGACGCATTATGACATCATAACTGCTAATTTACCTTAATGCGGGTAAGAGAACACGCGCTGCACAGTATAAATTTGAATCTTCCCACCAGTCTGGGCAGGATGGCGAGAAGAGCAGCTAAAATACGATTGGCTGCCTCATCCAACATGATGGTGCCCCCCAACTCAGCTCTCGCAGCTTCCGATAATGAAACTACAGAAGCTGTTTAGGGTCCTCGCTTTGCAGCAAGTAAGCTGCGATTTTTCCTATAACTGTGGATTTATTCCGCATGTCTGGAAAGGGACCAAGTTAAATTCACATCACATCCAGACATCTCTTACTTATTCTGCTATCTTTGGATACTCTGGAATCTCCATGCTTTATTCCGGAATATCCAAATACAGCGGAATAAGTAAGCGATGTCTGGATGCAGCCAGAATGTTCAAAATGCTTTGGTGGTGGTGGTGGCGTTTGAAGTCTGTCTCCAACGTGCAAAAATATCAGTGTGCAAAAAGCACCTCCAAAAGTGGCAGCTTCTGATGTTGCCCACCTCAGTCCAGCAAAACCTGCTGCATTTCTGCACGGGTTTTTCTCTATGGCAGAGTCATGAGAAACAAGTATACCCACTGGGGCATCATCACACTTTCACCCACTGCAAAAATAATGCCATCAGAAGCAAAATCCAGAGTTTTTCCTAAAGTCCACAAACGTCCTTGCCCAAGGACCTCAGTTGTGGATATGACTGTACTGAACATACATGCACAAACAAGAGAATCTGGCTTCATCCACGCAGCACTTATTTAATCCACATTTGGATAATCCAGAGGAAAGCACATCCAGACACATTTCATTCCAGATAAACTGTGCTTTTTATTCCAGAATATCCAAATAATGCAGATTAAGTAAGTGTTGTCAGAATGAAGCTTTTCAGATATAGTTTCTCTTCTGGTCTCATAAGGATGTGCATGAATATTCGTAAGATTCGTTATTTGTACAAATTCACATGAATCCGGACATTCATACATGAATCAAATATTATGACATTCATACATCAACATTCATACAAATACAAATGTTTCGGACATTCAGACGTACAGTTCATGCGTTCCTTAAACTGGGAATACATATCAGATCAGTATCAATAGGTATGCTTTTGTATAGGATACGTATCTGGCATTTGTATAGAAGAAGAACAGTTGGCTTTTCTACCCCACTTTTCTCATCCATTTAAGGGGACTCAAAGC
>MTQE01001424.1:11715920-11727718 GCA_014337955.1 Aspidoscelis marmoratus
CCCCACACCAGACACCCTGTGAGGTCGGTGGGGCTGTGAGAGCTCAGAAGGAGAGCTGGAACTAGCCCAGCTGGTTTCATGGGGGAGGGCAGAATCGAACCCGGTATTCGCAGATAAGAGTCCGGCTCCTTAACCACTAGATCAGTATGTATTCATATGGGATATTCCCCCAAATTTATACAAATACACTGACATTGAATAAAACCCCATCGCATTCAAAGATGAGCTATCCAAATAAATACAAATTTTGTAATATTCGATTCCTTATGAATTGAAAGCCGAACACAACTTGCGCACATCCCAGCTTAGCATAGACACCTGAGTGTGACTTCATCATAGGAAATCCCCCAAATTCTTACCCCAATAGTTCTCAATCTGTCAGTCGCAAGCCCTTTGGGGGTCGAACTACCCTTCCAGAGAGGTCGCGACGAGCATCCCACCTTCCTACCCCAACCTCATCCGAGCTGGTTGCGGGTGTCCACAGCACGAAGAACTGCATTAAGGGGCTGGAGCACTTATGAAGGTTGAGAACCGCTGTCCTACCCTTCCACAAACTACAATAACTCCAAAAACGCCCAAGTTCTTCCATACTAGAAAACAGCTCCAAATTCCAGCCTATCTTTTCCTTACAGTCTGGGGAGCCAGAACAGGCGATTACCAGCTACCCCGGGCGCAAAAATTATGCTTCCGAAATCTCTTGATAGCGATTCCGCACGGAAAAGAGTCGAGCCGCAGCTGCCCCTCTCCATGTGCCACTCACGACAGAAGCCCTTTTTATAGGAGCGCCTTTCGGGAAGCGGTACAAATGCGTGGCGACGACGTTCCACGTTACAGCGAGCGGGCGGCCACTTCTTTCTCCTCCCGCCGCAATCCCGAAGGCGGAAAGCAAATGCCACAAACGCAAGTCTGCGTTGCAACCCGTTTCCCAGCCCGTCCTTCGGTCCGTTTTCTCGCACAGACCCGCCACAGCCGGCATATGCAAATTGCCGCACAGCATTATGGGTCCAGCGGTGCAAACGCCTCCCAAGTCAGACCGATGGACGCTGCCGGGGCTGCTAAGTGAATCGTTCAATACAGAGTTTTGCTGGCACCGCGCAGAAGGCGGGTGTCTCTCTCTGCTATCCTATCCTGAGCCAGTTTGGTCCAGTGCTTAGGGAGCCGCACTCTTATCTGGGAATAGCGGGTTCGAATCCGCCCTCCTCCATGAAGCCAGCTAGGTGACCTTGGGCAACCCACAGTCCTCTTCTGAGCTCTCACAGTCCCAACCACCTCACAGGGTGTCTGTTGTGGGGAGAAGAACAGAAGGTTTGTCAGCCGCTTTGAGTCCCTTGGAATGGGCGAGAAAAGCGGGGTAGAAAAGCCACCTCTTCTTCTACCTACTTCTAAGCAAGCAAGGCAAAGCGCCCGGCCGGTCGCTCGCTCCTCGGGGACCGCCGAGGAAGAGGCCGGCGGCTCGGCTTTTCGTAGGCTGAGCTTGCCTCGGCTGCTCCGCGCAGGTGATGCGCCAGGCTCAGATGCATGGAGGGGCCGCCGGCTTGGGATGCCCCCGGAGCAACGCGCGCTCGCAACCTCTTCCCCCTCGGGACCCCCGCCTGGCTTGGCCCGCCCAGACTCGGCCCCGTCTTCCCCCGGCCGGCTGGGCTGCCCTTCCGCGCTAGGGTCCAGGCGGGGCAGGGCGCTGCGGTGCCCGCCCGCCGACGACGCTCCTGCTGCCCCGCGCCGGCGTTGCGAGTGCTGCCGGAGGGGGTGGCGGCTCTCGCCTCGTCGCGGCTGCGCTGGCTGGCTGGCCGTCTGGGCTCCTTCGACGGCAGGCTGCGGCGTCTCCGCTGGCCAAGCCCAGGCCGGACGGCGGCGAAGCGAGCCTGGAGCAGCCAGAGCGACGGCGCGGGGAGGACGAAGGGAAGGCGGGGCAGGCGCGGCCGAGTCCCTCGGGGATGCCCGCCGGCGCCCGCGGAGCCCCACGGACGTCGCCTCCTGCTGGGCTGCCCGTCCGGCCCGCGTTCACACGCGCCCTTGGCACGCGCGGAGAAGGATGCGAGTCGCGGGCGAGGAGACAGCCGGGCGGCCCGTCCCGCCCTTGCCCTCAGGCTGCAGGTTATTCCAGAAGAGGGGCCGGGCAGCACCTACTCAATCCGTGTTATTTGGATAATCCGGAGTAAAGCCGCATCCAGACGCATTTTATTGCGAGTTATCCACGCTTTACTCTGGTTCATCCAAATAATGCGGATTAAATAAATGCTGTCTGGATGAAGCTCTGGCCCGAGTCCGCACTAGCAGCCGGCCAGCCAGCGGACCCCTGTCCTGTCCTATCCCGAGATACAGTCCAAGGTCCGAGTGCTTCGTCTGGACGGGAGCACCGAATGGGCGATCCCCGAGGGGCGCCCTTGCCGTCGGGGGGCAAAGGGAGAATAAGGCACGCGTAACGTCACAATCCCATTCAACTTTTTTCTTACTCGCACAAGTTTTACACGCGCGTGCGCACTCGTGCGAGACTCAAGCCCTCGACGAGGGCGGCGGCGGCAGCAGCACGTTCAAGGGGGGGGGAAGGAGTGGGCGCGGCGCGCTTGCGCAGTCGGGAGGAACCGGGCGGGCGGGGGAGGAGGTGCCAGAGGCCAGGCGCATCTTGATTGGTTGGCGGGCTGCCAACCCCGCCGCTGCTCCTAGTGTGCTGCCGCCGCCCGTCGTCGACCAGCCAGCCAGCCAGCCGATGCGTTTCCCGGCAGGCTTTTCTTCAGGTCACGCCGGGGTCATGATCCCGGAAGTGTTGCTGGAGGGCGACCGAGTTCGCAGAAAAGGCAGCGGGACCGGCGGAGTCGGAAGGGCAAGGCCGCCGATAACATGACGAGATAGGCGGCCGCGGAGCCGGTGAGTGAGTGGGTGGACGGGAGAGCCGGGCGGCGGCCGGAGGGATCGGCGGGTGCCGCAGGGCGTCGCTTACGCAAAGGTCTGAGGGAACCTTCAGGAGAGACGTCGCCGGACTCCGGCAGCCCCCGTTCCTCTCCCCGCCTAGGCCTTGGGGGCTGCCCCTGATGGGAGCGAGGCCCGGCCGCGCCGACCTTCGCTGCTCTGCTTGGAATAGTTACGCTTGGCGTCCCTGTTTCCCGGGGCCGCAGCCCGGTCAGCCCTCTGCAGTGCGCTGCTCCGTGGAGCTGCCCTGGAAAAGGGTCGGGAAGGTAGGACTGGTGCGGAAGGCAGCAGCCACACTGCTGAGGGGAGTCTCTGGCCGGACTCGCATCACGCCGGTTTGCAAGGATCTGCACTGGTTGCCTGTCCGCTACCGAGCCCCATTCGAGGTGTTGACACTAACATTTAAAGCCCTAAACGCCTTGGGCCCTGGATGTCTGAAGGAGCGCCGTCTCCCATATAGACCTGCCCAGGGACTGAGATCTTGGGGAGAATGCCTTCTTGGAGCTCCTTCTCTTGCCAGTTTGGTCTAGTGGTTAGGGAGACGGACTCTTATCTGGGAATACCGGGTTCAATTCCGCACACCCCCATGAAGCCAGCTGGGTGACCTTGGGCTAGTCCCAGCTCTCTTCTGAGTTCTCACAGCCCCACCCACCTCACAGGATTTCTGTGGTGGGGAGAAGAATAGAAAAGCCAACCTTCTTCTTCTTGCAAAGGGACTAGCAGGAGAGCCTTTTCTGTTGCGGCCCCTAGACTCTGGAACAGCCCCCCTCTTGATTGATTGTATAGTTCTCGGCACCTGGTGGAAAACATATCTTTTTACCCAGGTTTTTGCTTCTTAAACAGCTTCCTCAGGGTGCTGTCCAGTTAGGGTTATAACTTTAATTATGTTTTACTATTTGGATATATTTTAATTTCATTGTAACCCGCCTTGTGACCATTTGGTGAAGGGCAGGATATAAATTTTCTAAATGAATAATAATAATCTGGAATAGTCTCCCTCCTGAGGTGCATTAGGCACCTTCACTCTGTGTTCAGATGTACCTCTTTACCCTGGCCTCTGGCTAAGTAAAGGAGCAGCTGTTCCTCCCCACATCCAGGCACTGTTATGGTTTTAATAAGCTTAACATGTTACAGTTTTAATGTGTTCATTTTATGTTGTAACCCACCCTGAGACCTTATGTCTGCCCTGTTAACTGTATTCGAGGTGGTTGCAAAGTGTATGTTTCCTAGCTACTGTATGTTCTGTCTGTGTTCAGCTGTCTGTGTGTGCGTGCGCCATGCCATTTTGGCGTGGTCATAACCCAGTCGTAGATCAAACTGCCTGGAATGCCATGGGCTTCTGGGAAGAAGAATCATTTATGTATCTCTCCAGAAGCAGAGTACCAGAGTTGGCCACAACTCGATGTTACTCAACAATAACAAATGATAGAAATCAGGTGGATCTAGATATCTTATCAAAGTCCTGGTTAAAATAAAGCACAGTTAATAATGAGAACAAAAAACAGAGAAGAAAGGTAATTTGAGCTGCTGATGTAGAATTAGATCATTTTCTTTGTCATCCGTTAAAATACCCACTGAATATTAGGGCTCTCATTCTTTGGAAGACACAATGTAAGTATTCTGCAATCATTTAATTAGTCTCTTTTGGCCAAGCAGTTAGGATAATTGTGGATACTGGAGAATGGATGGGCTGTGTATAGTAGGAATTAAAATGAGAATGTAGTTATTAGTGCTTTAACTCTGAAGTCCTAGTATCACTTTTGTGGGAATAATTTCCCATAGAAGTTGCAGAACAGAGTCAGAATGTGCACAATCGAGTGACTAATAACAAAAGCTAATAAGAATATTTGAAGATGTACAAACTCTTCAGTGTAGCAATTTACTTCTGCCTTCTCCTTCCCTTGTTCTTTACCACAGTCAGAATCTTCCCAGTTTGGTCTAGTGGTTAGGGAGCCGGAATCTTATCTGGGAATAACGGATTTGATTCCGCACTCCCTCCCAAAGCCAGCTGGGTGACCCTGGGCTAGTCACAGCTCTCTTCTAAGCTCTCACAGTTTGACCCAGCTCACAGGGTGTTCTGTTGTGGGGAGAAGAACAGAAAGCTTTGTCAGCCACTTTGAGTCCCCTTAAATGGGTGAAAAAAAAATGGGGTAGAAAAGCCTACCACCACCACCAGTGTCCTGAAACACTACATTCTTTTACAGTTGTATTTTTGGAACTTGGTTCTATTGTGTGTTACAGTGATCTGCTTATTGTAGTATTGTATCTGCCATATGTAATACTATGTCCTATCTGTCCTTTGTACAGCGTGTTCTCTGAAATTACACTGGAACAGTAATTCCCTCCTAATATGATTATATTTACAATGTAGATCTGCTTTGGCTTCAGTGGTTCTTCTCTGTTGTAATGACTTTGCACTTGTGGAAACATCTTGGTGTTTATGGGGAAAACAGTTTTGGGGGAAATTGTGAGCATTGGTAGTATCCTAGTGGTGGGAAAGGGTCTGTAGGTTAACACTGGCTGTTTATTTGCAGGAGTTATTTTGGAAAATGGCTTCTCCATTCAATGGTCCCACAGCAGTTTCTGATGTAATTAAAGATCTAGACACTCAGATAGCTGTAAGTAAGTTGGCTTGAACTCACCATGAAATAGCATGCTGGTATCATGGTGAGGAGCAGCAGTCTGGCTTGTGTCTTTATTAATTTTTGATTGTGTGCCTAGATGGAAATGTGGTGATGGTAAATAAATCTTACAAGAACATTTTGCCTTTCTTACTGAAAGTTGCTAAGATCATTTGGCCTTCATTAGGCTGGGCAGTGAATATATTCCCCGGAAGAATCCTTCCCATATCTTGGCTATGTAGCTCTGACCATAGGCTAGGATCAGTGAAATTTGGGGAAGGTTTTCCTCAAGACATGTATCAGTGGATTATCTCTTAATCCAGCTTTCTCAGAATGAAAATGTCCAAGTATTTCAGATTACCTGGGACTCTCATCACTCCCCGGCAACTCAGTCATGCATGGTGCAGTTATATGGAGCTGTCAGAAATATCAACTCCCTCCTTGCATTCCTGAGTTGTGTTTTGGGCAGACATGTAGATTTATAGAATAGTAGATTTATAGTTTTAAAATTTTTACAGGGGACCTCTAATCACCTTTCAGCCATTTGTGCTCAGAACAAGTTAATAATGGGGGGGGGGGGTTCCACTAGCACTAGAGCCTTAATGACCCTAAAATGGGTACTCTAGTGCTAAATGGAAAAGTACCCCATGGATGCCCCTGCCTGAAGGTTTTCCATATGCCTTCCTAATGTAGCATATGAAAGAGGGTGAGGAAAAGTGAAAATGGAAGTGGCTGGGAAAAAGAGGTTGTACAGAAGATCCTGAGGTTGTGATAAGTAAAGGAAGAAGTAAGCAGGGGGAAGAATTGCAAAAATGAAGAGCCGAGTTTCTTCTCTTTGAGAGGAAACAGTTTCCCTGCTTCCCTTTGGTTAATGTTGAACTTGAGTTTCCATGAGCTGCATCTTTGTTTTCATGGGGAAAGAGTACTGAGTGCAGCTGAGTAGTGACCACTAACCCCAGTGAAAGAGAGAGATGTGGGTAGCACATTTGTTAGCCAAGTGGAACACTGGCAGTCTTACCAAACATTTTCTTCTAAGGACTTAATAATAGAATAAGGTTTTAATGTTCAAATGATTTAGTTTGGTAAGACTACTGGTCCACTCAGCTAGCTGGCCCTCTTTGCGTAGTAATAAGATCAGGGAATATTGGCACCTTCACATTAGAACATCTCTATCTAACGAATCAAAGAAAAGCGGGGCTCAAAATAGGCTTGAAAACTCTAGCAAGCAAGGTGTCAATGATACAGTGTGCTGCATGCGGCAACTAAGGTGGGCACAAAAGGAGTGCGTTGAGTAAAAAATAGTAGACCATTGATGACAGTCAAAAATCCTTAAAAGCACTAAAACAATAGCCCAACTCTGCCAAAGACCTATACTACATTCTTTCCACCACTTCAGTCAATCCCTTGAGAGATTTCTCAGGAGCAGAAGCAATGCAGCAGCTTTCTCCCTTGCATCTTACCATGGTCCCACAGTGGTGCTGCTGAGCACTGTATGACATAGGTTTTTCCTACAACCTAGCAAAGGAGAACCAGGGATGTTGCTGAGACCGTACAGAATATCCCTGGTACTGCCCAAGAAAACAGAACGAGTCTCCCCTCCCACACTCAAATCTTTTGTCTAGATCAGTGGTTCTCACCCTGTGGGTCAGGACTCCTTTGGGGATTGATCCACTCTTTCACAAGGGTCATCTAAAGTACGGTAGTAACAGAAATGCTTTTATGGTTGGGGGTTAGGGTTAGGTTGGGGGTCACCACAACATGAGGAACTGTATTAAAGGGCATTAGAAAGTTTGAGAACCACTGGTCTAGATGGAAGATTTTAGTACTTTTTTCCTGCCCCTCTGCTATGAATACTGGCATTATGAATTCAATAAATAATATGGTTAATGCAGAACCTTTCTGTATTTATTTATTTAGCTTTGTTTTTATTCAAGCCAGTTTGGTCTTACAGTTAGAGTGTTGGACTATTACTGGTAGTCTCCCAGTTTGATTCCGCACTCTTACATGAAGCCAGCAGGGTGAACTTGGGCTGCTCGCAACTCTCTTTCTGAGCAATCAGAGCAACACTTACCTCACAGGGTATCTGTTGAGAGGAGAAGAACAGAATGTTTGTCAGCTGTTTTGAGTCCCCTTAAGGGTAAGAAAAACAGTATAAAAGACTACTGCTGCTGCTGCTACTCAGTTTCTAAAGGACTCTGAAATCTACTTGCAAATTCTTAATAAGATGTTCCATAAAAACTTGAGAGGAGGAACTAACTAATCATTTGAACATTAAAACCTTATTCTATTATTAAGTCCTTAGAAGAAAATGTTTGGTAACAAGTTTGCTAATAGACAATAGACCTCCCCAAACTGCTGCTTCTAGCGTTTTTCCAGATTATAAATTCAATTTACAGATTTGTTTCTATTTTCATGAATTTAACAAACCACATTGTAAACTGAATTAATAATTTTGGTTCTGGGAACTGGTTCAGGCAAATTGCTTTACGTCTCTTGGATCATAGAAAACTTTTTATAGACCAGAGTTAAGGGTTTGACTGTGTTTGAAAGTAATTTTCAGAAAACCTCTTCCGCCTAAGATTTCATTTTTTTAATGCTATGGTTTGTTGTGTAAAGTAATGCATGTTTATAAAGTACAGTAAAACAAGATACAAGTAACCTTTTCATGATTTGTGTGTGGGTTAGTGCTAACAAGGACCTTGCTTTTAAAAAATAGCAATGTTTTTTCACTGTGGTTACCTTGCTTCTTGCTTGTAATGTGTTCAGTATGGCTTGGATCATGATGTAGTATCACAGCTGCCCTGGATGAAAATAAGGAAAACCAAAAAGTAGTCTGAAAAGAATTAAAACATAGGTTGTGTCTCCAAGGCCACTCAAACTATGATGGAGGGGTATTGAAATGTGTCAAAGAGGCTTGAGGGTCTCTTTCAGTGTCCCTCCAAGGCAAAAAATGTTCATTGCACAACCAATAGCTCTGCGATTGCATCTGTCACGCTGAGCTCAGCCCTTACAGTTGTGAATTGCTCAGCGTTTTGGTTTGAGCCAACCTGAGAACCCTTGATAAGCTTTGATACTCATAAGTGTATTACAAAAGAAGAATTTATGATGCTCTCTCAATGTTAATAAAATACTTTTCTGTGTATTCATACTGGAAATCTGTATCCTCCCACTTTTTTTAATGAAGGGTCTCTGAAAGTACTGTGGGTGAACATCTCTAACATCTGCAAATAAAGTGAAACCGCAGTTTAAATTTTGTACCTGTAAATTCAAGTTCATTTCTAAGACATTAGTTTACCTTGTTTGAAATACATTCTGCATTTTTGCCCTTTGCTTTGTTGAATTACACCTTTTTAATTAACGGTGTGAGCTTGAGACGAGCCAGGTCTAAAACATTCATTTATAATGCCCCCCTTTAACCTTGAAAATCATCCTGTGCTCAAGCCATCATATTCTGATCCACTTCTGCACTTGAACACAGCTTGAACACAAATTTGCTTACAACAAATCTAGTTTTTCTAAGTCAGGGTAATGGTGAAAGCATCCATCTAACTCTAAAGTCCAGTTGCTTTCATGAACTGGCCATGAAAGCCAGGAATGTCACCAGGAGGTGACCTTATGGCTAGTCACTGCATCTCACCTAATGTATCTCACCAGCTTGCACAACTATCAAACAGAGGGAAGGAGGAAAGCCTTAAGTGCTTCCTTGGAGAGAACACCAAAATAAAAATGGAATGTTGAGCAAACAGCCTGCCTTGTGAATTCCTCTTTGTTTACTTGGTCGGTTTCTATACTGCCTTATACTAAAAGAACTCAGGGCAGTTAAAAAGATACAATATTATAATCACTAATAAAAAGAACCCTAACAAGAAGGGAAAAATACTTTAATCAAAAATAGATCAGAGTGACTGAAGGTGTATTTCTGAGACTCTAAGTAGGAAGAGTGCTCAGCTGTCCAAATTTGTATGCCAGTATTTGGCTTGCACTAAAATGTTCACAGAGGCAAATTCACACTTCACTTCCCGTTACTGGAGTGCTTTAGGCATCTACACTTGCAGGGACCTAAAGAATTCATAACGTAGCATTTTACTAAGGCTGGCTAAATGCAAATGGGAGCCCCAGTGACAGCGCCGTTGCCAGGATGGCCTGGCGATGCGGCATGCAGTCGCATCTCTGCTACCAGTCACGTGCTCCCCCTTCATGTCTTCCAGGCAGAAGATGTGCAGATGCAGCGTGGAGCCGTTAATGCGTGGGGGATGCTCCAGCACACATGGAGTTGTTTCTCGGTAAGAAACAGCTCTATGGAGTGCAGAAACACCTTGTCAGAGTGTTCCCCAGACTTTCTAATATGGTAAGTGTGAAAAGGCTCTAAAATTTTCAGCAGTTGTTACTTGATATGTTCTCAAAGTTTAGCCACCCAGCTTTGAATTCATGGGGCCCTATGGGCACGTGATCATCCTAAAGTAGGCTATGCCTGTGTGTCTTCTCTTGTTGTTTTAACTTAAATGTTTGTTTCTTCCAGCTGATTGGTTTGGGCCCACACAATCCCAAGAAGAAGCAGGACCTGGAAAAACTCTACGACCTGAAGGCGAAAGCTCAGCAGATTATGAACCAGTTTGGCCCTTCTACCTTGATCAATTTGTCGAACTTCTCCTCAGTCAAACCAGAGCCGGCCAGCACTCCTCCCCATAGCTCCATGGCAAACAACAGCACAGTGGCAAAGATGCCAGGGACTCCCAGCAGCGGGGGACGTCTCAGTCCTGAAAGCAGCCAGGTGGGTTCACTTGAGATGGTGAGGTCTCTGCAAAATCTTTCTGCACTCATATGCTGCTAAATATTGGTGACTCAGGCTACTTTTAAACAGAGTAATTTCATAAAAGCAATAAGGTCAGAGTTAAAATACAGGGCAAGCTTGAATAAAACCCCCAAATCAAATCAAATAATAATGGTTGTTTTTGAAACTGTTGAGTAGTTGCAGAATAGACTAATCTCACGCCCCTTTATATGGCACCAGGTGTCAGTGACCGCAGAATTTAAAAAGTCCTAATTCTGTGATGTCTTCTTTATGCTGACTTGGCAGTTCTTCTTGTTTCTCGTGAAGTACCGTATTTTCCGGCGTATAACACGACTGGGCGTATAAGACGACCCCCAGTTTTTCTACTGAAAATGGAGATTTTGCAAAACTGGGGTGCAGCCTAAACCAAGCCTCGGACTTGGGGAGAGATGGCAGCCTTACCTGCTAATCCCACAAATGTGCTTGTAGCTTTCCTTCTGGCCATGATGGGAGGGAAAAACTTTGCTCTGATAAAGATCTGTGGGTGCAATGCAGCTTTGGAGTCTGCCTCCCTAGTGCGATTCGTCTATGATCCTGTAGGGAAGGGGGTGTTCCACCAAGCAAAATATGAAGAATCCTGCCATCATTCTCTCTTCAAAAGCCTCTCTGCTTTCAACCCCTCCCCTACTGGATCATGGACGAATCTCGCGCTAGAGGGGCAGACTCTTCTAAAGCAGAGAAGAGAAAATGAGGGCGGGATTCTTCATATTTCACTCCTTTTAGCAAGGTTTTTTCCTCCTGTCAGCACCAGAAGGAAAGCTACAAGCCAGATGATTGGGATTAGCAGGTAAGGCTGCTGTCTCTCCCCAAGTCCAAGGCTCGGTTTAGGCTGCACCCCAGTTTTGTGCTGGCAGCTGTGGCCAGCAGAACCCGGGTGAGGGTATTACTGGTGTATAAGACAACCCCCAACTTTTCAGAAGATTTTTTGGGGTTAAAAAGTCGTCTTATATGCAGGAAAATATGGTAGTTGGAATTGGAGAAACAGAAAAATATGTCTTCGTGATGTAAATGTGGTTGAAAGTCTGCTTCTGCCTAGCAACTAGATGTGAAGCTGCATTTTCTCATATATCATCTCATACGCATTGCCTTTAGTTATTTAATTTTGTGAGCTATTATCCTGAAAAGCAGTTTGCTTGTCCTCTGCCCCTTTCTGCACTTGTCAGTACAGAAGTGACTTGTCTCATTGCCTACTTCAGCGCAACGATGGGGATGAAACCGGCAACTCTGCGTTTTCCAAGCAGCTTGCTTTACCACTTAGCTCCAGATACTCTCATGTTGTTTTATAGTGTCTGTCTGTGCCACACGGACATTCAGCTGCTGCGTTTTTCCTGGATTTCGATTGAAATCGTACTGATTGCATGGCTTCTGGGTTGCCTCAGGTCCATTTTCTGCTGGTGTATTATTATTATTATTATTATTATTATTATTATTATTATTAT
>MTQE01001424.1:11727861-11762925 GCA_014337955.1 Aspidoscelis marmoratus
TATTATTATTATTATTATTATTATTATTATTATTATTATTATTAGTCCTACTCTATACCCAAAGGTCTCAGGGCAGGTAGCAACCTTTAAAATTCGGCATATCAAACAAAATGATATATATTGGAACAATAAAAACCACCACAACATTTAAAATCAACCATATTAAAAACAAAATCAAATAAAACTAGCATTTGTAGTAGGGAAAAACATAACCGACATTTAGCCAAAGGCCTCAGCAAAGAGGTGCGTCTTCACTGCCTTCCTGAACAAAAACAGAGAAGGAGCCTGACTCACCTCAAGGGGGAGACTATTCCATAGCCTGGGGGCCATTACTGAGAAGGCCCTCTCCCAGGTGCCCACCCGCCTCACTGCTGAAGGCGGTGGAACAACCAGGAGGCCTTCCCCTGCAGATCTTAAGGCATGGGCGGGTTTATACGGGAGAAGGCAGGGACCTTCAGTGCCAAGGAGCAGCCAGCAGCCACTGAGGCATTGAAAATGGCAGGAGAAACTGGACTGGCTGAGGAGGATGGGTAGATAAGCCGGAGGTAAAGAGTTGCTCCTTGGGCTTGGCAGCATCGAGAAGCAAGATTCTTGGCAAAAGACTCTTGCTGTGAATGGATTGCTTGATTGGTTATGATCTAATAGGGTTTGAGCTTGGGAGCATGAGGAGTTTTCTGACAAATACGGTTGACTGATATCTCTTTTTCCTTTGCTTTCCAAGATCTTAACCAAGAAGAAATTGCAGGACCTCGTCAGGGAAGTGGATCCAAATGAGCAACTGGATGAAGATGTGGAGGAGGTAGGCGTTGGTCGCTTGAGTTCCTCATACAGTGTTGTGCCAAAGTTTTAGGCAGGTGTGGAAAAAATGCTGCAAAGTAGGGGGTGCTGTCAAAAACGCAAGTGTTGATGGGTTATTTTTATCAATTGACGGAATGCATATTGAACGACCAAAGAGAAATCTAAATCAAATCAACATTTGGTGTGGCCACCCTTTGCCTTCCAAACAGCATCAATCCTTTTAGGTCCTCTTGCAGGTAGTATTTGAAGGAACTCTGCAGTGAGGTTCTGCCAAACATCTTGGAGAAGTCACCACAGATCTGTGGATGCAGGCTTGCTCAGAGCCTGGACTTACTTTGCATCATTTTTTCCACACCTGCACAAAACTTTTTCACAATACGATATGTCTCTCATGCCTTGGTAGTTACTCAAGTCCATCCATAGCTGCACACCTACGGCGCTTTCTCCTGAGTAGAAAATTTGTCTTGCTTCTTAGACTAGAAGTTTCTGAAATTAGCGGTCAGCTCTGATCACCATTCCTTTTGAGGTTGCCGTTCCCTGTTCCCTGGTTTGCTGATTCGTTTTTCCTTTTGATAGATGTTGCTGCAGATTGCTGATGACTTCATAGAAAGTGTAGTGACAGCAGCCTGCCAGCTTGCACGGCATCGCAAATCCAACACTTTGGAAGTGAAAGACGTGCAGTTACATCTTGGTGAGTCAAAGCATGTGAATTCTGTTCACCTACCACTCCATGGACATGCTGTGTCAGTGCAAGGAATTTTCAGTGTATATCACTTCAGGCTGTTTTCTCTATGCCACAGAATAACAGTGTGCCCAAAAAACTGATGGCCCCATGTGCCATCGAGCATATAGAGCTTGAAGCTGAGGGGGAGGCTGTGGCCATGAGTGCCTATCCCCAACAATGGCTGGTTTGACAGAGATTCTGAGCAGAGATGACATGGCCACAGTGATCCACACTCTGGAAACTTCCAGGCTGAACTGTTGTAATGCACTCTATATGGGGCTGCCCCTGGAAGACCATTTGGAAGCTGCAGCTGGTGCAAAATGCATTTGCTAGATTGCTGACCAGGAAAGCTGGTCAGATGCACATCACGCCAGTCTTAAAAGAACTGCACTGGCTGTCAGTTCACTACCAAGCCCTATTGAAGGTGTTAACCTTAACGTCCAAGCCATAAATTACTTGGACTCAGTAGCAAAAGGGGTGGGCATCTGGAATAGGGCCTTCTCAGGGATGGCTCCCATACTATGAAATAGTCTCCCTCTTCAGGTGCACCAGGCACCTTTACTTTACACATTTAGAAAAGCAGTCAAGATGCACCTCTTTTGCCCTGACCTTTTGATAAAAAGGGGGTGTTTTTCCATTGTCACTATGTACCCATTGAAGCACCCCGTTTCCACCACAGACCCCATTTGGGACACATTTGTTTCCACCACAGCTAGGTAAATCCAGATCATTATGGGTCCTTCAGGACCTATAATTCAGATTTTGTGTAGACCCCATTAAAGGGGTCTACATTGGAGTCTTCAGCCTTAAAATCCAGATTGTAGGGAGCCTGTTTCCACTACAATCCAGCAATGGGGTCTAGAGGAAGCTCGGGGGGAGACACCCATGGGGGGTGCCCCAAAGTCAAGTCCCTCAGAAGGCAGCTCCGAGATCCCTCCAAAGTTGCAAGTAGAAACTCCTTGCCTCCAGGCATGGAAAGAGGTGCATATTAATGAGGCTGAGTCATCAGTGCTCCCAGGAGAGTTGCAAGCAAGGAGCTAATTAATAGGCACCTCTCTCTTAAGGGGTTTGTCTTAAGAGCCTGTGCTAATCTCCAAAGTTGCCTTTGGGCGGACTTCGGAGTCTTTGCTAATCTCCGAAAGCAACTTCGAAGATTGAACCCCCTGTCCCCCAAAACACCTGAGGTGACAGGCAGACCCCTTGTGGGCCAATCCAGATTTGCCACATGGGTGCTCTGGTGTTTCCACAGCAGGCAGGCTAGCGCCCATTGCTATTAGATGCTAGACCACCTGTGGAAACACACTGGGTACTTCCATTAATCCGGATCTACTAGATCCAGATTAAGGGAAGTACCCATTCCTTAGATCCGGATTAAAAGAGCGCAATTGAAAAACACCCAAGGAAACAGCTTTTTTTCCTCACGTTCAGACATTGTTAGTGTTTTAGTATGTTTTTATATTTGGTTTCTAATGTTGTAACCTGCCCTGAAACCTTCTTGTATTCAGCAGGTGTGTGTGTGTGTGTGTGTAGGTGGGTGGATGGACGGATGAACTATCTGCTGAATTTAGTTCTATAAATGCTTTGCAGTAGCCATGTAATAAGTCACAGCCAGGTATTTTATCTGCTGCATCTGTAAAAGTCTGAAGGTATCAGAATAAACAATGAAGAATATGAAAGGACTGTAATTTTATTTCAGGAGTGTTTTATATTTAACACTTAGCTAACGTTAATGCAGAGCAAGCCAGTCCAAAAAGGTCCTCTTCCTCCTTCATTCTCCTTCTGAGGATGAGCTACCAAGAGAAGAATAAACTTGACATCTACACAGGTCTAAAACCATGTAGAGACTTTAAAGCAGGGCAGGATAATCGTGGGGTCTTTGCATGTTACTGGACTTCAACACCCTTCTGCTTCAGCAAGCGTAGTCAGTAGTTAGGTTTACAGACAATATTCTTCCACAGTGAATATTTTTTCACTTTCTTCCTCGCATTCTGTTCTTCACTGTAGAGCGTCAGTGGAATATGTGGATCCCAGGTTTTGGCTCTGAAGAAATCAGACCGTATAAAAAAGCCTGCACTACAGAAGCTCACAAACAGGTAATGCCCCCTGTGTGGCAAAATCAGTAATTTTCCATACAGATGAAGCACAGTACAAAGTTATGGAGAGACTGTCTTCCTGATCTGTAAGGGTGTGCATGAATGCACACAATTTTTTTATTCAAATTTGCACTTATGAATGTTGACAACATTCATATGTGCCCATACGTATCGCTATGCATCCGTACACATCCGTATGCATTCCATAGTTATCCCATATGTAACCTGTTATCCCATACGGATCCATACAAACGCGTACAGATGCGGGAAGGATGCGTATCTGCAAGTACACATCATGTACGAACCCATATGCATACAAATGTCCAGATAATTCAAACAAATAGATTTGAAATTTGTTCCAATCTACATTTGAATTTATGGACATTTGATTCAAATACAAATGTCAAAATTCGGACAAATTTGATTGAATTTCAAATGCCTTTGAATATTCATGCACACCCCTACTGATCTAAACTTTCCTGCTTTTGTGTTTTTTTCTTCTAATTTCAGAGAATGGCACTCATTCGCAAAACAACAAAGAAATAATGCCATTGGATGTTCGGGAAAGGAAGAATGGCTCGCCTGGAGAGAATGCCTGCTTCTTCAATTGCAGGGTTTCTGTCATCTCTCAGTGGGACTGTTTTTTAATGCTTTACAAAGAAGCATATTTTTTAATGGTGCAGCAATACCTGACTTGCAGAGACCTCTCAAAGCCGGTCGCCCTGCCTCCCTCCCTCCCTCACCCACCTTTTTTTCCCCAAAAAAACACAGCGTGTCTTGAAACACAAGATTTTATTTTCTTCATTCAGAGTGATTTATGGTGTAAGTGATTGTCCAATGGACAGAATATTTTGGTATTTTGGGGAACAAATGTTAGAAACAGCTCTAGGTGTTTTTCGTTTCTCTTTTATTGTTTGTAATGTTTCTGTTTATAGATGCTTGAATTTGTTTTATGAGTAAAGAAACTATGAATCTAAAACTCGAGTTGTCACGTTGGACTAAGTTCAGACACAAAGATCAGTCGAGGCAAATGCTAATGCCCCATGCTCAAATCAAAATTCGTTTTACCTTTTTCATGCTTGAACATGGAATGAGTTCATCTTCCAGGCTGCTTGTTCTGTTGTGGACTCATGTTTCTAAAACACGGAGATTTTTCTCAAAACTACCAGCCACTGTCTGATTGGAGAGGTGCCTGAATGAATTTGCATTCACATATTCAAATGAATTTGAATTCACCTATTCGAATGAATTTTCAAATTTTTGCTCCGAAGCGAACGTCTGGTCATTTACACGCCTTTGAACAAAGCGAATAGTGCTCCCAATGCAATCAAGGCAGTAGGAATCTTTAATTTCTTCTTCTAAACTGCTTTTTCATGAATGACGATTGGGGGTGGTTTGCTAAAGAGTTCTCTTAACAAATTGCATTAAGTACAGATCGCCTTGAAACTGCTGTTGGGCAATGCCATCTACATAAACCAGAAAACACTATACAGAAAACTAGACTTTTTCATGTTGAGTATATTTGCAAAGCTTATCTGCACAGCAGCAGTTGCTAAATGTGTTGAGGTAAGAATGACCAATGACAGTAGATCCAGGAACCTTTGAAACTAAGGTGGGTCCAACTGATTTAAGTTAATGATGAGTGTGCCAGTGTTACGTCTATAGTACCCTAGAAGCCAAATCACATTTTTGCAAATCTCATAGATTGCTTTAAAACAAGAAGTTGCATTTTATTAATTACGTTAGACCAAAACTGTGTTACACAAGGAACTATTGTATAAAGACTGGTTGCCTCTATTTTTCCTTGTAAGATTCTTAATAAGAAATGTGTACATTCCATTAGAAGTAGAGACCATGCTAAATGATTTCTGGCTTTTATATTGTCCAAGATTCATCAGCCATTGACCTACATAACATATTTTCCATCTGAAAATTCACAAACTGCCAGTTTATGAAAGCTTGTTCATTACATTATTATGCCAAACTTAGTAAGGATTCCTCACCCAATTTGGTATTAAAAGAGCATTAAAAACAGGGAGGGGCATCTGAAATTCTGGTAGCTTTTACCAGCAGTTTGTGACTTTAGGCAGCTCAGTTATTTATTCCAAAATAGTGTAAAAACAAGGTATATATCCAGGTTCTTAACTGTCAAGCAAAGGATAGATTAACAGAAAATGTGGATTTAATAAGCACGATAATGGTGTTGGAAGTGGTCAGTTGTTTCTTCAAGAGGCAGATGCCTGGTACAATTTCACTTTACAAGTCAGTGCTATCCAGAGCAGAAACAGGGAAGGAAATAAGTTTTGGGGTCAGTTAAGGAAAAGGCTTAGATAGGTGTAGCACCAATGTTTCCAGATGTGCAGCACATGCTACAGACAGATGTAAAAAACATACATCCCAGCAATCTAGGTAAAACCTTGAGCACTGAAAGGAGTCCAATACCAGGTACATTTTTAGCTGGGAAGGCTCCGTGGAAGTTTATTCTGCATAGTGAAAAGGAGTCAATGTGCTTTGTAGACATTTCAGAAGATGCTTGAAGCATCAGCACAGATTGGCTTCTGTCGGTCATAGGAAAGAAGCAGTTTTGTGTTTAGTTGTTTGTTTTTATATTTGGTTTTTTGAGGGAACCATTTGACCCCTGCCAGGTACTAAAAAGGGAAGGGAGGAGAAGGTGATAAAGTAAATTAGTTGGGCATGTTAAACTCTTTGTAGAGGACAAAGAAAAAGCTCAGAAGAGAGCTGTGACTAGCCCAAGGTCACCCAGCTGGCTTCATGGGAGAGGGTGGAATCGAACCCAATATTTCCAGATAAGAGTCCTGCTCCCTAACCACTAAACCAAATTCTTTAAGAAAAGATTATATAAATTCATGGAGGTCAGGCTACTTGAATGGATGCCTAGGTGCTGCCTCCAGGCTGGAGAGAAAGGCAGGTTGCCTCTAAAGGCCATTTACAGGGAATGGAGAGCAGGTGAAGGTTCTCTTGTCTTCTGCTTGAGGTGCCCAGAAGCAACCATGGGCCACTCTGTGGGACAGAATGCTGGACTATATGGGCTGTGGCTTGATCCGGCAGGGCTCCTCTTGTGCTTCTAATACTGTTGAGCATGAAATGCAAAATAAATCCTCCACTTGATTGTTACACATTCATGTCCTTTCTGGGGTGAAGAAGCCGCCTTGGTGGACATATACACATGGCTGCCACCTTGGGGATCCCAACATTAACACTTAAAGGTCTCCTACCCAAAATTGTTTTAATTATGAGTGCTTTTGAAGCAATATGGAAATGTCATCTCTTCCTAGCATGAGCATTTCTTTTTCCCTTTCTCCTGTGGTTGGGCCTCAGGTTGAATTAGCGGGGGCAGTTTGCTTTTCACTCCATCCCACTGTTCGGTGGGTCTCATCTTGCCACTTTTCAGGGCTTCATAGATGCCCACCGTCAGCATCTGGAAAGCTTCTTCCACATTACTGTTGCTTTTTGCTGATGTTTCAATGTACTTTGCCTCTAGAGAAGAAGCCAGTTTCTCTGCCTCCTTGTGTCCAACCTTCCTTTCAGCCTCCAGGTCACTCTTGTGTCCAATGAGCAGGAAAACCACGTGGTGGGGCTTCACTGTGTCCACTACTTCCTGGTGCCAATTCTTGATGCTTTCAAAGGAGTCTCTGTTGGTGAGGTCAAACATCAGCACCCCTCCAGCTGAGTTACGATAATAGGAACGTGTCACTGACCTAAGTCACAAAAAAAGACACCCGTGAGGAAGGACCCCAGTCGCCGTCCTAAATTCAGTTCTGTGCAACCTGAAAAGTATTGCACGAAGTCAGAAGAAGAGGAAGAAAAGGAAGACGAGTTGGCCTTTATAGCCCACTTTTCTCCTCCTGAAGACTCAAAGAGGCTCATAAACCTTCTGTGATTCTCCTCACAACAGACACCCTGTGAAGTAGGTGGGGGCTGGGAGAACTCAGAAAGAGAGCTGTAATTAGCCCAAGGCCACCCAGCTGGCTTCATGGAGGAGTGTGGAACTGAATAGGAGACTAGCAGATAAGAGTCCAACATCATGAATTCTCTTGGCCAAGGGGGGATGTGACCCAAGGGAATCCTAGTTCCTAGTCCATCATTCTAGCTAATATGCTATGATGGCTCTTGGGCATGAAGGTTGTGGATTAGGGATGTGCACAGATTTTTTTTTTTGGCATTCGAATTCAACTCAAATTGAATATCCAAACGCAACAAAATCCAATTTGAATGGAATACATTTGAATCTATTCATTCAAATGTTAGATTCAAAACTGAAGATACGAATGTCAACAACCGTATTTGAAGATATGAATGTTGACAACATTGGTATGTGTTATATGTATCTGTACGCATTTTGTATACATCCCGTTTTTGTCCTGTACTATCAGCGCAAATGCATACGTACCTGTACTTTTGAATGTTTTGAGTCATAGTTAATGCAGGATTTAAAAATCGCTACATAAGAAATACTCTGTTGGGAATATGGGACAGATATAAACAAAGATTGTGTGCAAAAATGATTATGACACAAGGTGTTTTTATAGGAAAGAAATGAACTCCCCAAGATGATTTACAAATCGAGATGTACTGGAAAATTATAAAGGTAACTATAAAATAAGAGCAACTTGCTAAAGAGGAACATAAATTATGATGGTTTCCAGATTAGCAATTACTAGAAAGCGGATAAAAATATGTATGGTTTTGCATGAGGTAAGACAAAATTTGGAAAACCCACCCTGCACAGATGATGAACATCGTATAGCTAAAATGTATAAAATCTTCTTGAAAGTTGAAATAGAAAATAGAGACGGATCCATAAAATTAGTGGGGGAAAAAGATTATTATATACAGATGGAACAATGGCAACAAAAGGTTTGAAATTTGCATTGTTATAATCTTACATCATTTTATAAAAGTTTTCTTTATCAGTATATGACACCAGAAAAGTTACATATCAAATACTTGTTGTAAGTCTAGAGATCAAGAAGAGACTTTGTACCACTTGTGCTGATCATGTGCAAAAGCAAAAGAATTTTGCATACAAACTCATTTTTTTAAAGATTAAATTATAATTGAAACTTGGGGTTTTTTTGCTGGAATTAATGGATTCACTGTTGGAGAAGAGTTACGGGAAATCACTTCAGTTTCTGACTACAGCAGCAAGACTGATATTGGCAGAAGAATGGAAGAAATTAGTGACACCAAATATTGAACATCAGTTGCTGAAACAGACTGAAATGGTAGAAATGGACAAGCTGACGTGCTTGATTAAAGAAAGAACACTAACATCCTTTTGCAAGAACTGGGAAATCTTTATTGACTTTCTGTGTGAAGAAGAAAAAGATTTTATTTCTTTTCCCCTTTTTTCTTCTCCTTTCCATAAATTTTATCAAATCAAATCAAAATATTTATTATGGTCCTAGACTTGGAAGAACTAGAGATAACAAAAAGTACAGAACAAGGCTCAAACTTTATACAGAAATACAGACCCGGAGCAAAAGGCAGAAATTTGAAAAGAACTCAGAGCTAAAATTAGAAATTAGGATGTACTTTGAAGGTCAAAGCCACAAGCCACAAGTATGCACTCCTCAGGAGTTGCGTAAAGGGGCCAAAAGGGGCCAGGATATCAGGTAATGCATCCTAGACCTCTACGGCAGCTTGTGTTTCAATGAACTGCAATTCAACACATCCCCAATCCTATTTAGAAGAAGAGTTGGCTTTTCTACCCCACTTTTCTCACCCGTTTAAGGGGACTCAAAGCGGCTGACAAACCTTCTGCCCTGAGGAAGCTATTTAGATGGCAAAAGCCTGGTTGGAAAGATACATTTTCACCAGGTGCCAAAAAGTATACAAAGTAGGCACCTGGTCAACTTCAAGAGGCAGGCTGTTCCAAAGTCTAGGGGCTACCACAGAGAAGGCCCTCTTCTTTGTCCCTATGCCTCGTACCTCTGCAAGAGAAGGAACTACAAGAACGCCCTCTCCTTGAGATCTCAGTGCCTGGGCAGGTCTATATGGGAGAAGGCGTTCCTTCAGATACCCAGGGCCCAAGCCATTTAGGGCTTTAAATGTGGCAGCACCTTAAATTGGGCTCGGTAGCAAATAGGTAACCAATGAAGATCCTTTAAGACTGGCATGATTCTAGTCCAACCAGCAATTCCCATCAGCAGACGAGCTGCTGCATTCTGCACCGGTTCCAACTTAACCGTTTTCAAGGGTAGCACCACGTAGAGTGCGTAACAGTAGTCTAAAGTGGAGGTTACCAGAGCGTGGGTCACTGTGGCCAAGTTATCCCGATCCAGGTAAGGCTTCAGCTGGAGGACTGAATGAAGGTAATGGTAGGGACTCCTGGCAGTCGCTGCCACATGGGACTCAAATGACGGCGATGAGTCCAGGAGTACTACCAAGCCATGCACCTGATTTTTAGGTTATTAATTAGTTTATAATTTAAAGTTAGGTTATAAGTTTTTTAGGTTAGAAGTTAGGGACAGATTCAGCTTTCCAAAGGGCAGACACTTCCTGTCCTGTCTGGAAGGGTTCCTGTGAACAGGCCCTACTTACTGTCCCTCTGCTTCCATGAGCAAATTTGCACTTCCGGTCCCATCCGGGGAATGGGAAAGTGAACTGGTCCGTGCACGTACTAGCATTCACACTTGTGAATGCGAGTACCCGCCAGCCCCATGTGTCCGGATGCTTACCTGAGTGTGGATGTGTGGTCTGGGCACTACCATCTTAGGTCCATATGCCAGCATCACAGGACGTGCACCAGCACCAATGCAGCGATGAGGGTGACATGCCATGCGCACGGCGTGACAAGAGCACATCAATGACGCACCAGCGTGCTTGCAGGGTGCATCATGTGCCCCTCCGTGGACTACAGAGGTGCAGATGGTGATGCCGCTGGATGAGGCAAGCGGGTCACACGTAGTTCACATGCAGTACATCCCTGCATGGAAGGGGCCTTTTCTGAGCTAGAAACTACCCCTTCAAGTGCAGAGGTTCCGTCTGGGAGAGGCAAAGTGCCGAAAGGCCCCAGATCTGTCTCCCATCTTCACTTCCCCGGAACACTGTCCTGGATTAATGAAGGGGTGTTTTTCCACTGTCACTAGAAGTACCCATTAAGTACCCATTAATGGGTACAAAAATGCCATTACATACCCATTAATGGGTACAAAAATGCCATTACATACCCATTAATGGTTACTTAATGGGTACTTTTAGTGACAGTGGAAAAACACCTAAGGTGTGGAAAGACCTTGTTGGGTGCGGTAGTTCAAATTCACTATATCACAGTTCCCATAATCCTTTGCCCGTTCCCCCTCCCCAAAACCTTTTCTCCAAACGTGGACGCTCCCTTTCCTTCTCTGTGTTCCAAAACCTCTACGAATGGACGGAGGGCAATTCCGAAACGGACGCCCGCTGTAAACTTAAGTGCCTATTCAGTACTGACCTGAATCGCTCTTGGCCGGCTGTGTCCCAAAACTGCAGCTTTGCGTGGAGGCCGGGCTCGATCTCCACAAAGCGGACATAAAAGTCCACACCCACCGTCTGGTTCATGGACTCAAGGAAGACGCCCTCGCAGTAACGCTTCAGGAGGGACGATTTGCCCACCGTGGAGTCACCGAGCATGATAAGGCGGAACTGATAGTGCCAGAGAGAATCTTCAGCCATGTGGGATGGCTACGGAGGCGGCACGGGGTGCTCGCTGAGGGACAAAACGCCAGGCCTGGTTCCCCCACACCAGGATTCATCCAGCCTCAGCAAAGTGAATAAATCGTCGAGAGAGCTCTCTTGGAAACAGGCGGCTAGTTGAGGCTTGTTGGAGGCGAAAGGCGGGTGCGTTTCACCGTCAGCCTGCGGCTGAGTCCTGCTGCCTCATTTCATGTTTAGACAGACAACACTAAGCTAGCCTGAATATTCATGCTCGCTGCATTCTACCCCACCTTGTGACATTCTTTATTTTTATAGCAACAAAATAACTCTGAACTAGCAAGTGGCATTCCGGGAGCATGAAACCCTTCCAGCATCCTAATGAGGCAACATGCCACTTTCATTATAGATCAGATGTTGCATCTAAGCTTTGTTTATTTTTCCTGTAGCAAAAGCAGGCAGAGCTTATCTATCGGTTGCCAGCGCATTAACTTGGAAGGAAGTCCTACCAGATGATAGAGCAGTGATGGTGAACCTTTTGAGTTCGGTGTGTCAACATTCGCAAGAAAACCTAGCTTAACTCGGGTGCTGTGTCACATCTAGAAATATCCATAATTGTGTGATATTTGTGGCTCTGGTAAAAAAGTTATATTTTTGATATATGTATTTTATTAAAAGCAAAAACACATAATTCTTTACATTAGTGACTTGTTGCTGAATTTCATTTGCTAATCTTCAATGGAAAGTTGGTATTTCTTACACTTCAAGAACAAGCAAGCACTACATGCCCAGGTGCCTGGGTGACCAGGTGTGTCACCCAAAAGGGCTTGGCGTGTCACCTGTGACATGCGTGTCATAGGTTGGCCATCACCGTGATAGAGCAACCCTATATCTATAGATATTCAAGGCCTTATAACTGACACATAAAGCCCTAAACAGCTTGGGACTGTGGCATTTAGCCCAGGGAATGCCATCCAATCCGACTGGTTGTACGAGGGTGCCCGATTGCCTGTTACACAGACAATTTCATCTTCGAAGATATCTGGATGATGGCTTTGCAGTCTGTGCCAATCTTCGGAGCCGTCTCCAGAATAACCACCTGCTTTGAAGTGTGGGGGATCGGGACACCCACACCCCAACAAGTGTGCCCCCCCAGAGCCCCTCCCCCAGGACACCATTGACTGGATTGTGGTGCAAACGCATACCGTCTAATCTGGACTTCAAGGCTGCAGACCGGATTGAAGACTTCTTTAATGTGGTCCGCGGGAAGACTGGTTTTCAGGGCTGAAGGACCCTTTCAATCCAGATTTCCCTTGAACAGGTGTGAACACATTGGGTCCTAATGGGGTCTGAAGTGGCAATGGGGTCTCCCTGATCAGTACCAAACCGGAGCCTAATGTGTCCTTAATGGGTACTTAGTGCTAGTAGAAACACACCCTTTGTCTGTATGGGAGTTGTGTAGATCTGGATCAGAACTGTGCTAGGGAGTCATTAATCTGGATTAGTGACAAACCAGATAAATGTGGTCTACATCCACACTAGCACATAGCATACGTTTCCTTTCCTAAAGCCCACTCGGTGCTGATGCCTATGCCTGTGGTTAATCTGAATCTAGCTAATCCAGACCTAGCTAATCCATAGCCCAACCTGCACTTAGCCCTGTAGTTTGCATTAGGTTAACATCTGGGCAGGTACATCTGCACTTGCAGGAGGCATTTGCAACTTAGAAACGCTTCCTGCCTGCTCAGACGTTAATCTATTGCAAACTAACAATGGTGCATTCAGTCGTGCTCCACATGCATACCAGCCTGAATCAATCCCATCCAATTACTTGCCTGTAGAATCCAGCCCATGACCATACACACCGTTTCCAGGGTGAGGGGTCATCTGAGGTGCAGCGCAAGCATGCTGGCACTTCAGAAAACCCCAAACACGACTGAGTGCACACAGGACATCATCACTGTAGTGACAGCACACGTGCCATCGCATCAGGCTCCACAATTAAGATGGCTGTGCCCTGCCAGCGATTAGACACGCACCTGGACACAGGTAAGTCTCCGGGCGCGTGGGACTTAGTTTAACATGTACTAGCATTCCCAGATGCAAATACTAATACACCTTAGTCACTAACACACCTTTCCCATCCAACAGACGAGAAGCCAAGTGCGAAAGCAGCCCAAGTTAACCAAGGTAAGTGCAGAAAAGGCCTCAAACCTTTTCTGGGCCCCAAAGGGGCTTACGTCCGTTTCTTCATGCACTGAAGCACTATTGCCTCTTGGCCCAGGAAGACCATCTTAGGGTCAAGGCCCCAAAAGCAGCTTTGAAGTCACACCCTTATCCCTTCAGTCACTGCATGCCATTTCATTGCTATGGTGCACGGTGACTGGAGGGGCCACCTCCAAAAGCACATGCACATGGAGGCCTCCTTGTGAGGATGCCCTGATCTTGGCCTCCATGTGCAGGTGTCATTCCTCATCAGGAGGTCAATGGAGCCACCACCCCACTCCGTCACTTGCTCAACACTGGCATTTTTCTTCTGGTGGCTTCTTTCTCCTCTGAAGACTGCTAGTTTTCTTCTTATGAATGACCTTCACGCCGTCCCATCCCTCTTGCAGGTCAATCTCCTTTTGCCTCAGAGCTTCGTAGATCGCGTTGGCCATGGTCTCAAAAGCCAAATCGACATTGATATTGTCTTTGGCCGATGTTTCAATAAAACGTGCTCCTAGAGACGTCGCCAGTCCCTCTGCTTCCTCCACAGTGACCCTGTTCACAGAATAGAGGTCACTTTTGTGGCCGACCAGGAGGAAGACTGCTTTGTCCATAACACTAGTCACTTCATTGTACCAATCAAAGATGTTTTCAAAGGACCTCCTGTTGGTCATGTCAAAGACCAGCAGCACACCCACCGCGTTCCGGTAGAAAGATCTGGTGATGCACCTAGAAACAAAAACAGGAGATCATTGAACTCCTTTTAACCTGTTAAGCCACTTTTGACAATAAACACAGCTCTCCAGTTACTGCATTAAGAACATAAGAGAAGCCCTGCTGGATCAGGCCACTGCCAGTCTAGCTCCGCATTCTGTCTCACCTAGTGACCCATCAACTGCTTTCTGGCCATCCCAAACACCTCCTTGCAAACAGCCTTTAGAGGCGTTCTGCCTGTCTCTCCAACCTAGATGTGGCATCTAGGTATCCATTCTAGATAAGAACATAAGAGAAACCCTGCTGGATAGGGCCAGAGCCTATCTAGTCCAGTCCGTTTCCCACCAGTTGCTTCTGGGTATCTCAAGCGGAAGGAAAAGGCAAAACCTTCAGCTGCCCTCAAATCCTGGCCAATGGTCTTTAGAGGCATCCTGGCCTGTCTCTCCAGGACATTTCTGGAAGAAAGGGTTGCCAAAGTGGCCTACTGATCGGAAGGAAACCTAGCACTCTGGACACACAGTAATTCACAGTAGTCTTCTAAAACTATTTTGGTGGAACCTATTTCCAAAGCCTCCAGAAATCAACTGGTTGTGAAACAGGACCACATTACAGTTCTCTGTGGTGGAGGAGTTAGAGCAGGGTGCAGGATCTGCAAGGGAAAAAAAGAAGAAGAGAGGGCACACCTGGAATCTTGAGGCAATCCCCTGGAGGCCGTAACTTGCCTTTGAGGATGGAAACTATTCTTGGAAATGACCCTATTGCAAAGCAGAATAACTCATTTTGCAGGGCACTTGCTGCCCTTGGTCGCCCATGCTGGCATCGTGAAGAGGAACAAGCAGCAGGGCAGGGGCTGGGTCACACTCCACCCAAGTGAGATGGGGAAATGGCCTACTACTCCCCCCCCCCCAAAAAAATAAACTTTTATTTCTGTTCAACTGTTACAATATAATAAGTCTTTCTCTTATAAAAACATATACAAATAATGTACGTAACTACAAACAAACGTGAACTATTTACATAACGGCAGCAGTATTTTGTTATACATCATTTCAATCACTGAAACTTCATTTGTCTTTAGTTTTGAGGCAAGATATAATACAACAAAACATTATATTTAATCAAGCAGGAATTTCACAATGTGGAGTGGAATCATTTTGTTTCCATTCAGGTCGTTACGTTTTGTTATAAATGGGGACCGCACTTCTTTGTATTCATCTTGGGGTTTGAAGTCTTTTAAGTTTCTATACACTCCTGGTCCCACTTCCTCTGCATCGCTTAATGGCCAAGGAGGGAAACTTAAAAGCTGAGGAACTTGAGTTTACCTGGCTTTGATGTTTGCAAGGGGAGGCAGCAGAGGGTGTGCAAACAGAACATCCCCCTCCCTGCCCCTGGGACCGGGTCCTGGGCTTGCTTTAATTTGCTTGAGCCAGTTTGGTCTAGTGGTTAAGGAGTCGGACTCTTATCTAGGAATCCCAAGTTCGATTCCGCACTCCCACACGAAGCCAGCTGGGTGACCTTGGGCTAGTCACAGCTCTCTTTTGAGCCCTCACAGCCCCACCCACCTCACAGGTATCTGTTGCGGGGAGAAGAATAGAAGGTCCTCTTAAATGGGTGAGAAAAGCGGGGTAGAAAAGCCAACTCTTCTTCTTCTTCTGGATAGAACTTTTGACAGGATGGAGAGAGATTTCTGTTCAGGCACAGGACTCCCTTGATGGCCTTGGATCTTAGGCTTAACTGGAAGGTTTAGGGTGAAGCTCAGGCAGATGATATATGGTGCTCAGAGCAACTATGCTCAGCCTTGATAATCAAGAAAACTTCCATAAGCAAATTAATGGGCACTTTGGTTACTGAGAAGGAGCCGTTTCCCCACTAGAATGGTCAGTCCATACACAGGCAAGCTTGACCTTTGCTTCCCAAGGGTGAGAGGCAAAGGGCTAACTCCCCCTTAGGCAAGGCTAAACTAATCAGTGTTTACCCAGAACTTGGGGGAAATTCTATCTGTGCATAGGATCACATGTGAATCATTTCAGACTGAGTAAACAGGCATCTAGTAAGCTTAATCTGATGCTTTTTCCTGATAGCTCCCTTGCAAAATTGGCTTTGAGTGACAGCTGAAAAGGATCAGCAGGAGATTTCAAGGCTACCTTGATTTTTTTTTAAAAAAGGTTGAGTGCAACTGATTTGAGTGTAAAGTATGTCCACCACTGTTGTCTCCATCCTTGATAGAGTCTCCCAAAAAAGTTCTGGAGGTGATACTATCTGTCTCTGCCCTGATGGAGTCAATTTGCCCGGTCTTTATAGCCCTTTGGTCTTTGCTTATGCAAACAGTGGAGTCCTTGTCAACTGCTGGCCAGATAAGATTTGCCTGAAGGGGGGAATACCTGTTCTTGAAGCTGCTATAAGAGAAGGGGCCCTGCTAAAAAGGAAAGAAATTTAAATGACAGAGAACTTCAAAGCCTGGAAGAGCTGGATTTGTCCCTCAAATTTCTTTGCCCAGCCGCTGCTTTGAGAACATATGTTCTCACTGGTCCACCAGAACCCTCCCCAACATGACTGGATACTTACAGTAAGTCTGGATGGGTGTCTGGATGCCGCCATTTTGCAGCCCTGGTGCTAACATTGGCACATGTATGCCGTCACTGGGCAACCATGACATGACTTGCATGTGACCATCCAGCATGTCTTTCAAATCTGGAAGATGCGTGAATGATCACACTGGAGTCTTACCGGATGGATCACCTGAAATCACCTCGTGGCAAGTTCTATACAGAAGAAGCCATTTCTGGTCCCGAAACAGCTCCACCACGTGATAATGTTCCATCTCAGAGCTCACTGTGAGGTGACTACCAGGCCAAGTTCAGAAAGGCCCATAGAATTCAGAGTTTCAAACCTTCCCTTGGAACCTTCAGCCTTATATGTTCTCTTCTCTGGGGAATTATATAAAATTGGGATTGGACACCGATAGCCCTGGGATGTTGTTGGACTCCTCACCAGTCCCAAGGGGCATGGCCAGGAGCAAGGGGTGATGGGAACTTGCCATCCAACCGGGTCCTTGTTTGCTTTCTCTCATCATGTCAGTTGGATACAATATCTGATTTAATATCTAGGGCTGTCAGAGCTGTGCAGAATTCTGCTTCCCAATATGAGCTTCCTTTTTAATATACATATTATATTGAATTATCTATATTTAATATTATATGTATGTATATATTATATTCATTATAAAATAAAAGCCTACAAGACATACTTGATTTGCTGAATTACTTTGTATAATCTAGTTTAATTCTTCAGGTCCTTTGCACTGCAATAAACTTGGTATGTATTTATATAAACTGAGTTTGAAAACTTATTTGAGCTTCATGCCCTCCCTGCCTGCCTGCCTCCCTCTCTCCCTGAGAGGACTCATAAATGACATAAATAATATTTGAATTGGGGGGAGTTTCCTGACACACTGTTTCAAATGACCTGTAGCCATTGAATTGCTTTGTGTTGCATTTAACGCACTACTATAGCTATTATTGTCTTTAAATTGTCAGCCTTCAGCAAAGCAGTGCTTTTGGGAAGAATGCAGAATACAAATGCAGCATATAAATATTGTCCAGTGTCGTCTCAGAAAGCTGCTCTGATGACTCATCCTTCCTAATGACTTTTTTTGCTCACCTTCCCCTGGGCCTGCAACAAAATTATAGGACCTTTTGAGGTGCAGAAGCTGTTTAGGGTGACCTGGAACTCTTCTCTCCTACAAATGTCACCAGCACAGAATATCAACCTCAGTGATAGGGTTAAGATTATGTTAGGGCTGGTGGGGGTACACACAGCTTAGGGCAGGGCAGGCGGGGGAGGGAGGTGCTTACAGAAGGTCCAAGAGTCAATCTCCAAAAGAAGAAGAGGAGGAGTAGTTGGCTTTTATGCCCTGCTTTTCTCACTCTTAAGGGGACCCAAAAAAGCTGACAAACCTTGGGCTAGTCACAGCCCTCTGCTGAGCTCTCACAGTCCCACCTACCTCACAGGGTATCTCTTGTGGGGAGAAGAACAGAAGGTTTATCAGCTGCTTTGAGTCCCCTTAAGAAAAGCAGGGTATAAAAGCCAATTCTTCTTCTAGTACACGCATGGCCATGTTCACCAGCCTGGGGGGACAAGCAGGATGCTTCTAAGGCCATTTGCTGGGATTTGAGAGCAGGAGAAGGTTTGCCCTTGTCTCTGCTTGAGATGCCCATGGGCAGTTGGTGGGCCACTGTGTAATACAGGATGCTGGACTAGATGGGCTGTGGCCTGATCCAGCAGGGCCCCTCTTAGGTTCTTAGATTCTTGTCCCCTCAACAGGACAGGAAGTGTGAATTTGCCCTTTCCTTCCACATACCTGGGAGGACTACAGCAAGCCCTGAGTAAAGCCCCTCCGTAGTCTGCACTAGCATGCAGATGGCAGGTCCCTGTTCCAGAGTATAATCCAGAAAAGGAGCCTTAGATGGGTAGGTGTTACACAGACTGTTCTGATGAGCTTTTAGACCTCAATTCTAGGGTGACCAGAAGGGTATCGAAGGAGCAAGTCCCAAAGAGAAGACTGAGAAATGGGGAAGATGGAATTGCCCTTTCTGGCTTTGCATCAAGTTCCCTTTTTACCTGAATCTCTCTTGGCCCGCTGTGTCCCAGAGCTGCAGCTTCACCTTGATCCCTGGAGGCAGCTCCATCATCTTGCTGTAGAATTCCACACCCACCGTGGGGCACGGGGCAGGGATGAAACACCTCTCTGTGTATCTTCTGAGCAGGGATGTTTTGCCCACGGTGGTGTCTCCCAGTAGGAGGATCCGGAATTGGTAGTGCCAGTTGCCATTCAGACAGTAGACTGGAGGTGCCGATGCCTCAACAGGATCTGCTTCCATCAGGAAAGGAGGTTTGGAGGGAGAACCAAAGAGGTGTCTTGCCTGGGGCTCAAGGGGAGAGCTGAGATAGCTGTGCTGCTTTGCTTGACTGAACTGGGTTGGCAGGAGGGCTGGAATTTGATCGGGAGGCTCCCTCGGTCTGCAATTTGCAGCATCTGAATTCTCTGCCTGGCTATCTGAAGAGGATCTCCCACCCTTGATTTGGGAACAAGAGCCCTTGCCCCACCCTCCTCTGTCCCACCCATTACATTCTGTTTCACCTTTGCCTCCTTCCCATGCAAGCGATCAAGCTTATCCAATCAGATTTCTATCCAAGTGTAAAACAGAAAAGGCTTCTAAGGCCGTTTGGTTTTGCATGGGATAGTTCCTTGGTCCATTGCGCAATAAAAAGCCCATTGTGTTCAGGACAGATTTCTTCTTCTTTAACAACAGAGGGCCTTTTTGCACTTTGAATAGGGGGACGGCCTGGGGATGCTCTGGATTGCGGCATCCACACACCACGGAGCTGCTGTCGCCCCAGATCAACTCTGAGCACACACAGCCATCCTCCACCTTCAGGATGCCCAAACCATTCAAAATGTAGGCAGGGTTAAGGGGGGGGGCAGCTAAGCGTGAACTGCCTCCATTAAGGAGGGAGCGCATTCTTGTGGCAAGGGCGCCAGCGCGCATGTGCGGGGCCACTGCCAGTCACAATGTGGCAGTGTGCAATCATGCTTGTGCCACTGGTCACAAGCTCCATTGGCATGTCTTCTACTCAAAAGTGTGACTGAAGCATGCAGCTTCATCCCAGCCCTGCTGCTGTAAAGGCATATCTTTTTGCCTTAGCCTTTGGCCAAGGTTGACTCATTCCTCCCTTGGTCAGTTTTAGTAATAGACCCCTAGATGTAGGGCTTATATCAGAACTTTTAATTGTATACCATAGCTCAATCTGTGCCCTGTTTTTAATACCTTGTTTTAATTATTCAGTTTTAATATGTTTACCTGTCTTGTTTTTAATATGGTTTTAATTGCTATTGATTTGTTACCCGCCCAGAGACCTTCGGGTATGGGGCGGGATAGAAATGGAAATAAATAATAGTATAGTGGTAGAGCAGTTAAAACCACTCTGCTATACACACATCGACCCCCTTCTGTTAAAGAAGCAACTCTGCGCAGTGTGAATGCAGCATCTGGTAGTTTTCCCTATCTTCACCTTTTTGTTTGATGCAAAAAGGCTCCCAGTTTTGCAAAACCATTAAAGCTATCAGTATACAGACCATGGAATGGTGTAGATTGACAAACTAGAGCAGTGATGGCGAACCTTTTGAGCCTGGTGTGTCAAAATTCACCAAAAAAACCTAGCTTAACTCGGGTGCTGTGTCACATCTAGAAATATCCATAATTTTGTGGTGTTTGTAGCTCTAGTAAAAAAGTTATATTTTTGATATATGTATTTTATTAAAAGCAAAAACAATTCTTCACATTAGTGACTTTTGTTGCTGAATTTTGTTTGCTAAATCTTCAATTGAAAGTTGGTATTTCGTACACTTCAAGAACATGCAAGCACTACATGCCCAGGTGCCAGAGTGACCATGTGTGTCACCCAAAAGGGCTTGGCATGTCACCTGTGACACGCGTGTCATAGGTTGGCCATCACCGAACTAGAGCCAAGTCCAAAGTAGGGCTATCAAAATGTTGAGTGGTCTGCAAAGCATGTCCTACAAGGAAAGGTTGAAGGATCTAGAAATGTTTAGCCTGCAGAAGACTGAGAGGAGACATGATAGCAGTCTTCAAGTATCTGAAGGACTGTCCCAGTGCGGAGGGATTGCACAAGATGGGAGGACTAGAAGCAATGGTATGAAACTTCAAGGGAGTCAATACAGATTAGATATTGGGAAAAACTTCCTGACAGTGAGGGCAATCAGTCAATGGAATAGGTTGCCACAGGAGGTGGTTAGCTCTCCTTCACTGGAGGTCTTCAAGCAGAGGCTGGACCTAAATCTGTCTTTGGTGGTTTAGGAAATCCTGCACTGAGCAGGGGGTTGGACTTGATGACCCTGGAAGCCCCTTCCAATTCTGATTCTATGATTTTGTAATGGATTGCACTGATAAAATCCTATCTTTGCATACATTGTGCATTTTAAAAGTAGCTCTTCTTTAATAAAGTTAATTTCCCCCTAACTACGACTTGGTCCAGACATCGTTGGGTGTTAATCTGCTATACTGAACACTGCAAAGCAAAATTTCAGGTGATGATATTCAAGAAATTCTGGGGTTTATTTTGCACAGGGAACCCATAGCTCAGTGTTAAGAGCACCTACTTCACACACAAAGGTCCCGTGTTCAATTCCTAACATTTTCCAGGAAAAAAAAGGCAATAGAAGCTAGTTAGAAACTCTGTGGATGTTCCTGCATGGTTAACAGGAACAGAGTTTGACACAAGGGCATTTGTACTTCTCAAGGGTGATTGTTTACCCAGTTTGTCCAGTAGGGGAAAGAAAACACTGATTAACTATAAGGCATTACAAGACAAGACAATCCCTTTTGGGAACAATGGGAAGCAATTATTCCACACCACTCCGCTCGGTAATCCAAGCTTCATCCAGTTTACTGTGTCCAGCTTTGGACATCCTATCATGTTAGTACACCTTGCGTTGGTTTTTAAAAAGACATGCAAACCGGAGCTAGTCCACAGGAGTGCTCCCAAGATGATGAGAGGTCTAGAAACCAAGTCCAGCGAGGAAGACTTAAGAAGACCCAGGCGTGTTCAACCTGCAAAGGAGAAGACCTGGAATGTATTCACACTTAGGCCTCTGGTATGCAATTAGGACAGCTCTATGCAATTTTTGGGATTCAGTTCGAATATCGGAAGATTCAAATTGATTCAAATGTTTAAAATTTGAATGTATTCACATTCAATCTGAATCAAATGCATTCAAATCTATTTGTATGAATTTTCAATTTGTATTTGACAATTCAAATGTCTGTACACATCCCATTATTATCTCGTATACATCCTGTTTTCATCCGATACGTATCCATACAAATGCATACAGATACGAATACAATGCACACGGATACGTAGTATGTAACATGTATGTAACTGTACACATACGAATGTCCAAACAATGGGTATGAAAGATTCGAAAGATTCAAAATATGTTTGAATGTTAAATTCAAATTTAGACATTCAGTTCAAATTCGAATTTCAAATGTTTAAAATATTCTTGCACATCCCCAGTCCCTGGTCTATATTCAGATATTTGAAGGGCTGCTATTGTAGAGGGACAGAACTGAGACTCAGTTGCATATTTGAGGAATTTGGTCTTTATTTTACTTCTTCCTTGCATTCCAAATTCACCTGCACTCTGAATTGCAACAAAATATACTTGCTGCCAGTATCTGTGTCTCTGCGTATTAGGAAACTGGAAATAAACAGGGTTTTTAAGGGGAATTACCCCTTTGTTATTCCTGCAGGATCTTGGCACCTAAAGGCTGGTGTGACAAACATGTCCACATATGCAAAACCACTATAGATGTGTTCAGAGCGATGTTCATAACACGTGGCCAGGGCCGTGTTTTCTGCGCAAGACCATCACATAGGTGTATCAACGCTTTGCAGGTGATGATTCACCTGCAAAGAGATGAACGGCATCAGCCATGTTTCGGTGAGACAAGTTCCCCATATCTTCGATATGAGGCTCCCCTGGTCCAAAATAGGCTGCAAGGGCCATGGAGTGCCTGGGACTATCAGCTGGGGCATCTAACTGTTAGCTGTTCACGTTCAGCAAACAGCAGTTCAGCCCAGGGCCGGTGAACGGTAGATGGGAGGTGAAAGGAATAACAGACACTGTCCACGTGAGGACAAAGTTCATTTGTTTACATACAGCCCAGGGAGACAATGGCTCTCACGTGCAGGCAATTCCATGTCCTTGGAGCTCTTAGCAAACTTCGAGCTGCCTCACCCAAGCGCCCTTCAGAAAGACCATCGCTGTGCCCCATGATAAACCCACCCTTGAGGCCACCTTCCCCCTCCCCTCAGTTAACCTGTTTTTATTTATCCTTTGACCACCCTGAAGTTTTTCTCGCATTCTTGGGAACTGGCCATCGGTAATTTCTCCTCTAATGTTTGCAGGCAAGCAAAAGAGATGGAAGTTTTCCTAATAACTTTGTCAATTTGTCCACCTCTGCAAAATCCACCAGTCCAGCATCTCCCATTCCTGCACCTGTATCAAGACCAGCTGTGGCAACCATATCTTGCAATATAAATAATATTATATTTTTCAAATTCCTTACTGGTCAACCCCAATAAGAAAGTTTTTGGTTTAGAATGTATCTGTAGCCAAAAAGCTTTTTATTTTGGGACGTGCCCACCACACTCCTAAGGATAGACTCTTTGGTTTCTTCTGCCCTAGCACTGCGCTTTCTCTCTCCTGCACATGGGGAAAAGGGGCTTTGTGCTGGGAAAGAAACACATGTCGTATTGCTGAGGCAAGGATGGAGCCCCAGGTGTGATTCAGCCTGTTGCACTTCTGGAAGGAGTTCCTACTCGGTTCTTGTACACGCTGCATGTCTCGTCCTGGTTCTTGCTGCTCCTTGCTCTTTTTCTCCAAACAGTGATTCACGCTGGAATTAAAAGGATATTCAAGCATCAGAATTGGTCTTCTAGTAGCAGCAATATTTCAACATATCCCAGGTCTATATTGGGAATGCCACAAATATGGGTGACAGTTCCAATAAAGTCCTGGCAGAGTGTGCTTGCGGCCTGCCAGTGGGTGGCCCCTCTGAGGAGAGAGTGATGATGGAATGGAAGGGCCACTGGCATGACTTTCTGTTCTTAACAGTACTTCAAAAAAAGTGAAACACCTTTCTTTCTAGGGGGGTTTGGAAGAAATCCTCTGGCACCACAGGAAAAAGGCTTAAGGACTCTCCAAGACTGACCTTTTAATATAGTGGTTCTCAACCTTCCTTATGCCTTGACCCCTTAATGGAGTTCCTCATGTTGTGGAGACCCCCAACCACAGGGGTGGAGCAGCTGGGAGAGAAGGGTGGTGGGAGACTCGTCACGACCCCTCTGAAAGGGTAGTTCGACCCCCAAAGGGGTCCCGACCCGCAGGTTGAGAACCACTGTTTTAATAGATTATTTATCCTCTTGATGTAGGTAGGCTGATAAATCCAGTCATGGATATGAAAGTGAGACAGTTTGGTCTAGTGGTTAGGGAGCCAGACTCTTATCTGGGAATACCGGGTTTGATTCCACCCTCCTCCATGAAGCCAGCTGGGTGAACTTGGGCTAGTCACAGCTCTCTTGTGAGCTCTCACAGCCCCACACACCTCAGAGGATGTTCTGTTGTGGGGAGAAGAACAGAAGGCTTGTCAGCCGCTTTGAGTCCCCTTAAAAAGGGTGAGAAAAGCAAGGTAGAAAAGCCAACTCTTCTTCTTCCACAGCCCATAATCAAGTATGAGCACTATATGAATACCACTGGCACTGCATTCCACGTGTGCCTGAACACTTAAGCAGCAACCCCAACTCCAGCAAAGATCTCTGCTTGGCCTCAGCCCCATATCCGCAGGATTCATCCAGCCGTCACCATAAGAAACTAGAGTCATCATTGACCAAGCAGATGTGGAGTTTTGTTCATCTCATGTCACAAACCCCAAGTTCTCCAGCCTGAGAAAGGCATTGAGTCAATACACTGGTTGGTCCCATGGATCCCCATGTCATCCAAAGACTGACAATTACCACTTAACACCGCTGAAAACATCAACCCAACTTTTGCTTTCCTCTTGGGAGATCTCTTCAGGAGAACAGAAGCTCACCAACTGGGCTCAACGCTCCATGCTTCATCACCAGTCCTGGAAGTTAATGAGAAAAAATTCCTCCATCAGTCCTGCTCTAAATTTTCACTAACCTGTAATCCAGTCTCACACTGGTTTAGCTTGATGGGTACAGATGCAGAATCAAAGGGAACTGTGCAAAAATGGCAAGCCTATGCTTCAGGATATGACCCCAGTATCCCAGGTCTTTATTGGGAGTGTCACGGAAGTGTGTGGCAATCCCAGTATTATCCTGGCAGAATTTAGGCTCTCAGTAAAGCCTTAGGTTAGATTTATTTATTTATGGTACTTCTACCCTGCTGACTTTTTTCCCCAAAGAGTTCAAGGCTTCCCATATAATTCCTCTCAGCTTCATTTTATCCTCATAATAATCCTAAGAGGTAGTTAAGAGGAGCCCTGCTGGATCAGGCCACAGCCCATCTAGTCCAGTATCCTGTCACATACAACAATTGCCCATGGGCATCTCAGGCAGAGACTAGGGCAAACCTTTTCTTGCTCTTGAATCCCAGCAAATGGCCTTAGAAGCATCCTTCTAAGATGTACTTGGGCCTCCGTTCTAGTAGCCATCGATACATCTGTTGTGTTTTCCTTTTTTTGAAGTTCTAAATTACAAGACTGGCGTTTAGTTCTTTAAGAAGTGGCACCTTGCTTGTCCAAGCCTAAACACAATGAAAGTCTTCAGTATTCAGGAACATGGGTTCCTTGTGAAGTGGGAAACAGCAGGGACTTTGGCATTTGTGAGGCTGTCAAGTGTGGCACTGGGAAACTGGGAACAGGCTTGTGGGCAGACTACAACTTCCCTGGTTAGTGAGAATGAGTCAAGATTGAACATTCCATGGTTTAACCCCCAATCCCAGCCCCCACATATCTTAAGAAGTTCTTGTAGGACGTAAGAGTACAAGAGGAGCCTTGCTGGATCTGGCTACATCCCACCTAGTTTAGCATCCTGATCACATACTGGCCCAACCATTGCTTCTGGGCATCTCAACTAGGAGCAAAAGGAAAAAACCTTCACCTGCTCTTGACTCCCTGCAAATGGCTTTCAGAGGCCTTCTGCCTGTCTCTCCAACCCAGAGGTGGTATCTAGGGGTCCATTCTACTAGCCATCGGAACACCTGTAACCCATCCCAGAAGACCGGCCCTACAGTTCACATACCAGTGCAAGTGGCAGCAAGTGAGGCCTGCTAGAGTCTGTATTGGCATGCATACCACAGACTCCCATACTCAGATATACTCCAGAAAAAGGCCAAGTGTGAACAGGCCCAAGGGCTCCTACAGCTGCTCGAACAAGCGAAACTCAAGTCATGGTGTTGCTACAAATGACTCTGAACCCATCTGTAACTCTTGCCAAGTTTATATCACAGGAGTGCTGGTGGAGCAAAGATAAGAGATGACCACAGGTGCAGCTTTCTGCTCTGGTGATGGGGCACATAAACACACACCAAAATAAGAAATGAAAGCTGGTTACCTGTCACGTCCAGTTTGGTAGGGGTCAGTGGGGTACCAACATTACTAACGCCAGGGTTCAAACTGTTACAAGCTAGCTTACTGCGGTGCAGAATTTGTGCCTGCAAGGCGTTAGGCATAACTTTTATTTTTCTTTTCCTCCTTTTTGACCAGAAGATCGGTATTCAGATCCACTGGGAAAGGGATAGGGAGGTGATGGACAGATGCAACTATGTTCACGTCTTCTTCATTTATAAGAATAGCACTTGTGTATAAAGCAGTGTCCAGAAGATGCCCAGCGCTGGAAAGGCGAGGGGCATTGTACGACTACAAGCTGCTTCTTGGTGGTTTTCCTCAGGTTGCCAAGCTGGTCAACCCAGTAAGCACCAGCCAACAATGAGTTAGCACCATGCAGTCATGCAGTGCCTGCTCTTCTTCCCAAAACTAGATGCACACCCCCAAATGCTCCTGAACTGGGAACCCTGCTCAAACGTAAGTGTTGGCAGCAAAATCCACACCATACCTTATAGTACTAAACGCTAACATGGCTGGTAGCAACAGGACAAGGATACGAGGGAGACATTTGCAGGCACCAGGTGATTTCTGGAAAGAAAAATAAGAATGACTCAGGCTGAGAATGACCAAAAAGAATGCATAGGGTTGCTCGTAATCACACAAGTTTTTGAAAAGCTTTATGGTCAGGGCAATTTCAGTTTCACTCTCTCATTCTGAAGGGAGACATATATTGCAGCTTCCCTCAACATAAATCTCCCAACACTTCTGCCAAAGGAAAGACTGAAGAAGTGCCCCTACTTCATCCAAGAACACCTGCCACTACCTATGTGTGATTCACCAGCCACGGCCCTTTTGGGAAAGAGATGACCAGGCCATAATAATCCACTCTTCGACAACTTCCAGCTGGACTACTGGAACACACTCAGGGCTGCCCCTGAAGATGGTTCAGAAGTTGCAGCTGGTGCAGCATAACTGGATGTATGTCATGCTGGTCTTAAAAGAGCTGTACTGGCTGGCAACTCACTCCAGAACCCAAATCAAGGTTTTAATCTGAAATTATAAGGCTTTAAATGGCTTGGGCCCTAAATATCTAAAGGAATACCTTCTCCCATATCAACCTGCCCATGCATTGAGATCTGCAGGGGAGACCCTCCTGGTTGCACCACTTTCTTCAGTAGCTGTGGGGTTGGGGCCTTTTCGGTGGTGGCTCCCAGATTTACAACCATTTCCCCCCACTCCTTGAAGTGCGTCAGAAAACATCTTCCTCTCACTGCATTCAGCTTTTTTTTGTATGTTATTTTTAGTATGTTCATTTTATATTTTGATTCTATTGCAGATACACACCTTGAGACCTTTGGGTGTAGGGCAGGATAAGAATGCAAACAAAGAAATAAAAAATGTATATCGGAGAGCAGAGTGACTTCTGCAGCTAACCAAGAACTGCAAAGTCAAAGTCCCTCCACATTATTCTTGCATGTTGTTGGAGATCCAGAGGCTAACAGCTTAGCCACAGCTCTTGGTTGAACATGCAGCCCCAAACAAGGACAGAATGAACAGGAAAGGACAGCAGAGTACAGATAAGAAAGGGCAAGTAGCCTCCAAATACTGCTGGACTTCATTTAGAATTTCTGCATTTATTTAAATAAATAAAAAGATAAGAAAAGGGTACAGATCGAAACCTCCATGTTGAAATGCACAGCCACCCAAGGGCTGCTGGGAGGAACATGGCACTTCAGGGAACATAAGCCCAGCTTGGCGGATAACGTGGCCTGCAGTCTAAGAACATCCGAAGGGCCAGAAACTGCGCTTCTAGCCAGATCACATTAGCACCCTTCTCTCTGCTCAGAAGAATTCTGATCTAGACAACTATGCAGGACGACATTTTCGTACCTTTCTCTGAACGAGCCTCTAGA
This sequence comes from Aspidoscelis marmoratus, assembly GCA_014337955.1. Taxonomy (NCBI): domain Eukaryota; kingdom Metazoa; phylum Chordata; class Lepidosauria; order Squamata; family Teiidae; genus Aspidoscelis; species Aspidoscelis marmoratus. The sequence continues at coordinate 11,756,123 of MTQE01001424.1, forward strand.
AGAAGTCAACCGTCCCACTTGCAGGCTCCAGATTGTCCCATCTTCTCCCTTGAAGGACTCTAAGAGGAGGAAGAATGGGAAAACACAATTATCAATATTAGGGTAGTCCCCAGGTATGCGTATATATTTATATACAGCAGACTTTATACAGGTTTAGTCCACTTCTCAGTTCCTCAGCATCCATTTACCCATCATAAATTGCAGCCTTCACTAGCCTGATGCTCACTGGCTGTTCTGGACCACAAGTTGCCTTAAGGAACTGAACTAGCCCACTGCAACTGTCTTATTTATTTAAACTGAGCCTTGAAATCCTGAGTACAGAAAGAGGCAAACTGCACAAGTTGAAGTACATGTTCTGCTTTATGGGAATTCTATCCCCTTTCTTCCAAAAAGCTCAAAGCAGCTTACCTTATTCTCACCTCCTCCATTCTTAAAACATTTTTTACAACAACCCTGCAGGGTGGCAAGGAGACAACTGGCCACCATGGATGAGTGGGGAACTGAACCCACGGACTCAGTGAACACTCAGCAATGCACAGTATTGCTTCTCCTATCAAAACAGCACCCCTCTTTGTATTTGTGTCAACCCAGGAAGGCAACTTAAGATTCCACACAACTGCTCTGCCTGGGACATTAACTCCAACCTACTGGCTCCTAATTCCACCCCAAAACAAAAAGTGGCATGTATTTTCCTGAAAGTGTTGCTGGGCAGTCCTAGGGGTAAACTGAACAGCGACCGTCAAGGAAAACCATTACTTTTGGCACCTTTTTGACTACATCAGCCACACGAGAGACAGACGCAGCTTCGACAGGGCCGCAAGAGACAGTGAAAAGCCACCAAAACTGGCTCCAAAGAAGCGAGCTGTTGGCATGACTATTCTAGGCTGGTCAAAGGGCCCAGCAAATGCAACCTGAAGCCAGAGGATAAAGACACTCAGTATAGGCTCCAATGTAGGCAGGTTATGTGAAAAAGCTCTTTCAGAAAGAATCTCCATCACATCTCCTCCAGCCTGAAAGCTCGAATGCAGCCATCTTGTGAAACTCACCATTGCTCGCATTACCCGACAAGAGAATTTTGCTCTGATGTTTCAACTGCCACCAAGAATGCCATCGCTTCCACACCTCTGGGTTGTTCTTACAGACTGACCATCTGGTTCACTCACGGGAGTCATCTGTGTGACACATGTTCTTTATCAAACTTGATGGATATTTTACAATTCCAAAATACCAATGCAATACAGAACAAGGGAAGGAGATACATTAAATGCAAAACACATCTGACAGGCGTCAGAAAAAGACGTGAGGCGGCAGGGGTCCCACATTAAAAAGCCAAGATGGGATCCTCAACTCATGCAGAACAGGGTCAAAAATGCAAGGAGAAAATGACAAGCAAGCTTCAAAGGTGTGGGTGGCACCCGGGCACCCAAGACACAACCAGAAGGTTGGTGAAGAAGATGGTGGTGGACGGTCCTGGTGCAAAGTTGTAAGGTGGAGGCCGGTGGGGGCAAGTCCAGATGGAGGCTTTGAGGCAGAACGTGGACCAGACAGAACAGGGCAGAAGTTGGCCTGGAATCATGCACAGCACAGAAAAGGCAAATAGAGAAAAACGGCCTTGCCAGGGTGCTGGAATAGCTGGCCTGTGGCCTGACCCTGGAGCAGGACTCACTCCCCTTGGGTTCATTCTCGGTGCTACCAGCAGGGCCAAGGAGGGAAGAAGAGGAGTTGGCTTTTCTACCCCACTTTTCTCACCCATTCAAGGGGACTCAAAGTGGCTGACAAAAGCTTTTCTATTCTTCTCCCCACACCAGACACCCTGTGAGGTAGGTGGGGCTGTGCGAGCTCAGATGAGACCTGGGACTAGCCCAAGGTCACCCAGCTGGCTTCGTGGAGGAGTGCGGAATCGAACCCGGTATTCCCAGATAAGGATTCGGCCCCCTGACCACTAGACAGAACTGGCTCCCAAAATCCTAGGGAAGCCGTAGGGCATCGTTCCGCCGGCCCCGTCTTTCCCCCGGAGGGAGGCCTCCAATCGGGATCGCAAGGCGACTAAATCCCCAACCAAGGCCGCTCCCTCCGCCCGCCTCGAAACCCGACCTCAACGCGGCTCGCCTGTAAGGCCCCTATCGCACCCGCCGCGCCGCGCCTGCGACCCCCGCTCCCTTAACGTGTGGATACAAGCAGCGCCATCCGTCTGCCCCCAGCAGTGAAGCGGGATGGAGGCGGATTGCACACCGCTCCTCCCCAGCCCCGCAACGACTCTCGCCCCTACCTGCCCCCTGCTTGCTCCACACACCCTGCGTGCCAACTCAGCCTCCAAACGACTGGGCGGCGGCTAGGAAAAGGCCGGCCTGACTTCCGTCCTGGCCTTTTATAGCCCCCTTTGAAAACGTCGACGCGGCTGATTGGCTTATTTGAAAACGCCGCAGAGGCTCTTGGGAAGAAGGTCCGGAGTAGCTGACGGTTGCGCTCAAGGGCCACACATTCGAAGTCGTCGAACTTTTTCTCCTCACAGAATGTACGGCTGTGTTCAGGGCTGGGTTTTAATCCAGCTTCAGTCCACTTTCAGAGGGAGAGAACACAACAGCAAAGTGTCAATCTGGTTCCTCTCCCCCTCCCCGCCATTATCTACCTCAAAAAAAATCCACCTTTGGGTTAAATAAAGTGGAAAGGAAAATGACTCATTTTCCTCATGTGCTTTCTCACTCTGGGAGTGGACTGGAACTGTATTAAAACTTAGGTGTGAATGCAGCCTGACAGTACATAATGGAGCTGAGGAGGTGGTTGGATCCAGCTGCACCTGGTTGGCAAAACTTCACCAAAGCTCAGAAACTTGGCACTCTTTGCTTTGCCCGTTTGGCAAGCAAAGAAAAAAAAGGCTGGTGCTTTTGGGGCAATTTTTTGGCCTCTGGGCAGAAGCTTGGCTTATTTTTTTGCCAAGCTTTTTTCTTTTTGGGGGGGCATTTTTTTCGGGGTGGGGGCAGCAAGGGATAAAATAGTGGTCAGACAGGACGTGCCACTGCCCGCAGAAGCAGCAAAGTAGAAAGATGCTGATTGAGGTCACTCTCAATGCAGCCTATCTGACCTCCCTTTGGTGCCCGGCATCGCTCGGTTCGTGCAGGTGCTGCAGTGCAGTTATTAACTGTCCTCTTTGCTAAGTTCGGCTCATCCACCTGCGGCCCCACCTTGGCTGCTGTTCTGCCCTCGGGGCGGACAGGCCGTGGGCACCGCTCCATATTTCTCTTCTTCCCCACACGAAGCAGCAAGAAACCAAATGCCAAGCCCCATTTAAAACCGCACAAGACTCAGCACTTTCGAGGAGATCCCATTACAGGATTGCACTGTCAGGCAGGATACAGAAACAAAAAGGAATTTTTTTGCATCTTGCAGCGGCCCTCAGTTTAGAACAGTGGAAGGAGCCAGGCAGCAGGTGGTGGGAGTCCCAAGTGAATTTCTGTGGAGAAATACATTCTCTCTTGTCTTGAAATAATAAGCGTCCTGGGAAATAAAAGAAACCTCTAAGCCAATAGGCCAACACTCGGTACAAATTTAGGGAAACCAATGTACGGTACATTTTGTTGTGATTGTTTTTAAGGTTGATAGGACCAAGAGTCCCAAGTCCATGTGGGTAAATGCGCTGGTTTGAGAAAATAGTGAAGCAAGGGACTTTTCTGCGTGAGGCCTTATTTCGATTTATACTTTGCATTCACATAGGTGTGCAGATTATGGCAGGTCAGGGCCTCCCCAGGGCTATACCACAGCATGAACCAGCATGCAGACAAGCACATCAGATCCCTAGTCCATAATATATTGCAGAATAAGGCTCAGTGCTGAAAGGTTAATGCAATGGAAAAGATAAAGCTAGCAATGACAAAACACCAACTTCAAGAAAGATTTCTAGCAAGCCTATTGGAACATCCTAGTACCTACTGCAGATACCACACATTCCTGAATGCTACCTTGCAGCTACCAACAGCCAGAGCTTCTCTTGTGTTGGCACCTCCCCTCTTCCATATAAAAGTTGCTGTTAATGACATTTTAGGTGCCTATAGAATTTTTTTATTATTATAATTTAGGCCTTCCTTGTGTTCCAGTCTATCCACTTGTCTAAATACCGTTTTATTATTCTGTTTGTACGTTCATCTGTAAATGCCTTTAAGAAGTTTGCAAAGAGCAAAATATAGTGAGGAAGAATGACGAATATCATGTTGAGGCCCACAGTGCTGCAAAAAAAGTCTACAGGAAGCAGTTGAGTTGTGATTTCGTCATTCTCTAAAAAGGCTTTTTATGAGCTTATGTCAACAGTTTTGCACACCAAAACTAAGAATAATGGCCAATTTATGGTAGACATATTGTTTTCTGAAGTAGTCAGGAGGTGGGACCTTTTATCCTAGATTAGAGAAGGTAGCACAAATATGGAAAAAGATGCAATTGCTTGATGCAGTAAAAATTCATACATAAAAATAAGGAAAGGAGAACTTGTACCTTCTCTAGGGATTCCTGAACCAGTACCAGCCCCAGATATCATGGCTAATGAGGGCTGATGAGAATTGGAACAGTTCAAAAAAGCAGAAAGCATCCAAGAGTTGCTATTCCTGAATTAAGGTATGAAATGAGTAAAGTAGAACAGATCCCCTCAGTCTAATACAGAACTGCACAATCTACCTCAATATACATTGAGTACTTTGGTAACTGTCCTCTCACATTCACATATGAATGCAAGAAGACTGACTAAATGGGTGTGTCCAGACTTAATACTGTGTAGCAGAATACACAGCAGCGTTGGAGGCATCACACTACGATCGCTGGATCATAGTGGTGAAGCATTATACTAACACTACTGTGAATTTACTTAATGCTGATATATCAGCACTCCCTGCGCAGTATTAAGAGACTTCGAATCTTCCCGCCAGTCTAGATAGGATGTTGAAAACACCCAAAGAGAGCTGAGAGGGCAGCTCAGCTCCCATTGGATGCCCCATCCCAAGTGACACGCAAACTTTGAATTTTCCTATAACTGCAGATTTTATTTCGATAGTCTGGAGGGGGCCTATATTACAACAGGCCATGGAGGTACCCTCCAGCTAGTTCTCAGTTCCACTGTACAACACTTCACCTCTAGCTACGTTAGCTTAGATGAATGGGTGAGCCACAGTTACTAACTCTGATCCACACTGACCATTAGCAGTTTTGTAATATATCAGAGAATTTTCCCCCAGGCTTACCTGGAGATGCTGGGAAAACAGATCCACAAGAGTAGCAGTTACATTTTTCCACATTTCCACATTCTCATTTTTTGTCTTGCCCTATATAAAGAGCTTGCTGATTTTAGGAATTTTGAGAATATGCTGATGGAACCATCCCTCTAGATATTTCCCTACTGGGAGGGGTAGAAAGCAAAAAGCCCTCAGTGTGCCACTGCATATCACACGGCAGAGATAAGGAGCCACAGCAGCCTACCTTACAGTGCATTTAGGTATTTTTTACCAGCTTGATACCAGTACAGGATAAACTAAGCATTTTGGATAAAAGATCAAGCAAAGGATAAAAGGAGCTTTGCATTCATTCTGGAGAATAATGAAAGGATTTGCTTAAATCCACCCTCCCTTCCAGAGATGATGGTGTTTTGCAGGACAATGTTTTGCTGCAGTTGAACACAGATGGCATTTGCTGAAGGCAGAAAAAAAAGATAATTGCTGAATATTTTCATGACTTGGCTTCAGTGATCCCTGCAGTAAATCCACTGCCTAATGTGTAAAAGGAATTCTTTTATTATACATGGAAGTAAGTCTCCCAACCATACCATATTTCCTCTTTCAAGTTCATAAATTACAACCCTTTGACAAGGATTAAAGTCTCTCACGAAACCAAGAAAAAAAATGGAACAAAAAGCAGGAGAAAAGTCCCCTAAGTGTCTTTCTATGTTCATCAGGGATAAAAGTGACTGCCGGTGTTCTCCTCTGTGACTCTGCGCGTTCAAGAAGTGCTGTGAGCCTTCTTTGTACTCCCGAGTCAGGAATCCAGTGGAAAAGAGCTGGCAATCCATTTGCGGCTGCAGATTCCATGAGTTTGGTAGGAGCCTCAGGGCACGCTGGCGTGTTGCTAATAGGTGGCGCGTTGAGCGACCAGGCAGTTACATGGCTTGGATCTCCGAAGAGGCACTGTCCAAAGGCTGCCAGTGACATTCTATCAAGGCATCGTAGAGTTCTTCACTCTGCTCCATAAATTGTTTGTTGGCTTCACCCACATCCATCTGAGGCATTGGATCTGAAAAATAAAGGAAGCCTACCTGAATGAATCTTGGGTGAATACAAGATGAGATTGCTGAAATCTGTAGACTGAGAGATCAGATCTTGGAAAGACAGGCAGCCAGTGAGCTTTTCAACTAGGAACAAACCACAGTTTGCATGGACCATAAGAAATCCCACAGACCTCTTTTCTGGCTAAACTGGGAAATTATGGTTATTGACTTGTAGTGGTGCAACTAGGGCCAGGAGCTGATTCTGGAAAGTGCAAGATGTAGGAAAGGCTGTTGCCCACTTCTCCTTATCAAGAGCAAGGCTACGGCTGCTGCGCCAGTTGAAACCTCTTTTTGGTCAGAGATGACTTGGCCCCAGTTATCCATGCTCTGGTAACTTCTAGATTGGGCTACTGTAATGTGCTCTACATGGGGCTGCCCTTGAAGATGGTTCAGAAGTTGCAGCTAGTGCAGAATGAGGCTGCTAGGTTGCTAACTGGGACAGCTAACCGGATGCACATCACGTCGCTCTTAAAATAGTTGCATTAGCTGCCGATTTACTACGGAG
>MTQE01001424.1:11763472-11788054 GCA_014337955.1 Aspidoscelis marmoratus
AGGAAGGCGGTGAAGATGCACCTCTTTGCTCTGGCCTTCAGTTAAATGGGAACACACTTCCCACTTGTAGACTTAATATATGCTCTTATTATTTTAATATATTTGATTATGTTACCCACTCTGAGACCTTCGTGTATAGGGTGAGATAGAAATATAAATAAATAAATAAATAAATAAATAAATAAATAAATAAATAAATAAATAAATAAATAAATAAATAAATAAATAAATATGGAACAGCTTCCAACTTAAGTTTTAAATCCTGATCTATTCTGAGACTAGAAGCCAGTTTGCAGATTTTTTAAAAATATTTTTTATTATTCTCAAAACATTTGAACAAAACAATGAACTATAGTGAATTAAAAATTTCCTGATCTAATTGGAGAGGTGGCCATCACTACTATACCGTACCAGTCAAGTAAGTGTGAAAAGGGCCCTCGTCTGTGTTTCCTATACAGTGAGGTGAAAATGATCCTCTCTGTGGCATATGAACATGGCCAGTGTATTCTCTTAAGATCTCATAAAGAGGCTACCAGAGCTTCAAGGATGGAGGAGAGGATGATTTTCATAAATCATCCGGGATGTCTATGTTAGTGACAACTGTTCTGGAAATTACTCTTGTTAATGATGCAATCATGACTCTGTATTTGCTACCTTTCATTTTTATCTGTCCCACTGTTACAAGCCCCACACGCTACATGTATCATACACTTTTATGGGTGCAGTCTACTATTAGCAGATGATTTAAGAAAATAAATAGAAGTCAAGAGACTAAGATGGCTGCCCTTCTAGGAAGTTCTCTCTATAGGCAACGGACTATCCATATGTGAGTAACAAGAGAATGGTGACACAAAAACCAACTAGAAGAAAAGAACAAAGCAGCCATCTGCAGAAGGCAGCTCAGCCTTTTCCAAACTATTCCATAAAAGCAATAGATCCTGGCATAAACAAAATTGTGACAAGGATATAGAGAAAAGGACTGGCCACACTAGATGCCACACTAGATGCTGCTAAAACCGAGTATAACATTTTAAGGGAGCCAAACTAGTTTGAAGGGAGACATGGATCCCTGCTTTCATGGAGTATTCAGGAAGAGACTGAGCCAATCCCTACACATGCCTTTAGGAAACATACAGCTGGACTGGATCAGTGGTTTGGTGACCCTCCCAACCTGTTCTCATGCTTTGTTGTCTGCTTGTTTGTTTTTTAAATGTTTTTATGGATATTGCTGTTTTAACCTGCTGGTTTAGACTTGTAACCTACCCTGAAATCTATGGGTATAGGGTGGGATACACATACAAATAATAAATAATAATAGCCAACCATCTGCATGTAGAAGCCCATGAGCACAACCACCTGTCTGCTAGTAGCTGCTGATAGTCTTGTTTTCCATGAATCTGTCCAAACCTTTCTTTGAAGCCATCAAAGTGAGGAGCCCATGCCACACCTTATGGTCTTCCAATCTGGAATGTCCATCTATGTCCATGGTTCTGTTTGGCATCCTGACTTGGCAGTCCTGAACACAGTCCAAGAGTGGCATGGCATGGCATGGAAATAATTTGCACCTGACTCTCCACTCCTTCCTCTAAAGCAAGTCAATTCAGCTACAGCATGAACGTGTCTAATCTATATACTTCCTTCCCACTTCCGAAGTCCCCAACTGCATCAAACCTTCACATTCCCCTAGCATTCTACTGCTTCAGAGTATCTCAGAAATAATATCTTATTTCTGCTTTTCAATTTCAATTTATTTTTAACTGATTGGTTTGTGGACTGCATCATGCGTGGAACTCAACAGAAATGAAGAAATATTTTAACAAATTCTTAAACCAAATAAAAAGTTAAATTAAATAAAAGTAAAAACCACTCACGCTTCATCCCAAATATACAAAACCACACTGAGATCGGAGATGCTAGAGCCAGCAGATTGTTTATTTCATTCATTACAATAAGCAAACTTACCTTCTAATGCATCTTCGCCAACCTCTTCATAGCTCTGTAATAATAAATTATAAATTGTGAGGTCCCAGAAGATCCATTTTTGCCAGTTATTACATAGAAAGTATCAATTTCTCACAGAACTTTTATTAATCCACTTACAAGGCTGTATCCAGAGGTCAGTTACTTATTCTGCTACATTTCAATATTCCTGAATAAAGCATGGATATTACGGAATATCCATGCTTGTTCTGGAATATCCAAATATAATGGGATAAGTAACTGATGTCTGAATGGAGACTAAGGAAGTATTTCCTGTTTAGAGGCTGCCTGTCAAGTCTGTTTCTTTTTTTTTTTTTGCTTTTGGAATGCCAAAGTTGGCTGCTACCTTAAAATAAACCCCTTTCCATTTTATTAAATAATACAAAGACAATGACATAAAAGCAAAAGCATTAAAAGCATTTCATTAAAACTATACATTTTTTAGAGTGCATTAGTTTGAATTTACAGAGCATAAACATAAGTTTCCATTGAACCCATCATTATGTTACTGTTGCCATGAATACATGATTGCTAACACAATCCATGTATTAAGGCCGTTTGTCGCCTCCTAGATCAATAAATATGCAAATTATCTCCCTCTTTCAACTGTTTTCTGTACCCGAAGGCTATCATGATTGAAGATTCTGTCGGATCCATTCTAGAACTTTTTAAATCGGTAGACACCTTTCTTTGATCCTGGGAATCGCTTTAAACACCAGGTTCCAGATCTTGAGAAGGGTGTCTTTCTTTTTTTATCCCATGACTTCTCTATGTCCTGTAATATATTCATCAACAAAGAATTCCCAAAGTTTTTTATACCAGTGTTTCAATGGGTGTTTTTCCACCGTGCTCCTTTAATCCGGATCTAAGAAGATCCAGATCTAAGGAATGGGTACTTCCCTTAATCCGGATCTAGTAGATCCGGATTAAGAGAAGAACCCAATGTGTTTCCATGGGTGGTCTAGCAGTGCATTTGGAAATCTGAATCTACCCATTAGGGGTAGATCTGCCACAAACTTTGAAGATTCTCCGGAGCCTTTGACTAAGGTCCGTTGGATTGACATTGCTCTTGCATGGGGTCCTCTTCGGAGCCTGTGCTATTCTTCAGAGATTGTGCACAGGCTTTGGAGCTTTGGGTTTCGGAGCACCCCCCATGGGTGTAACCCCTCTGGAGCCCCCCCCCAGACCCCATTGCCAGATCCCAGAGGAAACACGCTCTGTATAATCTGGATTTGATGCCTGAAAAAACCCCACTGTAGAGGAAATCTGGATTATAGGTCCTGAAGGACCCATTCAATCCAGATTTCCCTAGAACTGTTGGAAACAAATGTGGCTCTAATGGGGTCTGCAGTGTAAATGGAGTCTTCCTGCTCTGAGCCTAATGGGTCCTTAATGGGTCCCTAATGGACACTTAATGGGTACTTAGTGCTAGTAGAAACCCCCCTATATTAATCTCACTGCAATGATCGTATGTTATTCAATAAACTTTACTCTTTATCTCTAAACTCTTTAATGCAAAAACCAAGTATCTAGCTTTTCTATCATAAATGCATCCTTCATTGCTTTTCCTAAATTACACAAATAAACATATTCAGAATTTTACACTGTCTGTTTCTTATTGCTTTTCTTAGTTTTTCTGGGAAGATTTCTCCAAGGCTTGTCATTTCTATCCTGTCTCTTTCTTCATAAGGCTGATATTTCTGGCTCCTCCTCCTGTTCCTCTTGATCTTTGTTATCCATTATATTGCTAGCCTCCAATATCACAGCCATGATTATCTTGGCATCTGTCTCTGTAAAAGCTTTATAAAATTTACTTTTATTGGTTACTTTCATGGGGCATTCCATCTACAGGAGACACCTGCAGCTCTAAGTTTGTCCATCACATCCCAGAACTTTTTCCTTTTCTCCAATCATTTCTCTAGTATGTCTTGGAAAATCCAAAGTTGCTGCTCTTCTCCCATAATATGTTGTACTTTCGTTAGAGCTTGGTAAACTTAATGTTTAATATAAAACAAATTAAATGTTACCATAAGGTCCCTTGGAAGGGCCAAGGTGCGAGGGCATGAGCATAATGTTTGGTGTGCTATTTCAATCACTGCCTCAGTCCAACCTCTGGAATGATTTCACTTTACAAGCTCAGTAAAAACTTTTATTAAATTGCCCTTTTCAATTCCCTCTTTTGCTTTGCGGAGACACAGGTTTAAGCTTTTGGCTCTGGCCTGGAGGTTCAGGATTTGTAGTTTTGTTTGTTCCAAAATTCTTGGTGAACAGAACTTGATTCTGTTTTATTCATTGTTGCTATTTCCACTGCAGTGCTCATTTACTTTTATCGCCAATCTTTGAATTATTTCAACTACTGCCTTTATTGCATGGTGAGGGTCCATTTGTAAGAGCTTCCCGAGAACATTTAATAGTGGGGTTCAAAGTTGCAGATAAAGGCTGCAGTCCGCCTTATGTCCCTGGTCCTCCATTTTTGGCTTCTTGGGTTTGGGTGGCCAATGGTCTCAGTGCCGTCAGTGTATAATCTTCTTTCAGCTGTTTTAACCAGAATATGCTGCAGACTGAAGCTATTCTCTGGAAGTTAATGTCAACTTTAGTGGGTATTTCTATGCTGAATTTAGTTATTTTCTCTTATATCTGCCATTAAAGTAACTTATTTTAAGTCTGAAGGTTAGAAGGGGAAGGTAAAAATCCTGCTACTCCAATCCTTCATGCACACACTCCCCTCATTACTCCGAGCATTTAAACTATGATCTCACTTTAAAAGAAATTATATGCAGAAGAAGCATAGAATTTATTAACTGTGTCAATGAATGGAAACCACGTAGGGAAAAAGTGTGTGTGTCCAGAAGCTTATATGCTATGGTTTCATTTTTCCAGCAGAATGATATCCCAGATATGAGCAAACCATTATCATAGAGACAAACTCCCTGCTGTTTTGCATCTATCAACTAACTACAGATGCATGGCTGATGTTAACAACCTTCTGTCTTAAAGACAAAGGAAAGAGTCTGTGCATGAAGGTGTGGAAACCACGAGCTACCCAGACACCAGAGTTTTGCCTCACCAGTGTGATCCGAAGGAGGGCAAATACAACTTTCAGCATCGGGCACAAAATTGATGGCAGCTTTAGGGGCTCCACTCCATATTTTCTCTCAGAGTTTACTCCTTTGGCTCTACCCTCCCACCCCAAGAGCCTCCACAAGGCATGGAGGTCACTTTACCTATACATACACATAGTAGGGATTTCAAGTAGGATCTCACAGGTTCTAGCCCAATGCTTTTAACCACTGTGGCACTAGAGAATCTGTGTTGCTAATAATTTTTTTTCAAGTATGCTGAAATAGCATACTCAACAGAGATGAAAGAATAAGCTGTACAAAATGTATCCCTTCCAGAAATGTAGCAATAGATGTAGTAAAATATATTTTCAGCATCAACTACTTATGGGCCAAATGTCCTTGCTAAAGACTGAACACTGTGGAGAGTTAAGTTCCTTTTCAAGATGAGCGAACTCAGATTTAATTAGAGCCTCTGAGTAGCACTTTATCTAATAAAGCCTCAAACTAAATTTAAGTCCCTCTTTGATAAAACTCTCTGGTTCTGCAGGTCCTGGCAGACTCCGAGCACTTGAAGGGCCTGCTCTTCAACTGAGAACTGAAGGTGATCTAAGAAAGAAGTCAGCACAGAAGAGAACCAAGACACCGTACCATTTCCTCCAGTTCAACAGTGTAACACTTACAAAGCATTTACATTTTTTTATTCCAAGCTGAGTAAGACAGAGGCAAAGCATGCATTTAATGGACAGATCCATATTAATCCTAGAAGCAAGCTATTATTTATTTATTTATTTATTTATTTATTTATGTTCTTCAGCATTTCAGGGTTGGCTCCAGTAATTTTTCCTTTCTGGCATGTACGTTTTCAACCGCAGCCTTAAAGACTTCTTCCGATAAAGCCTCAAAAGCTTGCCTAATTCTATCCTTACCTGCATGGTGCTTTGCGTGTAGCCATAATGTGGGTAGCTGTAGCTGTAACTGCCCGTGTTCTGGTCATATCCCCAATGGGCATAATAATTCTGATACTGTTGATAGTACTGATTATAGTTATAGTTGTACATCTGACTGTACTCTACTGTTTTTAGCCGGTTCCTTTGGAGAAAAGGTAAAAAAAGAACATTAGAACTTAAGAATACTTATAACCTCTCCAAATAAGGTTGATTTTAGCACTGGCCATCACACTTTCATTTATTTAATGCCAGTTTGCAACAGCCCCAACCACCTCCAAGTTCCCCATCAATCACTCTTTCTGTCATTTGATTCTCAGCTCATTCACTCAGCAGACCAATTTCCTTTCCAAGTTCATTAAAATCTTCTTCCATCATTACAGAGATCCCCTGGATCCCAGGCTCCATTCACTGTCAGCAATCAAAGAACTCAGCTCAAAAGCACCTTAGAGATGGTTAACATGTGGCCCATGTGTCATCGTCTTGTCTCTATGCCACCTTTTCTAGCCTAGAACATTTAGGAGGGGCAAACTGATACCTGAATTACCCCACCTCCAAACCATCCTAAAGCCACTTTTGGATGGTTTATTTTTTAACTGGGTGCAAATGCAGACACTCTCTTCCTCTCTTCCCTGCTCCTCCTTTCCTCTACTTTCCTTTCTACCCTGGGAGGCCAACATGCCTATAGTGTCTCAGACTTTGCCGCTTTAACCCAAAGTCCCAAATCCCTTCCTTTAGCTGCCCCTTTCTGGGCAGGCCAACAGCTTAGCATGCAAAGCCCTGCAAAGGCTAAAGTAAATTTTGTGTTAAAATCTTCTCCCAGAATTAGCTGTGGAGCCTCCAAAGTTCATGTTGAGGGCACTGGTTCCAAGCTGCAGTACGTAAGAGAAATGATCTGCCTATGCTAGCAGCAAATCCGCGGTTATGCTGATTTTTACAAGATAAAACCCATTTTCATTTGTTTTAATTAACTGTCACTACATCAAATGGCTTGGTTATATAGTTGCCCCATCTAGTCCAGCATCTGGTCCATGGGCATCTCAAGCAGAGACAAGGGCAAATCTTCTCCTGCTCTCAAATGCCAGCAAACGGCCTTAGAGGCATTCTGCTTGTCCCCTCAACCTTTCAAATATCCGTGGTTTCCCGTACCTACAGTAGGAACTGATACCTATACCCCAGGGACACAGGGACCCAGCCATACTATAAATGGCATAATTTCATTCCTGTATCCTATCTCTCCCTGTATCTTTCCATTGGATAAACTGGCATGAAGTAGTTCTGTCCTATATCCCGATCGGGAAGGTAACCAGAATTAAACCACAAGATTAATCCTGGTGATAAACATGGTGTGTACTCACACACTCACAATACGAAATTATTCTTTGCGATCTCTGGAAATCAAGAGCTTTAGGGTAGTGTAGTTGTTTGTATGTCAGCCGTGGTCCTCTGAGAAGAGTCCAACATCTCACTCAGCCTTATAAATTTACAGGATTATATTTGGTGAGTTACTGCAGTTATAAACATATTGATATTGCCTTGAGCCCTTTGCACTGTGTTGTGTATAATGCCAGATATAAATGTAAAGATAAACCAGCCCAACAGCCTGAGCAGCTTTAAGAAGGGGTTGGATATGTATATTTATAATGAACAACAATATAAACTATAAAACATGTATTTTAAAACATATTACGATATAACCAATTCCAAACTTCAGAAATATAAATATGAATGGAAATGTATTTCAATTAAAAAATGGTGGTAGCAGGTGGAGTCAACCTGTGAAAATTTTTTGGGAACTTCTGGACTACCTTCTGAGAGAGTGATGGATGCTCGTCTGCCTGGGGATGCCCCCTTCCTCACTCTAGGGATGAGCAAGATTGTGTGGGCAAAGTGGTGGAGGTTGCTATAAAAGGACAGAGTAAAGTGCAGAATGAGTACAAAAACACGAGGGATAACTGATGTGATGTACTCTTAAGCCCTCCACAGAGTTAATAGAAGCCCTGCTGGATCAGGCCACAGCCCATCTAGTCCAGCATCCTGTCTCACACAGTGGCCCACCGGTCACTTCTGGGCATCTCAAGCAGAAGACGAAAGCAATATCTTCACCTCAGCTCAGCCTGACTCAGCTGAATTTTGCATTGAAATTTAGAATATTTTTTTTCACAGTCCCATGCCTCATTCCTGGAACTCATGTCCTCTGGATTGGGAATGACTGAGCTTGGTGAACAATTATCTACTGTGGAAAAGCTAAATAACTGGTGTCCTCAAGAGCTATAAATACTCAGGGCTCTCCGTGTATGATAATCCCCAGGCATTCTGGAATTGCTCATTATAAGAATCCCTCACCAAACAATCATGATTCCTTCCCATACAAATTCCCACATTAAGCATGCATTTCCAATTTTACTTACGCTTTCGGTATTGCAACACTCAAACGTATTGGCTTAGAACCAAGACCAACAGCTCCTTGGCACTCTACCAGTGCTCTTTTCTGTTCTTGTTCATCTGAGAATTTCACAAAACCATAGCCTCTGTTAAAAGACAAGTATCCAGTCGCAATCAATGAATTTAAAAACAGAGACAGAAGGAAAAAAGTAAACAAAGCCCAGGAGTACAGCTGCCTCATTTCAAATAACCTCTTACCACTGGTGTTAGTCTGCAAATGGCACCAGTCAGTCCCACTCAAAACTGGTTTACAAAAGGTAGGATACCTGCCCCCTTCTTAGATCTGGCATGCTCTACTGCCACAGCCATCACCCTTCACAACGAAAGAGCTACATGGACATCATTCTGAGGTTGGATGTTAAAGTTTAAAAACCCATCGCCAACAGTTCTCATGTGGATCTCCCATGTATATTGATGTTTTAAGTACAGTATGTCTTAATGATGTTCTACAAACAGTACTACTTCTGGGAATAAAGATAATTCACTTTATCCTAAATTCATCTAGCTTGGTGGATATAGGCATATGGCGTTAGCATATGAAAGACTGAAGCCTGTCAAGATATCTGCCCTTTTATATGGACTGGTCATAATATGCATGTACACCTGCAGATGTTGAAGCTACATTCATAATTTATGTTCTCAGATGTTTATAAGCTGGAGCTGCTCCACACATAAGATGCCAATTCACCAAAATAACATGGAGATAAAATAGTGCAAAATAAATGCTTTATAAATTTACACATGTACCAGTATATCTTTGCCCTCTGAGTATTTAATACAAAATATGACAGGACATTTCTACTACTGTAGAATATTGTAGGTATCTGATCTTTCTGAATATTGACATTTATATTTGTTGCAGATACAAGGAAAGAAATATCTTCATACTGAAACACCCACAACTGTCTCCTTAAACTTCAAATAAAATATCGCCTTTCCCAGATTATGGAAGTACTTGAGCCACTGCAGTTTTCATGACATTTGATTTTTCTTTTTTACGTTTTTATGCTTTCTTTAAGTGGATTAGGCACAGGCCAAATTTTTTTTGGCTCAAGTCGAGAATATATGTATGTGCAGCATATAGACCACCTTATTTGGAAGGGAGAAAAGAAGAAGAAAGATGCTTACTTGGAGACCCCTGTCTGGTCCACAACAACCTTGCCACCTCTACACGAAGGGTACACTTTTACAAAAAATTCGTATATCATTCCATCGTCTACATCAGGTGAAAGATCTCCTACAAATAATGAATATTCTGGACTAAAAGAGAAAAACAACATTTGAGTTGTAAAAGATTATTCAATGCTCATTATGAACACATCATCAACCACACTGTCATACTGTAATTATGCTTTCCCCAAATTTTAAAGCTGCATTCTGAATCTTTGCTTAGTTATCTGAATCCAAGTTATGGTATTCCATGCAATTTGTGAGTTTCAGCCAGGCTGAGCAATACCAAAGAATGGTAGAATTTGTAGCATATAAACATCTGGAGGGTCATATTCGACAATGCCAGCTAATAAAGCTAAACAGACTGCTTTTGCACCAAAACAAGTCTTATGGCACCTTAACTGACTCCATAATTCAAAGTGTTAGCAAGCCTATTTTAGACAAATACGCACACCAAATAAGGCCTGAAGATGACAAAATATGCCAAGTAGCAGCTGTTAGCAAACCAGTTTCTAATGCAAATATAATACAACTTTTCTAGCTGTTCATTTTAAACTGGTTTAGGCTACCCCCAGATGGCGAGACGAAAATGTGGGGTCTTGTTTAGATTCTGCAACTGTCTCTCACCACCCCTGCCAAACGGTAGGCTAAAATCATGGGGCAAATCACTAAATGTAGCAAATGGGACAATCTTCAAAACAACCTGTACAATCTAAGATTAAGAAAACAATTTTTAAAAAATACAAATGCACATATATAACATTTTAGATCTTTTCATACGCATTCAACTTACCTATTATCAGGCTGCTTTCCGTATGTGGCATAGTTGAGTTTAAATCGCTTGGTCTGAAATAAAAAAAGATATTTTATTCTTCCACTATATTTCTCTAATATTCTACTCTATTAATAAGACTGCCTTATATTGAGCAAAAGTCTCCTGGTATGTCCAGAAGACAGACATGAAGCAAAGCGCTTCCAGAATTCCACCAAATATATTGCCAAGGTCCTCATTTACTCCACGACACTTTTATTTATTTATTTAAAATATTATACATTAACATACTTAACTTACATACATATATACATTCCTCAAGTAAAAACAACAGTAAATAAATAAACATTTCTTCCCCCTTCCCCTGTGATAGGCCAATTCAGTTGACATAATTGTGGCTACTATCTAGGCATACGGCCACTTTATTTGTATTTCTATCCCACCCTATACCTAAAGATCTCAGGGCAGGTAGCAACATTTAAATCAAACATATTAAAACAATAACAGTATTCTTATTTCCAAAACATAACCAGACATAGATTTCATTAAGATTAAGAACTATTTCGTTTGGTGGGGGTTAGCCACTCAACAATCCAGAGAACTTCAGCTGTTTTTATGTATCATTATATTCTTACTGTAAGCCGCCCTGGGACCATTTGGTGAAGAGCAGGATATACATTTATTAAATAAATAAATATCGTATGTAAGGGCACCTAGCTGAATTGGACCCATGACCTCTCTAGTCCTGCAGCCATCCTTCTGCATATGGAAACCTTGGATTAGGAAATGAGCACACAGCTTGCTCTGTTCAGTCTCCTAGGAGTTGGCCCTTAGAGACATGCCACCTCCAGTAAGAGAGGTACTTGAAGTGGGATTCAAGAGCAGATGATGGTTTTCCCTCTGTCTTCTGTTTGAGGTGCCCATAAGCAACTGGTGGGCCACTGTGTGTGATGGGATGCTGGACTAGATGGGCTGTGGCCTGATTCAGGAGGGCTCCTCTTATGAAGTGCCGCCACAGCCAGAAGCCACTGGTCTCCTTGTCTTCCATGGATTTGCCTAACACTTTTGAAGGCATCTATGCTAGTGACCATCACTGCATCTTGCACCAAGGAACATTAACTGTGTGTCAAGTGGAGTAATGCTTCCTTCCTTCCTTCAGTTCTAATTCGTCCAGAATTCAGCTTCACCAGGTGACCCGTAGTTCTACTAGTTTAGGAAAGAAAGGAAGACTACTATGGAACCATTTTGTTGAGACCAGGCATAATTTTATACACCTCTATTATGTCTTCTTTTACTTCTCCCTATCCAGACTAAAATGCCCCAAATGTTGCAAGCTTTGCTCCTAAGAAAGCTCCTCTGGTTTATCCATCATTTTAGGTGCCTTCTTGTGAATTCCTTTTCACCTTTGCCTGCCTTTCTGAGAGGCAGTGAACCTAACTGCAAGGGTTGCCTCATGCCCTGAAGGGTCCTTACTGATACAGTTGGAGCCAGAGCTAGCAGAGATGCTTCTGGCAAACAAGCTCCCTTCTCTGCTTTTAACTCTTCTGTTTTCCCCACACTTTTATAGCTGCATTTGCCCACCTCCACTCCTCTCAGCCATGAAATGCATGCTCAGAAGGCACCAAACTGCACAAGAGTGAAAAAATATTTGAGCTTTATAAAAGGATAGATTACAGTTTATAAAACACGCAATAGCAAAAACACGTTGCACGAAAAACACTTCTTGTATGGCATTGGTTTACAGGTTTTATAGACTGTTGAGTTTTCACAATGTGGTTTCAATTCTCCGGGAGAAAGCCATGTTGTTATCCAATGCTGCTTTCAAACAGGTTCAAAAAGAAAAGTAACAGAATCTGTTGCAGAATTCTTGGTTGCACTACATGTGCTGGGGAACTCCTGGGATTCCCCAGGACAAGGCATCTGCACTACACAGAGTTAATTCTTCACCAGAAGCAACTCCCATGCATGCAGGAATGTCCCCCCCTCCCCGCATGTAGATTACAGCAGCTTTAACTGCTCTACATTTATCCTACCTGCCAGACTGTCTCAGCCCAGTGCAGCTCTGTTCACATTTCTACTGGGTGAAAAAGGTTCAAATGGAACCTGGGCAATGGAGACACAGGTGTGCTTGTGTGCTGCGGTGCCCTATCACCATGACAACAGTGCTGCGCATGCCCGCTGGTACCACAAGCACTCTGACATGATCACCTCTAGCATAGAGGAAATGGCAATGATTCACATCTCATCAGTACTTAAGGAAGCACTAGTGTGGTCTGGGATAGATCAGGCATTTAAAAGCACAGATGCAAGATCTATCCACCATCTTCACTTCCCTGCGGAGCTGTCCTGGGGAAAGGAAAATGCAAAAAGTCCCTAAGTCTGTTCCGCCTCTCAAACACAGTACTGTTTATGAAGCCTTAATTGTCTGGGATGACCATCGGTATCTGCTATGAAGTGCCTGGTAACTTGTATTCCAAAGATGAAATATTTGAATATTCCAAAGATTAAATACTGTACTGTTAACAGGTGGGATCAGAAGCCCCACTTTTGTGACATGCTGCCCATGGAACAGCCAACAAGACCTCCTCTGAAGAGCCTAGAGGGTGATCACTAAGTCCGTTTACTCACAGGGGTGGCGCCAGGAAGAGGTTTCCCATTGATTTTATGTAAGCATTTCTCCGCTGTGGCCAGATCTGCAAATTCTACAAAGCAGTAGCCTGCTGGAATCCTGGAAAAAGAGAAGTATTTATTAAGATACATACTTCAAACTAGGGGTGTGCATGAATGCAATCTTCGGGATTCGATTTAAATGTTTAAAGTTCAAATTTAACCAAATTCAATTCGAATTAAGCAAATTCAAATCTATTCATTTGAATTTTTAAATCAAATTTGCACTTACGGCTGTTGACAACGTTCATAGATGCCCACACGCATCTTCCCCGGGTCCGTACACATCCATACAAATCCGTATGTATCCTGGGTGCAACCAGTTTTCATCCCGTATGGATCTGTACAAATGCGTAGGGATGCAGGAAAGATGCGGATCTTCAAGCACGCATCATGTATGAAACCGTACACATACAAATATCCGAATAGCTCAAACAAATAAATCCACAATTCAAAATTCGATTCGAATCTTTAAACTCGAATTTAAGGACAAATCAAATGTCAAATGCATTCAAATAGTTGTCCACATCCTTACTTCAAACCAAACCGGGGGGGGGGGGAAGCAAGCAAGGCGGGATTTTGGAAGAGTTTCTTGCTTCAAATTGCCTATCCTGTGATCCTCAAGGCTCCTAGCCTCAAGGTCAAGGAGCCATTGATGAGAAATGTCTTTTGCAATAGCAGTTCCTTTCTTATACCTATTTCAGGCACAGTTAAAACCATCATCTTTGCAAAACCACTTAAAAAGATAATCTGCAACCTACCACTCTAAAAATACTTTCTATTTCACTATGCATTAATGTAGGTATACAGCTTTGGGAAAGGATCTGAGAAGGCAGGGGGTGTTTTTCCACTGCAGCCCTTAGATCTGGATCTAAGAAGATCCGGATCTAAGGAATGGGTACATTTCTTAATCCGGATCTAGTAGATCCGGATTAAGGGAAGCACCCAATGTGTTTCCACAGGAGGTGTAGCACCCATTAGGAATGGGTGCTAACACCCCTGCTGTGGAAACAGCTTTGCACCCATCTGGGGAATCCGGATCGACCCACAAGGGGTCGGTCCATTACCCCAGGTGTTTTGGGGGGCAGGGGGGGTGCAGTCTTCGAAGCAACTTTGAAGTGAATGTGAAGTCAACTTCGAAGTGACTTCGAAACCAATGTTGGGGGGGGGTCCCAAAGGTGCATCCCCTCCCCCTAGCCTATGGACCCCATTGCCTGTTTCCAGTGGAAACAGGCTCCCTTTAATCCAGATTTTCTGGGAGAAGACCCCATTGTAGACCCCTTTAATGGGGTCTACAGAAAATCCGGATTAAAGGCCAAAATGTACCCATTAGATCCGGATTTCCCCAATGGCAGTGGAAACAATCAGGTCCCAAATGGGTGCCGTAGTTGAAATGGGGTCATCCAGCTCATACCCAAACGGGTCCTAAATGGGTGCAAAAATGGGTACTTTTGACAGTGGAAAAACACCCAGGGTTTACATTTTCACCTGGCCATGGAAGCTGAATGGGCAGCCTTGGGCCAGTTGCTGCCTCTCAGCTGAACCTTTGCATGGCGTGATTAAGAGGCAAATGGGCAGGGAAGAGGCAGAAGGTTCGTCGTTTTGACCTGTTCAACTGAAAGGCAGGATACAAATGGAAGAAATAAATAAAATAAAGCTTCCCTGGTTTTCTCCTCTATGGTTTGTTAAAATTTATGTGCTAATCTTAAGTAGGGATGTGCACAAATATTCTAATGTGGACATTCGAATTTGAATAGAATGTCTTCACATTCAAATTTCAACATTCAAATGAATTTCGAATGTTCCAAAACATTTGTTTGAACTATTTGAAACATTCCCAAGTACAAATGTGTATGTATTACACACGTATCTGCACTAATCTCATATGTACTGTATATATACGCATTTGCGCTTATAATATGAGAGGAAAACGGGATTCAAATGGGATAAAACGTGATGCGTACAAAATGCAATCAGATACGTATAACATATACGAATGTTGTCAACATTTGTTTCTTCAGATTCAAATCTAACATTCAAACGAATAGTTTCGAATGTATTCGATCTGATCAGATTTTGTTGCATTCGGATTCTAAACATCTGAACCGAATCCAGTGTTTTGACCTTCGATTCGACTCGAATTCAAATGCAAAAAAAAAAAAAAAAAATCCATGCACATCCCTAATCTTAAGTGCCGAGAGTTTTCAGAATTGCTAGCAGCAGATTTTTTTATACAAGGTTGTGCTCCTCAGCCACTATTAGAACTGAGTATTAACTGAGCCATTCTAGCTCTGGCCTTTGGTCATTCTCTTGATTAGGGAAAAAGAAGCACAAACATTTGAATGATCTACATCAAACAATTCACCCCTGAATTCCAGGAACAGCAGGCTCTGCTTGGTGACACGTTCACTTTGAAACAGAGATAACCTCACACACCTCTTTCCCCCTCCCACGTAACACACATCCAACGAAGGGGATGAACATAACAGAACAGAACAAGGCTGCTGTTAGTGCTCTGCAACCAACCATCATCTCATCAATTAAATTTTGATCCATTTTCTCATGCAAAATGAATATTGAAAGGCAACCCAGATCTTAAAACTGGTGGAAACTAACTTATTTGGAAGAACTGGATGAATACAGAGTTTATATTCTGCTGCAATTACTAAGTGTAGATTTTAGGATTTTTAAAATCATCTGTATCACTATCCATTAAATTGGAGCTAACACCCACTGTACGCTGGCATTATGTCCAGTTACATATAAAAGAGTTTTTTGTTAAAGAAGCTGTTTTTCATTTCTTTTCTTTAAAAAAAGTGCATACCAAACACACAGTAAAGAAGGTAAAATAAATACCCTGTTAATCTATTGCGAATTATTTTTACGCTCAGAACTAGTTCTCCCATTGTAGCAAAGGCTCTCGAGATGAAGTTCTCGTCCATGTACGGTTCCAGCTAGAGGAAAAAATTTGAAAAGAATCAGCGAGAAGAAGGTAAATAACTACATAAGAAGAACTGCACATTGCCAAACAAACAGATGTCTAAAATGTTTCCTAGTTTGGTTTTTATCTGAAATAAACAAGTCAAACCGCATCAAAGTTTGCTTTTCTACCCCACTTTTCTCACCCATTTAAGGGGACACAAAGCAGCCAAGAAAGCTTTCTGTTCTTCTCCCCACAAAAGAGTAGGGCTGTGAGAGCTCCGAAGAGAGCTGTGACTAGCCCAAGGTCAACCAGATGGCTTCATGGGGAAGGGCGGAATCAAACCCAGTACTCCCAGATAAGAGTCCAGCTCCCTAACCACTACTAGACCAAACTGGCTCAGTGCAGAAAAGGCCTCGTTCTCTTTGAAGAATTAGTTTTTAATTTCTAAATTTTATCCAGTTTCATCTTAATTAAATTTTAATCCACTGTACAGGTTGGTGCCTGCAATAAACGTCATGTTGATGGTAAAGGACAAAACTGCACAACAAAGAGACCTGTCCAGCAAGCCTTCACATCTAGGGAAGCATGCAAAATATCAAATGTCCCTGAAATGGCATTTGCCCAAGAGAAGCAAGAAAACATTTGCAGTGAACCATAAGATGACTAAGAAGAGGCAGGGAAGAAAGAGTGACGTTGCTCTGGTTTGGCATTCTGATGGCATCAGATACTCTATCATAAGGCAAGGAAACAAAAGATGACTTAGAAATAATGCACACAAAGGGTATATGTCGTTCTGAGCCCATTACTATGGGTTATGGTGGTGATCTGTCCTTTACTGTTGACTGATCCCTCAACGCCTTCCTTGACTAAGCTGGCTAAAGATAATAAAAATGGAAGGAAATGCTTTTTATCTAAAACCCCACAGGGCAGGGTTTGTACCAGGGAAACAACAAACGCCTGAACTGAACCTACAAGTCCCTGTCCCCTTAGCACCATTTCCAAATATAGAGAGCTGCTCACTGGAGTTCATAGATAACCATGAGTATTATGTTCAGAAGTAGCAGATGCAACCCTGGGGCAGAATTACAAGCGTAACTCAGCTTTTGATGTAACACAACATTATCTTGCACAAGAAGAGTTTGCAGGGAGTTACAAAGTTTGGAGAGAGAGAGAGAGAGAGAGAGATCTGATAGATAAATTTGCTTAGGAGAGTATATTCTAGAACAGTGGTTCTCAACCTGGGGGTCGGGACCCCTTTGGGGGTCAAATTACCCTTTCAGAGGGGTCGCGACGAGTCTCCTGCCACCCTTCTCTCTCACCACCCAGCTGCTCTACCCCCACGGTTGGGGGTCTCCACAACATGTGGAACTGCATTAAGGGGTCGCGGCATTAGGAAGGTTGAGAACCGCTGTTCTAGAATGAAACAAAAAGTATAATGTTATAGCACTTCAGATAACAATTCTTGGGATGGATGATGTTCAGTTGACTCTGCATATTCTTCTCCTTGCTACTCAAAATGAAACAAAACCCAGGCAACTCCAAGCTGACCCTGGAAATTGGCCCTTTTCTGGCGCTTTTTGGGCCAAACACTCTTATTTTTGAGTTTGGGTATAAGTACTATTTTGGCAGAACCAAGCCCAGGTGAATAATGAAGGATAACTACAGTATATGACATTTTAAGTTATATGGACAGCAGTTTTTTAAATCAAAGTCTATGCTTATTAAGAACAACACAAGAAGCTTATGTTTATTTTATTTTTAGCTTATTTATTAATAAAGGTACACAGGATGCACAATACATTAGGAAGGACATAAGAAACGTAGAATCCCACATTTCTACTCCAACAACTTCCCTCGTTAGGAGAACATGAGAAAACCTTTAGTGGACCAGACCGTGACCTGGCTGACCCACTGGCATTTCCAGAAAGCCGAGCCCGTATCATCTGGTTTCTACATGGCCACTCCCTCTAACTATGAAGACATTATCAAACTGCAACAGTTATAAGAGCAGAAACCATCCTCTTAAACCCTCTTCACATTATGCAGCAGTGAGTTCCAAAATTACACTGGCATCATGTGCAAACCGGTTTAAAAATAAACCAAAGTAAAATAATTTTGCGAAGTTAGTTAGGCAAAGAATTGTGCCTTAATTCCGCGTTTTCAGCCAGGGAGATCCAAAATCTCCTGGGCAACTGGCACCCAGAGCACAGGGGGAAGTATTTCTTCACCCAGAGGGTCATCGATTTATGGAATATGCTGCCGGAAGAGGTGGTGACAGCTACCAGTCTGGATGGCTTTAAGGTAGGGTTAGACAAATTTATGGATGACAGATGTATCAATGGCTACTAGAATGAATGCCTAGGTGCATCCTTCAGGCTGAGGGGGGAGGGAGGAACTGGGGCGCTTCTAAGGCCATCTGCTGGGACTCGAGCGCAGGAGAAGGTTTGTCCTTGTCTCTGCTTGAGATGCCCATGAGCATTTGGTGGGCCGCTGTGTGTGACAGGATGCTGGACTAGATGGGCTGTGGCCTGATCCAGCAAGGCTTCTCTTATGTTCTTATGTAAGGCCAGAGAAGGAGCACCATACTCTTGGATTGCTCCTTTTTCCCTGTGTGCAATTATGGCAACTTTGTGCGGGCCAAGGAAAGCCCTGATGGTTACTACCATTCTGGCTGTGCCTGAGATCCTTGCTCAAAACAACCGCTTTCAAGCAAAGGCCGTTTGGCAGCAGAACTCGCCTCATTCAGCGGGCTAGAATGGAGGCTCACCTGTCATCTGCTGGAGGTGGTCGGGTTCGGATTCTTGCTTGCAGCAGGAAACAGACTTGATGGCACACGTAGCCCTTGTCAGGGCAATGAATATTGTGGGATAGCAATGGGCGCAAGAACACCAGCACTCCTGAGCTCCTAGCCTCACAATCTCACACAGTGGTCACATGATCATCTTCAAGATCAACCAACAATGCTGCATTCGTTGGCCGTGAAACTGCAAAATGTTACGCCTCTTCCCAAGCATCTTGCTTCTTTCCCCGGCATTGGCCAAGTAACCTAGCGGTACGGGTTGAGGCCAATTGTTACCTTCAGGTTAACCTACGTTAACAGGGATGTTGTGAGAGTAAAATGAAAGGAGACTATAAATAAATAAAAACAAGCAACACATTCATAAATCTGCACGCATTCGTTCTGGAGTGGCCTGGGCCACCCTATTTTCACAAACCCTACAGAATGGAATACCTTGCAGCTTAAGACTACAAAGTTAACGCTTGCAAAGCTATCCTAGCTTTTTTGCACAACCGAAGCTAGATTCCTTCCGGGTCACAACGGCGTTTCTTGGAAGCAGCAAATACAAACTCAGCGTAAGTGTTCTGACAGAATGCTAAACAGTCGTACCGTCTGTAAAGCTGTTGTTTAGTCTCCAGTCTACTGTGTAGTGCAAAACCACTACGGGCTGGAGAAACAAGAGGCCCAGTTTACTAACACAAACCAATGGCACTGGGGAGGAAGAAGAATACCGAGAGGCTATCAATAATTCAATGGTGCTGGGGAAGGGAGGTCCAGCCTACCAGTGAGTCACTGGTGCTGTGGAACACTCTGCTATCAAGTACGAGTAAAACTTGTGTTATACAGAACCATGGGATGACTGTAGCTCTCTTCTGCTGTACGTAACTGATCGCAACTATTACACTGTTCAACCGAGCTTCATGTTTATTAATTTATTTGCATTTGTATCTCACTCCTATACCCAAAGGTTTCAGGGCAATAAAACGAACACATTAAAAATAATAATGTACTAAAATAATAGCTGAATGAGGAAAGGGGGAGACGTTTCCTTATTTCACTCAAAGCCCAGGGTTAAATATGTGTGTGTTTTCAAACATTTGACAGTATTCACTGAAGGTGCCTGGCATACCTCAGGGGGGAGACCCTTCTACAGTCTAGGGCAGTGATGGCTAACCTTTTGAGCTCGGTGTGTCAAAATTCGCAAGAAAACCTAGCTTAACTCGGGTGCTGTGTCACATCTAGAAATATCCATAATTTTGTGATATTTGTAGCTCTAGTAAAAAAGTTATATTTTTGATATATGTATTTTATTAAAAGCAAAAACCAATAATTCTTTACATTAGTGACTTTTGTTGTTGAATTTTGTTTGCTAAATCTTCAATTGAAAGTTGGTATTTCGTACACTTTAAGCACAACACGCCCAGTTGCCAGGGTGACCTTGTGTGTCACCCAAAAGGCCTTGGCGTGTCACCTGTGACAGGCGTGTCATAGGGTGGCCATCACTGGTCTAGGGGCCACCAACTAATGAGGCAGTGGTACAACCAGGAGGGCCTCCCCACAGATCTTAGGGTATGGGCAGGTCGATATGGAAGAAGGTGCTTTTAGCTATTTAGGGTCCAAGCCAATGAGAGCCTTATAACTTTGAATTGGGACCGGTAGCAAATTGGCAGCCAGTGTGGCTCTTCTAAGAACGGTGTCATGTGCACCCACCCAGTAGTATGATCCAAGTTATTCTTTTAGGTTATGTCTGATGAACGGACAGAGACTTCACACCAAGACTGTTACAGCACGAACAGCAAAGTCTGGCCACCTCTAACTGCACACATTTCCCCATCTGTCCACATAACTGGATTCTTAAGCTGTCAGCCCATAACGTTTCCCTTATATCGCCCAGATCTCACCTCACTGCAAAAGTATTTGCTATACACTTGTCTCATTAACTTACCTAAAGTTTACTCCTCTCTCTTTTTAGACCAGACGCGATTTCAAAGGATGTGTTAAGGCTGCATTGCCTAGCAGGCCCAGTAGCCAGTTCCACATATATTGGGGGGAGGGGAATGTCACAAATTTGGGGGAGCTGTCACATTTGATGAATTAAACATATTGAAGGAGGGCAAAAAAATTTGGGGGGCCTGCCCCCCTGTCTCTAACCCGGCTACAGGCCAGATGACTAGTCAAGTTTAATAAGAAGAGTTGGCTTTTCTACCCCACTTTTCTCACCCATTTATAGAGGACTCAAAGCGGCTGACAAAGCTTTTCTATTCTTCTCCCCACAACAGACACCCTGTGAGGTAGGCAGGATTGTGAGAGCTCAGAAGAGAGCTGTGACTAGCCCAAGGTCACCCAGCTGGCATCGTGGGGGAGGGCGGAATCGAGGCCACTATTCCCAGATCAGAGTCCGGCTCCCTAACCACTAGACCAAACCGCCTTCCATCTTTCCGAGCGCAGCGCGGCTTTCCTTAAGAGTTGGGCTCGCCGCCACCTCTCCCAAGACCTGAAGAAGCTGCGCGCGTCGGAAGGACGGGAGGGGACTCCAGCCCGCAGGGAAGGA
Organism: Aspidoscelis marmoratus; assembly: GCA_014337955.1. Classification (NCBI taxonomy): domain Eukaryota; kingdom Metazoa; phylum Chordata; class Lepidosauria; order Squamata; family Teiidae; genus Aspidoscelis; species Aspidoscelis marmoratus. Next base: position 11,784,766 of record MTQE01001424.1, read on the forward strand.
GCCACCACTGGCAAGTCTCTGCCCGCGAAGGGCTTCCAAAACGCTGGGGCCAGGGATAGACGGTCAGACCGAGGAAGGCACCGTGAGCCACGGAGGGAGGCTGGGGCTACTCGGAGGGAAGGGCGGGTGGGGTGTTCAGGGCCCCCGCCGCGACCCAATCGGAGGTTCGAGCCCGCGTGGCCGCCCGGACCCCTGCGCCCCGCTCCCGCTCGCTCACTTACGTCTCCCATCCACAGGCTTGCGGCCATGCTGCTCCCGCCGCCCTGATGCGCCTTCTCGTCAGCCGCCGCCGCGAAGGGGCGACGGGGAGGCCGCCGCCGCTCGGCCGCCCCGCCGCCTCTGCTGCGCCCCCTCCCGGCCGGAGCTGCTCCTCCTGCTCCTCTTCCTCGCCTCACGCTGGGCGGCGGCGGCGGCGGCGGCCCGCGGCGATTCTTCTCTCTCCGCTTCCGCCGCGCCGCTTCCTCCTCCTCCTCGCTCCGTCCGGTCGCGGCGCAGCAGGCCGAGGGAGGCCGCCGCCGCCTCCCGCCGGAGAGAGAGAGGCTAGGGGGAGGAAGAGAGGCGCCTCTATGGCCACAGGCCTTCGTCGTTCCGAACAGCGACCTCTGCCGCCCGGGAGGAGCAATTGCACGGATCCTGCGGCGGTGGAAGATCTGCTCGGCCGCTGCCCTGCAGGAGGAGGAGGAGAAGAAGAAGAAGAAGAAGAAGAAGAGTTGGGTTCTGTACCTCGCTTTTCTCACCCATTTAAGGGGACTTAAAGCGTCTGACAAAGCTTCTGTTCTTCTCACCACAACAGAACACGCTGTGAGGTGGGTGGGGCGGGGAGACCTCAAATAGAGGGCTGTGACTTGCCCAAGGTCACCCAGCTGGCTTCGTGGAGGAGTGTGGAGTCAAACCTGGTATTCCCAGATAAGAGTCCGGCTGTCTAACCACAAACGGAAGTCGATGGGTAGGAGAATCAGATCAGATAAAGGGGAAGGTTCTCTTCACCCAGAGTGTCATTGGTCTATGGAACTGGATTTCAGAAGAGGTGGTAGCAGCAGCCAGCGTAGATGGCTTTATGGAAGGGTTAAACAAGTTTACAGATGACATATGTATCAGTGGCTACTAGAATGGATGCCTAGGTACATCCTTCAGACAGGCTGGGGAGACAAGCAGGATGCCTCCCAAGGTCATTTGCAGGGATTCAAGAGCAGGCAAAGATTTTGCCTTCATCTTCTGCTTGAGAGGCATCTCAGCAATTGGTGGGACAGGATGCTGGACTAGATGAGCCGTGGCCTGGTCCAGCAGGGCTACTCTTAGGTTCTTATGCTCTTATTAGCACAATTTCTTGGGTGACTGGATGCCAGAAGGCCGCTATAGTCTTGCATCTCAATAACAATGCCAGCATGTGCGTGTTTCATGTTTGGGAACCTCACTGGCATTAAGTACCATCAGTGTATGATTTGCAAGATCAGTTCTCGGAGCTGCATCCTTCAGCAAAACTCTTTCTTATTCCCTATCATATCCCAAGTCCTCTTTACACTATTGCTGGGTCTGGTGTGGTATAACAATACTGTACCAGACTGGTGAGGAACTGGCACAGAGATGACAGTTGCCACCGACAGGTGCTAAACTAGCCCTGTACGTAACCAGCACATACGTGGCCAGTAGAAATGGCCAGCCTAAGGCTGACTGGGTTATCAAGGCAATGTTGGATGCCGCATCTGGTAAGCAGCTGGACATTGCATTGGAAGAGGGCGCAAAGCTACTCCCTGGAGCAATCCAGCCAATTTTTAGCAGTCCACAGTTGGATCGCTCATCCCACTTTGGGGTGGCAGTGGAGCAAAGTGAATGGACCATTGAGCAGACAGATCCACTTGAGCTGGCTGGTGCTGAAAGCTACCCAGTCTTTCTTGGTTATCACACCAAGTAAGTTATATTCTCATGTCTTTTTCAGCCCCTTTAATGTATCTGTCATGAATAAATAAAACGGTTCTAGCTGCATTACTGGGCTGCAAGTGGAATACATTTTCAGAGCTCATTATTTCCTTCTTACACTTATTTGCACTTCAAGACATGCAGGTCTGATCTAAAAATAACTGAGGGTTCGTTGGTTTGCTCTTGTGATTAGAGGGTTGGACTCTCATCTGGTAGTCCCACAATTCAACTCCCAGAGGAGCTCCATACTTATTTTGGCTTAGTCCACATGTTATGAGGCATCCATTTTGCCTTCCTTCCTAGGGGCCCGTGGCTTCGCCCCTAAAGTTTAGACGAAGGGTGCACACAAAGGCAATTTTTGGGATTAGATTTGGTTCGAATCGAATATCCTAAAACTTGAATCAATCTGAATGTTTAAAATGCGAATGTATTCACATTCAGTTCTATTCGAATACATTTGAATCTATTCTTGCGAATTTTCAATTTGAAGTTGCAGTTACGAATGTCAACAACATTCATATGTGCCCATACGCATCCCATATGCATCCTGTTTTCATCCCGTATGGATCTGTACAAATGTGTATGGATTTCTCACATTGTGTATCCATACACATACGAATGTCCGAATAATTCGCATGAATAGATTCAAAAATTCAAAATTCGTTCAAATGTTTAAATTCAAATTTACAGACATTCAATTCAAATTCAAATGTCAAATTTGAACAAATTCGATTGGATTTTGAATGTTTTGAATATCTGTGCCCATCCTTAGTTAAGATAGCACTATGGTCTGGATCCTTCCTTACTAAGGGAGGAACAACATTGGGTGAGGGGGGGGGCTTGAAATAAGAGATTTAGATTTTTTTAAAGGGTTTTATATAGAGTACTTGCATTTTTTTCCAGGATTAAAGTGAACAGATGGCCAGGAGCAGAATACCAGCACATTTCAAGAAATCCTCAGAGGGTACATCCTGTTCAGGTGATGGTCTCCAGTTATTCCAGGCATTTGGGTGAGGCTGCGTTACCCTGTTCCTGACTTAGGTGTTGCATTTTTAACAGGTAGGTGGGGCAAAGTTTTAACAGACCTCATTTTCCTAAACACGGTGAAGGGAGTTGCTTGTTCCATTTCTTCTAATGAAGTGTCATTAGATGAGCCAGTTTGGTCTACTGGTTAAGGAGCTGGACTCTTGTCTGGGAATACCCGGTTTGATTCCACACTCCTCCACGAAGCCAGCTGGGTGACCTTGGGCTAGTCACAGCTCTTTTCTGAGCTCTCACAGCCCCACCTACCTCACAAGGTGCATGTCAGCCACTTTGAGTCGCCTTAAATGGGTAAGAAAAGTGGGGTAGAAAAGCCAACTCTTCTTCTTCT
>MTQE01001424.1:11788253-11813820 GCA_014337955.1 Aspidoscelis marmoratus
TAAATGGGTAAGAAAAGTGGGGTAGAAAAGCCAACTCTTCTTCTTCTTCCCTGGGGATTGCAAGATCAGATTCCCTTTTAACAATCCCACCCACCCAGTAATTCTCCTTTATATTGGGCAGGAATCTTCTGTTGGAGCCGCAGTCCCCTCGTCCCCATGCAGCATCTGCATGTGGGACTTTACTATGAGCGTTTTAAAACCAGGTGCTCCTAGTATGACTATGGGACAGTTTTTACAGCTCTACAGCTAATGAAAATAGGGCCGTTCTCACTCGTAGCCACTGCAGGATGGAATCAACTCTGCAGGCGCAGGTGCTCTGTGTGGGAGGGTCCCCAGCCATTTCTATCCCCCAAGTGCAAAAAGACCCTGTATTCCTTGTTTTCAGTTTACTCTCTCAGTGCTTCAAATTGTTCCACATCTTGAGAACTGTTATGATGAAGTCCAGATATTTCAAATAAATAAAAGGAATAGATCAGTGGCAAGAAGCTTTGCAGATGGATTTAGGATTGCATGAGCTTGCAGTGTTAGTCAATGGAGAGAAAGCGTCTGTCTAACTACTCTTCAGTTACTTGGCTTATTGCTGAGCTGGGATGAAAGAGCAGTGCAGCAAATATAGCAGCACAACTTCTGGCGAGAGACGTGCCGAAAAGGGAGTCTAATCCCAAGAAAAGCATCGGGTGGGCGGAAGGGCAAATTAGGCATGGAGCACTGGTTGGTTTGGGGAGAGACTAAGCTGACTTGACATCTTTCTCTCTTCTCCTGAAGCAGCTCAAGGGTGAAAGATGTGGAGAGGTGTGAATAGCCCCAAACTTGGGTGTTGCCTCTCTTTGATCCTTTGCAGTCACTTAGCCGGAGTTTTTGGCATCTTTTAATTTGAAAGGATGAGGCTTGGATTTAGTCTGCGGCTTTTTCACACTTGGCTCCCCAGGATGGCTACGTATGCGACGATCAGGGGTGTGCACAAATTTTTTTTGGCATTCGAAATGGAGTCAAATCGAATATCCAAAAATTTGATCCGATTTAAATGTTAAAAATCCGAATTTCCAAAAATCCTATTCGAATCAGCATTGTTCGAATCCGTACATTCGAATGTTAGATTTGTATTTTAAAGATCCGAATGTTGACAACATTCGTATTGGTTATTCGAATCTGCGCGCATTCTGCATGCATCCTGTTTTAAGTGCAAAGATGCATAATTTTCCTGCAAATTCGAATGCGATAAATATGAATGCATTTGAGTCACTCATTTGAATCATTCGAATATCCCTACTGGATTTTCGAAAATCCGTTCAAATGCCAAAATTTGAATATCGTTAAATCCAATCTGAATTCAAATTTTCCTATTCGTCAGATTCGAATCAGATTTTCAAATTTTCAAATATTTGTTCACATCCCTAGCTCTCGTAGGTGTGCATCTGCACATCATGGAGCTGCTTCCGTCCTGGAGGGTCTCTAAGCGTGCATGGCCATCCTTGTCCTTAAGAAGCTGTGGCACAGTAAATCCTGCTCCACAGCATTGCTAGAAGCACCTCTGGTGTTCCTAGTCCAGCCCTGCGCACAGCATTTGCGGTGATGCTGCACGGAGCTGGAGCACCATAGCTATGGCTGCACAGTTGCACACCACCTTGCCTGATGGCTGTAGGAATGGCCCAGCATGCATGGCTGTTGCTGCAGTGAGGTGAATGTTGCCAGATGGCAGAGTTCACATTCACACTGACCACCTCAAGTGAGGCCAAGCAGAGGAACCTATTCATGAGGGCTTGTCAAGAACTTTACCCACCTGAATGTCGAGAGGGCACGTTTTCCCTGTGGATTTCAGCCACCCTCCAGCTACCTTCTAAGTCGGACTGAGGGCGCTTGGCAACGCCCTTCCCAGCTGCAAGTATATCTAAGGGAAGAGATAGAGAGCAAGACTAGCCAGCCTCCAGACAGTATTTTTTTAAACTGTTATATAATGTTTTATTTTTTATAATATGCTATATATTTTCTACTTATGTAAATTGCCGTCGGGAATAATTGTCTTTGACTTAGGTTGTTGATTATATTTGCTTTTTTGTTTTGTTAATGTATTGGCTGTATTTTGCTTTGTATTTGGTTTCTATTTGTTGTAAACCGCCTTGGGCAAAAGTTTATTTTGGAAAGGCGGTATATAAATAAAAATGGAAAATGGAAATGGAAATACCGACAGCTGCTTTGAGATATGGAGCTTGCTTTGAGATGACTTTGGTAGCACCAACCAGTAGTCTCAGGGCTTGGGAGTGTCTCATCTGTGAGTATAATCTGCCTCTGCATTGACTCACAACCTACAGAACTGCTGACTTCTCCCCTTTGGGCCGTTTCTAACCGCACCAAGTGCCTGAACAAAGCAAAACTGCCCTTGCATATTCCTCCTCACCATCCCCTTTGGCCTCTTATGGCCTTGGGAGATTAACGGGAGGGAGGAATCATTCCAGACTCAATGCTTTTGGAACTAAAGAACAAAAGGAGAACTTCAGAATTTACGGCTTGGGCAGAGATGTCTTGCCCCCCATCCCATGTGGAATATCTGCATCTTTGGCTTCACCATGCGGCTTGCAGGGGTCCTGAGGAAGAAGAAAAGCCGGGAGGGGGACCCTTTGGAGCTAAATGGTTTTACTCTTGCATGCACTTTGGGACATTTTCCAGGCTCTCAAAAACATCCAGGCACACCCCTTCTTAAGGCTGCTATTTAAAGGTGAGTCCAATCACAGCACAGTCTAAAAGCCACAGGCAGGGTGTGCAGAGCCGGGGGTTGAAGATGCTTTCCAGCGTCAGGACAATGCTAATCTGCCTTCTTTTCTTTTCTGTCAATGGGCTCGCATGGGTACGTATGGATCATTGAATCAGAGCTGCCTCGGCTCGAGGAATAAATGAATAGGACCGGCTCTTGCTTTTGATCCTTGTCAGGCTTCTTGGCTGAGTGTAGCAGCCTTGCACTGGTGCACTGCTAATGTCTTCCAGGTACAGGGTGATTCAGTCACTCAGTGGTGGAGTTCTGGCTTTGCAGACAACAGGAATGCTCCCAGGTTCAAGCTCTGGCCCCTGTGGTTAGTGAGGGAGAAGAAACACGAGTGGAATCTCCTGCCTTCACACCTGTGTTTTAATCCAGCTTCAGTCCACTTTCAGAGTGAGAGAATAGATCAGCAAAGTGTCGACCTGTTTTCTTTCAGTGTTGGATAACTTAGAAAATTCACATTTGGGATAGATAATGTGGGGGGAAAAATACTGGTCACTTTGCTGATGTGTTTTCCCATTCTGAAGGTGGACTGAAGCTGGATTAAACCTTAGGTATGGCCACAGCCTAGGAAAATAATGCTCGTTTAGATGGGCAAATAATTCAGGTCGTTATGTTATTGGATTTGACAAATTGCAAATAAGTAAAATTCAATACAGTGAAGAATATAACCTTGTTTGATTAACTTTTTAAAACCGAAAAGTTAGTAATGGACAATTGTTGCTGAATATAGTTAACTTCTACACCACTTTTAACCCAGATTTTTTTTTTTACCAGCACTGAGGGCTCCTTGCGACTGTCCTGATTGCATTGAGGTGCCATCTCATACTGTTTACCCCCACCCCCACCCTGTTCCTCCATCTTTCGTGGTCATCCCACTGCTTGCCTTCCCCACCGTTCTCGAACAGATGGTGGGAGACAGTGACAGACGGCAGAACGAGCGGGGTGGGGTAGGCAAATGGCAGGAGACAATGATAGAACAGGCGGGAAGAGGGTAAATGGCGGGTGATGCAGGAGACCGGCACTGGTGGCGTTCCCATTAATAAATATTCTGATTTTAACAGGATTCTGCAGTGAGTCCTGTTAAAATCGAAACAGGGATTCCTCGGATTTTGAGACATTTATTCCTCAGAAATGAGGAATCCTGTCCAAAGTGTCAGGTTGTTGGACCCTCAAGCTGGATTCAGGCCAAACCAAAAGGCTAGTGGAAACGCACCCTTATGAGTGGAGTTGACTGATAATGGTTTCTGATTCTCAACTAAAATACATCACAAAGCAACTCCCCCTGCCCACTAAGTTAGGCTGAGGAGATAACCTTAAAATGGAGTAGACCTATGAATTCAGCTTTGGAACCAAAGCAAATGGCTCTCTGTAGATGCTTTACCCCTATATCTTGAGGTTCTGATAGAAAACAAGACAGACCCTAAACAGTGCTGAAATCTATCTATCCCTGGTCAGAACTAGTAATCTAGGTGGCTATATTATACCAGGTTACCTTCTAGTTGAGACTTCAGGTACAAAGAGGAGACCAGAGGTCAGCTGCAGAAATCCTGGGAATCTTCAGGTGAGTTTTTATCATCTCCTGTTAAAACATTTCATGTCCCAGGTGATGGGTGCAATCTCTGTCGCGGATCATGGATTTCTTCTCCACAATAGTCCACAATGGATACTCTGACCACATATAATGCAGGTGTGTGTTCTCAAGTAAAGATACCATTGGGTCTGCTGATGGCTGCATTCAGAGGGTGGCAAACAGGTCATTCACTGTAGATAAGTAAAATCAATACAATTCTTACCAGAGTGTTTTGCAAGAAGGGGGGGGGGAAATCACATATGAAATTGAGGCTATCGACTGGACAGCAATTTGATGAACGGCGTGTGTTGTGGGCTGGGATGAAATGATACAAGCTGACAATTTGGTGAGGCTTTGATGAAGGTGAAGTCATGTGGATAGTGCCCAAAATTGCCCACTTTAAAGGAGCACTGAGATCTTAATGGTTTCTGGATGCATCCCATTTCAATCAGACAATAGACTCGCCACGCAGGGTGATGCATTTTGGATTAAAAGACATTGTATAGGAGTTATCTTTTTAAATTTTATTATTTCACTTGTTATATTACGTAAGTATTTACACATTGGTGTTTGCACTTATCTGTCCCCTCTCCTCTCCCATGTAAAGATTCTTGGGTTCTTTCCTGTTGTTGCCTTCTGTACTTCCATCCATTTTGTGGAAAATCTTTTTCAGGGGTCTCTGGCCATGGTCACACCCTCACTTTAAGCCTTCAGTCCATCTTCATGTCCGACCACTCACACCTTTTCAACTCTGTTGGTTTTATTTGTCCAAAAACAAAATGGATAGAAATGAAAAGGTGTGAGTGGTCAGACCTGAAGATGGACTGAAGAAGGCTAAAAGTGAGGGTGTGACCATGGCCTCCCTGTCTCTTTTCTTTGCCGTCTCTTCTAGGCAATGTTTCCATAAGTGAAGAACTTAATTTTCTTGTCTTGCCCCTTGCATAGCCTTTTGTTGTGGGGATATAATTTCATTTCTCATTATTGACCATCTTTCTCTACACTAGTTATGAACAGGTAGATTATTGGCGCATTTCTACCTTTGTGCAGTTTGGTGTTGGTGTTGCAAATACTAAGTAATTATGCAGCAGTTTTTGTTTTTCACTGAGGTTCACATCTGTGAAGTCATGCAATAAAGCAAATTCTGGTTTCCAGACAAATGGTTGCTTACACAGCAGTCTAATGGAGACAAGTTTACACCTGTGAAGATGAACAGATGAAATTGTGTTATGGATTTTTGTGCTTGTATGGCCCTTTGTTTCCTTCTGCATAAGGTGTTGGATTTTGCTGCTGTAGATTACACAGGCGAAGATGATGGCCCCTTAGAAAGAAGGAGGGATTGTTGTTTTCTTGTATACTTAGAAAACTATTCTAATAGCTAAGGGCTTGTTGAAGAACAGACTTGAAGCATACAACTTCTTGTTTTGTTCAGCATTACTTATCTATAACCTGCGAGTCTTATAACTTCTTTACATGAGATATACGTGTCTAGAGATGCTAGAGTCCATCTATTTTACTACTTTACTAACTGCTTGAAGAGAGAGCATGCGACATTACAAACTGTTACAGCAGAGTTAGCCAATCAGCAATTCCCATACTGCACCTCTATCCAGATCAACACAGCACTGAAGACGGATTAAGGTTTTAATCCGTCTTCAGTTTGAAGGGTAGGATCGGTAAGTTGTTGTTCTTCTCAGATCCTCCCCACATCTGCAATGGTGATTTGTTCGTGCCCATTGGGAATGGTAGGATGGAGCACGAAGACATGAAAGGGGCGTTGTACCAGTGGGAGGGATCTGTAGAGTTCATGGGAGGCAAAAGACCCTTCAGGCTGCAATTGCTTGCCTAAAAGCTGTCCTGTGTTATGCATTCAGCAGGCAACCAGGCACTGAACCAGGCTTAAAGACAGAGGGCGCATCCGCACGTGCATCATCTAATCGGAATAGGACTATTTTTAGTCCGGATGCGGGACCGAGTTCGCATTGGTTGCCTGTCCCCATAAGATTGCTGATAATGCTCTATTTGAATATGGCCGTCCCCAAACAAACTGTGCTAAACCCCTGCACAGAGAAACAGCATCTTTTCCTCTCCGCCCCACCTCTCCTGATAAGAAGCCAGGCTGACATCATCCAGCTTCCCTGTGCTGTCCGCTGTAGCGATTACAGGGAAACGTCACCAAACGCCTCCTGAACCTTCCAGCGGTCAGCTTCACTTAAATTCTCAATCTTCCTAATGCCGTGACCCCTTAATACAGTTCCTCATGTTGTGGAGACGCCCAACCGCAGGGGCAGGGCAGCTGGGAGGGAGGAAGAAGGAGCGCCGGGAGACTCGTTGCGACCCCTCTGAAAGGGTAGTTCGACCCCCAAAGGGGTCGCCAACCACAGGTTGAGAACCGCTGACTTAAATGGTCCTTTTGCGGGCTTAACTATTTTGTGAGGAGAAAAATAAGCACCCAGTTATTCCAGCCTGCCTCAGAGTTTCATCACAGCTACTTGGCTAATCCCGCCGAATGCGACAGTGTGAATCATCAAATAGCCCAACTCTGTCAGCGCTGCTCCCATTAGCGCTTCCCCTGAGGTGAGATCTGTGTGCTTCAGTGACCGAATTCAAGGCTTTCTCACAGCTTGGAACAGCTGCAATGAGCAATGCTCATTTTCACCCAGAAGGTTTTGACAGTGGGAAGGGTTCTCTGAGGCAGAAGGAACATGAACATGAGTAATTTGCCAGCTAGGTTCTCAGGTTCGTAGGTTTGATTTTTTCAAATCTTGCTTGGACATGTTGGCTGAGGAGATGAGGGCCCTTTCTGCATTTGGCCTTATTCTGGAATATATCTCACGATAGCAGTTGGCTGGCCGCAAACTAATGCAGACTATGGCAGGTCTCACTTGGGGCCTTCCATAGTCTGCATGAGCGTGTGGGCAACAGACCCCTATTTTGAGATATATTACAAAATGAGGCCAAATGCAGAAAGGTCCGAGACCTGGGCACCAAGGGGCATGTATCTAGAGCCCCAAAGGATATTTCTTTTTGCTACAAATGCATTTTGACTGCCGTTTCCACCCCCTGAGAACACTGGGGTAGGCAGCTCAGTGGTTCAGTCAGATTATTCCAGGCCCCAGACTTAGGATGAATCTCTTGAGGAAGAAGAGTGCCCTGTGGGCCAAAGAGCTTGCTGGGACTCACAGGGACCAAAAACGACCAACCTCTGGCAGCTGAAGGGATGTGCGCGGTAGCCATGCGCACAAATATTTGAAATATTCAAAATTCGATCGAATTTATTTGAATTTGGATGTTCAAATTCAAATCGAATGTCTATAAATTCAAATTGAATGTCTGTAAATTCGAATTTAAACATTTGAACACATTTTCAAATCTATTCGTTCAAATTATTTGGAAATTTGTGTGAGTACGGATATGTACATAATGCATACTTGCCCGTATGCATCTTTCCAGCATCCATATACATTTGTATAGACCCATACAGGATGTAAACGGGATGCATACAGGATGTGTATGGATGCATACGGGGCGCATACGGATGTGTACAAGCACATACAACTGTTGTTGACTTTCATATGTGCAAATTCGAAATGAAAATTCAAATGAATAGATCTGAATTTCCTCAAGCCGAATCGAATGTGGATAAATTCAGATTTTAAAGATTTGAATCAAACTGAATTTTTTGATATTCTAATCTAATTGAATCTCAAAAATTCGATCCATGGACACCCCTAGTAGGCGGTGTTTGCCTGTTACTTCAGGTGCCTCCGCCGTGGTTCACTGCCCATGCTGTGGACCTTTGGGAGAAGTGTAGATTCAGCCTTAATGGTCCTTAAGAACATAAGAGGAGCTCTGCTAGATCAGGCCACAGTGTGGGGGTATGGCAACTGTGGTTGCACTATTGTGCACCATGCCACCCAGTTGTCATAGCAATGGCCATCTGCATATGGTCATTGCTGTGGCAAGGCAGATGCTCCCAAACAGCAGCATTCACCGTTACCCTTCTATAGGGTAATTTCAAGGTAGGTTGGAGGGGGAGACAGGGTTCACATTCTATCCCTGATCTTGACTTCTCTGGGACAGTGTCCCAGGGGAGTTAAGTGTGGAAAGGCTCCTCCTTTTCTAAAGCATTTAAGGACCACAACCTTGAAAATCCAGCAATCTACTGGGAGCTCATGCTCCGACCGCCACACATCTGTCTTCACCCTTCTGGAAGGCTAGTCCTGAGGCTGGTTGTCTCGATGCATTGCTGTCTTTTGTTTGCCCTCTAGGTGGAGCCTCAGGCGTGTTCCTATCCATGCCGTTGCCCCTCACAGGTTCTCCAGTGTCCTGCTGGCGTCAGCCTCTTGCTGGATGGCTGTGGGTGTTGCAAAGTGTGTGCCAGGCAGCTTGGAGAATTGTGCTCCTTAACAAAACCTTGTGATCACCACAAAGGGCTCTACTGCGGTTTCTCCAACATCAGAAGAGACAGCAGGATCTGCTTAGGTGAGCTACTTCAGCAACAGAAAGAGCAATGGATGGGGTGGAGAAGCATTGCTGGAAATGCTTTGGGTCTACAGATACATTAGGCGATGAGGTCTGATAAGGAGCATGCTTTCAGCAGTGCAAATAAGAAAGGGTGCAAGTCTTTCGGTAAATTTTAGGAGCAGGCAGAGAAATCCATATCATCCAAAAGGCAGGTTGGATACCTTGAATTTTCAGCTGCTAATTTTATCTGCCCAGGCCTTGAGAATCCATCCAGCTTGCTAAAATTTAGGGATGTACCCAAACGAATTTGCATTCAAAAATTCAATCAAATGTTCACATTCGCAAATGTTCACATTGAAGAGAAAGTGCAGACATTTCAACATCTGGACTCTCATATGAAACAAATGGGGCTCCCAGCTTGTGAATATGAAAAGTCAATCAAATTTTTGCACTTTTGCAGTATTTTACTGATGAAAATAGGCTTTTTGATGGGGCAAAAAATGCCACAAAAATGTTTGTCTGAACGTTTGAATGAACTATTTTGTTACCAACACTTCTTCAGTATAACTGTAAGCGAATGTGGGGGGAATATAATTTAGATAATTTGGATACTTTTTAAAGCCCAAAAAGCACCAAATCTAAACTTCCCAGGGGAAAGGTAGCTAGACCGTTTACATAGGCTTTAATAACGAGGATTACCATACAACAGACAAAACCCATTTCAGACTCAAAGCCAGTATTTCTGGTTAAATCAGTCCAAAGAATTTATTAGAAACAGAGAAAAGAAGTCAAAATGAAGTATAAAGCCATATTAGAAACATATTAGACATTTAAATACAACAAAGATGAGCATGCAAGGACTTTAAACATGGCTAAATAACTAAACATCTTATATCAAAGTAGCTCTATGTATTTAACCTGATAATTTCAACTTTGGGAGAGAAATATACCCAAGCCAGCAAGGAGGTAGAAAATCACCCTTAATACTAAAGATACTCCCTAACCAAAAATCAAACAATATAGAAAACCATAAGAAATAGGGAGAAGTAAGGAGGAATGGAATAAAACTCAAGGATTGGTTCTCACCACTGTGCCTCAGTAGACCCAAAAACTGCAGATATGAGGTCTCAGCCGATCTGTGCCTCTTCAGGAAAAAATAATAGTAATAATAAAAATGATCTTCCCTCTTATTAATCTGGTCTCCAGAAATGAGTAAAATATCTCACAATTAAAAATAAAAGCTATTTAAAATGGACTTTGGCAGTTGCTCTGACCAAGAAAAAAAACCTCAGAAAAACTTCTAAAATTTAAAATGCCGCTTTCTGTGTAACAGAAAGATGAAGGGGAAGCTCCTTCAGGTCTTCCTCTATTCTTTCATGACAGAGAGAGAAGAAGAAGAAGACCAAAATACCATCTCTTCTCTGCCTCTTTTTATAGCCAGAAAATTGGAGCCTAGAAAAAACTGCTAATTATTGGTTTTCCTTTATTAATAAATGAAACGTATAGTGTCTAGTAACTTCTCCCCAAAAAGATGCAAATCAGCCTAACATCATTTCTAAAAGTCCTTCCTGAAAGGCAATCTAGTTCCCAGATTGTCTCAAAAGAAGTTAATTTTATGCTAACATGGCTCCTTGAGGGCAATCTTGTCGTCTCTTTTAATGGAATAGGTCATCTGTACTTAGCAGATTTTTGCACCCATAAGACTCAAGACATCCCCATTATTGTCTTAAAACAAAGGATATTCTTCTATTCCTGGGAACTCAATGATCAATCATTAACATCAGTAGACCCAATATTTTACCATTCTTTTTGTCCTCCGTGGTATTCAGGCATAATCTAGATCAGTGATGGTGAACCTTTTGAGCTCGGTGTGTCAAAATTCGCAAGAAAACCTAGCTTAATTCGGGGGCTGTGTCACATCTAAAAATATCCATAATTTTGTGATATTTGTAGTTCTAGTAAAAAAAGTTATATTTTTGATATATGTATTTTATTAAAAGCAAAAACAATTCTTTACATTGGTTACTTTTGTTGCTGAATTTTGTTTGCTAAATCTTCAATTGAAAGTTGGTATTTTGTACGCTTCAAGAACAAGCAAGCACTACACGCCCAGGTGCCAGGGTGACCATGTGTGTCACCCAAAAGGGCTTGGCGTGTCACCTGTGACACACGTGTCATAGGTTGGCCATCACCGATCTAGATCCTGATCAAGTGGCCCATCAGATCCAGGAAACCAACAGCAATTACCAATAGTTTGCAACCGAATGGAGACCTCTGTCTTTCTTTTGTAAAATACCACAGATCCTTTCTTTGCTTTTCAGAAGCATTTACCTCTTGCATACAGTCAGCCTGTACCTTGAGAGAGAAACTATGTTAAAACTCAGGCTTGCCTTTTCAGCCCAATATGGAGTCAGTCTTGTTCTATTAAGGCCTCTCCACGTTTCATGGTCTGCCTTAGCTTTTAATTATGCCAATTCTTTTTATTAATAATCATAAATGGTATCAATTTGATGATGAAACACATTTTTGGACATTAGTTTCAATTGCAAAATGAATGTGAATTTTTTGTTTGTGCACATCATCATTATCATTATTATTATTAAATTGTCTTTGCAATTTGACACATTATTTCCTCTTTAGTTGATCGTTTGAAATGTGCTTACTGGGATGGCTCGATTCAATCTCCTTAGCTCTCTTCAGATATTCATTGTGGTCACAGACCCATATGTTGAAAGGAACAGGGATTACTACAGAAATCAGGAGAATCATCCAGAGGTTGCAATCCAGTAAAATCACAGCCAGATGCAGCTCCGAAGGGTTCGGCAGAATTTATATGTGTCTTAAAATACAGAACACCAAGCAAATTTATAGAATTCTAAAATGTGTTATAAAAAGGTCTAAGTAAGATATAAATATATTGCAGATTACTATGCCTATTCTTTCTTTGCCACACCCACTTACTAAACAAGCAGGCATGTCTGTTGAAGGGTGGTGGCCTGGATGACCCCAGGCGACAGAGTTTGTTGTAGATCTCAACTCTGCTCACCCGAATGGCTGTTGAGGAGCAACCCTTATGCATGTGTTGATTGGGTGCTTGCTCTGACACACTTCTGGGCTCTTCCACCAGCTCATGAAGGGGCAACCTGTGACCTGTTCGGGAAAATCTACCTGAACGGCGAGAGCTTCCAGCCCAGCTGCAAGCTGAAGTGTATCTGCATGGATGGTGCCATTGGATGTGTTCCCTTGTGCACTGATGGTGTGCGGCTCCCTTCTGTGGACTGCCCCTTCCCCCGCCAAGTGAAACTGCAGAACAAATGCTGCGAAGAGTGGATCTGTGAAGGAGGTGGCCTGAAGAACCACTACCGGAAGGACACGGCAGGTGAGGGTGTGCCCTTAGGTGGGAGAGGCAGGTAAGGGGTAAACCAGGAGGGCTTAAGGGGTGCCCCCAGGCTGCATCCAGGAAGGGGTTAAAAGGCACAATTACAGCATGGCTGTGTTGGTATTGCCACATGCGTCAATGGCAGCCCCAGCATAGCAACATTACATAGGGATAAAATTGGGCTTCTTCCTATCTCAGGAAAATCAAACACTCAGTATGGGTTTTCTCGGAATAGCACAAAAACCTACCTGTCTGGAAACTTGGTAACACGATCCTTGTTGAATATAATGCTCCCCTGCACATGCGCATGGCTGAATCTGAGGCAAAAGTGGCCATTGTGCATGTGCATTGCTGGTGCGCAAGCACTTCTTGGTATTTTGTACTGAAGAAATTCCCGGATGTGCTTTGCCCATCCTCTAGGCAACAAGTCAGATTTTCTGGATGTTCTTCTTCTACTGCCAGTAGCTAAAGAGAAATTCCATCAGCAGAGCGAGTTGTGTCTGTTCCAATGAATCATGGGAAATGTCCCTATCAGAAACCCGGGAGAGCTGCTGCTGGGCAAGGTGGACAAGTTCAGGGAACTTTGGGTCTCCAGGTGTTACTGGCCAATGCCTCTCATTTATTTGGTCACATTTTCCAAAGCAAAGGGAAGTTCCTTGCTTCATCTTTTCTCGTAGCTACCTGATCTATGACAGAGAGCACCATGTGAGGATAAAACCATGGCCTCATGTTTCCTTGGAATATGGGACTCAAGCACTGGCTGCTGAAGGTTTATTGGAATTCTGCCCACCCCAGTTTCAAGAGGGGGGGGGCTCATTCAGTGGCCTAAAGATCTGTACGGGACGAAAACCAGTTGCATACGGGATAACTACGGGATGCATAAGGACACATACAGGATGCATAACAATGCATATGGGCACATACGAATGTTGCTGACATTCATAAGTGCAAATTTGAATCAAGAATTCAAACAGATAGATCCAAATTTACTTAATTCAAACTGAATTTGGTTAAATTCAAATTTTAAAGATTCGAATTGAATTGAATTTTTGGGTATTCGAATTGAATCTCAGAAATTGCATTCATGCACCCTCCTACTTGGTCCAGAGGCCAGAGAGCAAAGAGGAGCTGCTTGCAGTTTGGATAGCAGAAGAGAAATTCTCGAGTTGTAAAGTTCTGTTTTGCTGACTTCAGTTCCACATTGGTGGCGCTGGTCTGGAGAACTGTGCCAGGCTTATGACTGATGAGACGAGACTTGCCTCTCTCTTCTAGAAATGCCTGAGCACATAACAATCTAACACTGCACCACCGTTGCTCATCAGAAATCCTTTTCTCCATCTCAGTGTACAGGAGCAACCCAGGTCACCGGGCCAACTTCAAGGCAAACAGCCTGCGGGAGAACTGCTTGGTGCAGACGACGGGATGGAGTGCTTGCTCCAAGACCTGTGGCATGGGCATCTCTACCCGCGTCACCAATGATAACCCACAGTGCCGGCTGGAAAAGGAAAGCAGGCTCTGCATTATCCGATACTGCAATGCCTCTTTGAGGAAAAACATCAAGGTACCACAGCAGGGAGTTCAAGTGGGCAGAAACTGAACACAACAGGGCTGCCTCCAGGTGGCAAGAGGCAGGATCAGAACAGGATCCCACCTTTGCCTCTTTCTGCCCCCCAACAGATGGAAGGAGCAGTCCCAGGCTGACCTTGGCACCTGTCAACAGGCTTCAGAATCCAAGGGACAGGGACTATTGGAAGGGAGCCAAACATCTGCCCACTTCCTCTAGCTGCTGTTCACACGCTTGACTGGCTTCCTGTAGCCCTGGTCGCTCCAGTTCTGAAAAGGTGCTGGGGGTTTTGGCTTCCTAAATTGGGACTTTATTGGGAATAGGGATGTCCACGAATATTCTATTGCATTTGAAATTCAATTGAATCAACTGAATTTCAACATTCAAATTGAAATCGAATGTCCCTAAATTCGAATTTAAAGATTTGATTGAGTTTTGAATTTTGGATCTATTCGTTCAAATTATTCAGACATTCATACGTATATGGGTTCGTACACAACGCGTACTTGAAAATCCACATCTTTTCCGCATCCATACACACCTGTACGCACCTGTACAGGATGAAAAAGGGTTGCATACGGACGTGTACAGATGCGTATAGATGTGTATGGACCCAGGAAAAATGCGTATGGACATCTACAAATGTTGTTGACATTCATAAGTGCAAATTCAAATAAAGAATTCGAACGATTAGATTTGAATTTGCTTAATTCAAATAGAATTTGAATTTTAAACATTCGAATCTAATGCCAAAAATTGCATTCGTGTGCACCCCTAATTGGGAACGCTAGGGGCGGTCAGGCAATTCCATTATAGTCATCAGAGGACTGCAGGTCTTACTGCGTACCTGGTGCCAGGCCAGGTCGTGGCAGACAGAGAGGCTACTTGGCCTGTGTACCTGCCGACCTTCTAGTGGGGCCCCATTCACACTGAGCCAGGACTTATTCCGCTGACCTCAGCCATGATATTTATTCAGTTTCCAGGCCAGTCTCTGTTCTGAGGGATCACACTTCTTCTCTGGACTATCCCTCCGTGATTGGGACTAGCCTGTAATCCAATTGTCCTGGCACTGAGACCATTTCTGCTCATTAGTCCATTTACATTTGCAAGATGTGATTGCACAAAGGGACTTTTGGGGCTATAGTCGGTGAGGGGGTCTCCCTTTTCTCTGATCCAATGCCTGACCTATCTTCCCTCACTTCCTCTCGCCACACATCACCACCTGGAAAGTCTCAAGTTTTCCTTTTATTTATTTTTTTAAGCCATACATTTATTTTTTAAGCAATAATGACACCATCCACAGGGGGAGAAAACACATGTCCCTTCTGGACAGAGATGATTTGGCCATAGTTGTCCATGCTCTGGTAACTTCCAGATTGGACTACCGTAATGCGCTTACATGGGGCTACCCTTGGAGGCGGTGCAGAAGCTGCAGCTGACTGAGACAGCTGGCCAGACGTGCATCACACCGGTCTTAAAAGAGTTGCATTGGCTGCCGATTCGCTACCGAGCCCAATTCAAGGTGTTAACTTTAACTCATAAGGCCCTAAATGACTTGGGCCCCAAATATCTAAAGGCCTTCTTCTATATCAACCTGCTCATGCCCTAAGATCTGCAGGTGAGGCCCTCCTGGTTGTACCACCACCTGGGATAGGGCCTTTTCAGTGATGGCTCCCACATTGTGGAATAGTCTCCCTCCTGAGGTGTGTCAGGCACCTTCACTCTATGTGTTTAGACGAGCTGTGAAGACACACCTATTTACCCTGCCCTTTGGCTAAGTAAAAGAACAGCCTTTTCCTCCCCACATTCAGGTACTGCCATGGTTTTAATATGTTATTGGTTTTAATGTGTTCTTTCTACAGGTTGTAACCCACCCTGGGACCCTTAGGTATAGGTTGGGATAAAAATTTATATAAACAACCACGCAAGTGTTTTTTAAGTGCTCTGGGCCCCACACAGATCTGGGATGCTTGCATGGCTGTCTGGCTTTCTCTCTCTCTCTCTCTGCCTCATTCTCTCATCCCCCCCCCCAAATGAGACATAAGCAACAGGTGTTTCAGCAATAGCCTGTAAATCACAAATGGTGGAGCAAACACCACCACCACAGTAAGAGAAGAGGAAGATCTTCAGAATTCGACACTGATGGCTTTAAAAATATAAAAGGAAAGACTGAGGCTTTCTTTTCCTTTCTCATCCGGGTAGACCCCCTGCCATAGCATAGAATCTCAGCTGTAACATTAAAAAAGGGAAGAAGAAATGCATAATAATTCAGTATGAAGTTCATGGTGGATGGCCATTTGGGGGTTGGGGCAGAATAAGACTGTATTTGGAACAGAAAGAGGCACCCAACAGATTTCTTTGGACTCCTTTCCCCATCCCTCCATCCCTCCCTATATCCAAAGATCTCAGGGCTGGTAACAGCATTAAAAATACAGGACATTAAAGCAGTAAACAATCTATACTAAAAGGATAATATTTGCTTTCCTTTTTTAAAAAAATGATGTGCACAAATCTTCACTTCTGCCTTGCTGGAGTTTATCAAGACATTTATATATATATTATATATATATATATTTATATATTTATATTTCTATCCCGCCCTATAACCAAAGGTCTCAGGGATTCAGGACCTCTGAGTTGGGGGGGGGGGTAATTGAGTTCTAACAGGGCTGGGGCCATGCTTGTTCCTTTCTCCTCCGCAGCAAGGATTGGGCTGAGGTCCGTTCCTGTGGTCTCTCTTTTCAGAAGGCAAAGAAGTGCGTGCGGAGTCCGAGGCTTCTGCAGGCAATCCGCTTTGAGTTCACCGGATGTACTAGCATCCACTTCTACAGGCCCAAGTTCTGTGGCAGCTGCGTAGATGGACGGTGCTGCACCCCGCACGTCACCAGCACCCTGGAGGTGGAATTTGAGTGCCCAGAGGGAGAATCCTTTGTGCGGAAGATGATGGTCATCAGGTCCTGCTCCTGTCACTATGACTGCCCTGCGGACAATGACATCTTCTTGTCAACCTACCACCGGCGCATGATTGGAGACCACGTCAAACTACAAACTTAGCTCTGCCTCTTAAGAAGACCGACTGGTGATTGCCTTGGAAATGTCTCCCAACAACCATCGGTTGGTGGAAACTTGGATTAATAAAACCCTGATCTCTGTCACAGGTAAATCAGAACACCTGCAGATCCAAGTCCTCAGGGCAGCATGGGAACACACCTGAGTCTGTTGGAAAGGGCAAACACAGTTTTGCATCCAATCAAAACTTCCCTGAAAGATCCAAAACCTCATCCCTTTTCAAGTGTCCAGGAAATTTTAATTTAGCTCAGCTGCTTCCAGCAATTCCCACCCTTTGGATACAAAACCCCAAACTGGCTCTTCACGCAGTACCTTTTGTTTCCCCATAACTACCATCTGGCTGGGTCTGTGTCCTTATGCCAAAGTCAGCAAACCACATCTGCTGGCCTGCCTGATAGCCTCTTTCAAAGAACCCATCCAGCCTCTCACCTCTGGCTTTAGAGTTTAAGGAGAGCTGGCCAGAGCATGAAACCAGTTGGAAAGTACTGTTTTAAAACAACGCAAGATTTTGTCATTGAGGATTTTGAGCAAGTGCTGTAAAACATGAGTGGAATCTGGAGCGAAAACCTTGGAAGCTCTGATCTCTGAAGACCCAGACGGTGGTTTGGTGTTTCAAAATGATGCACGCTCCATTCTTTGTTGGCTCCGATAAAACAGACCACCCCATCTTAATCTTCTTGGACTACCAGCAAGACCCAAGAGATTTAGGAGTTGACCTAACAGACTCCATTGGCTATTTCCATTGTAAATACCAGGGAAATTGTTATATTTGCATCCCTTGTATAGTTACTTATAATAAGCCTTTTTTCAGAGTCTTTCTTGCCCCTCCTCTGCTGCTGGTTTTTCTTACTGCATTCTTAAACATCTTGTGTATCTGAATCCATAGATGAGGACAATAAACTTCTTTTAAAAATAAAAAAGCAAATATAGCATTCTCAAGTAGTACTTGCAGTGCAAGTACCATTTATTTATTTCTTTGTTTACATTTTTATCCCACCTTATACCAGAAAGTCTCCAGGAGAGTAACAACATCTAAAACCAAACATCAGTAAAACAATAACAATATGTATTAAAACAATAGCATCTGCAAGCGGGAAGGGAAAGTGTATCCCCATTTAACCAAAGGCCAGGGGAAAGAGATGCATCTTCACTGGCTTCCTAAACATGTACAGTTAAGGAAACAGGTGTACCTCAAGGGGGAGACTATTCTATAGCCTAGGGGCCATCACTGAGAAGGCCCTCTCCCGGATGCCCACCCCTTTTGTTCCTGAGAGTGGTGGGACAACCAGGAGGGCCTGCCCTCCAGCTCTTAAGGCACAGGCAGGTCGATATTTAAGCAGTGTTGAGCAAGGACACAATCACTTCACTTCTTGCGGTTTTGGGGTTGTTGTACTGTGCTCCATGTTTTGGCTTTGAACCTTAGCTTGCAGAGATGGTTACGGATATCCATCTTCAGAGGATGCGACTGCTAGAAGAATCAAAGGCCTTGCTTTGATCTGGTCAGTGGATCCAGAATAACCAGACCCACTGATCCAGATCTTGTGGAGGCATGGGCTGGATCAGTGCCATCTGCACTGAGCTTTGCAGGCCCCTCTCCTCCATGCCTCTGAAGGCCAGGAATGAAAAGCAGCCCCTGGTAGTTCCAGATCATAGTGGCACACCATCTGCATACTGTGATCTGGAACAAGGCCCTTGGGTCCATTTCGAGACCTGATTAAATGGGTCTAAAACAGATCCGGATTAAGTGCCTCCTTATCTGGATCTGACTCCATCTTGAGCAGATAGAGCCAAACTAACAGGGGACAAGGCCTCCTTTGATCCAGATTAAGAGGCTCCTTAATCTGGATCTAAAGCAAGCACAGGAAGGGGCAAATGCAGGTTCTTATTTTTACGAATCGTTCAACACGTTCAGGAGAGGGAGGAAGAAGGGTGGTGGTAACATCTGATGTGGCCGAATGGCATTTGTTCCCTTTTGAACTTCCAGAGGAGATACTGGGAATGGGAAGGTCTGTTTCTGCCCAGTAGCTCGTGGCCCAAAAGTTCATGGAAATGCCACATGCACAATGGAGCTGCTGGAATCGAAAACAAACACTCTGGGATTGAAAACAAACATTCTCATTACCCGCTCCTGAAGCCCCTGTGTGCGCTACAAATAGGCATGGAACAGATGTGCAAAGCAGCAGCTAGTTAGCGTGGCCTAAATGTAAGAGGGGCTTTGCAGAGGCTTAGCAGCTTACGGACTCTGCTCACAGCATCACAGTTTGGAGGATGGGGAGCTGCCCTGCTTCTCCTTTACAGGATCAGATCGGCTTCCGTTTGGCCATCTGGGTAAGTCTCCAGCAACAAGAAGCTGCTGCAGGGCATCCTGGGCTTTCTTGCTCAGTGAAAGAAGGGATAGCCTCCTTCGCCCAGGATCTGGTATAGCTTGCCAAAGAATAACCCTGCCTAGTAGGGATGCGCATGCATGTTCTAAACATTTGAAATTCAATCAAATTCAATTGAATGTGGACATTCGAATTCAAACGGAATATCTTCACATTCGAATTTAAACATTCTAATCGAATGCTTGGATATTCAATTTGACTTGAATTCGAAGGCAAAAAAACCCCATTCATGCACATCCCTAATGCCTAGTTTTGTAGTAGTTTTGCAAGATGGCCAAGTCTGAAGTTTAGAATGGGCTTTCAGTGCTTATTAATTTCATTTAAATATTTTCCGTACCTTTTCAGGGGAGGCTAACACAGGAACTGGTGTCATCCAGAAGATATCAAAAGGCATCCCATGGGCATGACCATGGTCACGTACCTGCACATGTAGAGTGACTGTGTGGAAAGGAGCTCAGAGCCCCTGTGCCATTAACAATGGAATACAGAGGGAATTTCAGGAGATCTGGTCTTTAAGATGAGCTACGTTTGCTAAATTCTCTGCCCCTGTGCAATTATTATGGCTGTGGAAGCTCTAACTCCTACTACTCATGTCCAGCCAAGTGCAGGGGGTTGGACTCGATGACCCTGGAGGTCCCTTCCAACTCTTTAATTCAATGATTCTGTGTTTAGCTCACCTTATTCTGAAAATTGGAAAATGAGAAGGAGTCTCTTTAAAAAAAACAAAAACAAAATTATAAGATCCTAATAAGGCATGGAATACAGGTCACTTTTTATTAGACTTCTATGCCCTAAATGTATTCAGATGGGGGGGGGGTAAACATGTTCCTCTCCTGGGAAAAGAAAAAGCTACTTAGGAATCAAGCACAAACACTGTTATGCAGCCACTGGCAAAGGGACAAGCCATTTGTTTTTAGTTTTATCTAACTCAGAAAATCCATCTTTAAGTTAGATAATATGGAAAGAATGACAAGTCACTTTGCTGCTGTGTTCTTCCACTCTGAAAGTGGACTGAAGCTGGATTAAAATGTAGGTGTGAATGCATCTCTGGTTGATTTTGGAGGAGGAGGAGAGTTGGCTTTTCTACCCCTCTTTTCTCACCCATTTAAGGGGACTCAAAGCAACTGACAAACCTTCTGTTCTTCTCCCCTCAAGAGACACCTTGTGAGGTGGGTGGGGCTGTCAGAGCTAAGAAGAGAGCTGTGACTAGCCCAAGGTCACCCAGCTGGCTTCATGGAGGAGTGCAGAATCAAACCAGGTATGCCCAGATAAGAGTCTGGCTCCCTAACCACTGGACCAAACTGGTGTGTTTTGAGGAGACATCCTACTGTGTACAGTATCTGGAGGAGTGAGGGTGTGGGGGCATATGTACGTACCTGGGTATGGCAAATGCATAAAGTACATTTAGGAATCCCAAGGTACAAGTGAAACCCAAACAAAAACTGATTTCCCATTGAGACTATAAAATCCCAGGATTTTCCCCTCTGTCTACTTCCCCTAGTGGTCCCTAGGTGGCAGTATCCGCCACTGACTGGACAAAGCCCCCAGTCAGGAAGGGAAAGCAGCTCTGGGGCATTCATTACTGGTGGTGACTGGTGCCCACAAGGACTCATGGGCAGGAGGGCACGGCAGCCAGAAGGAAACAGCCCCAAGAGTTGGAACAGACAGAGCTAATGGCGGGAGCAATTCTACACAAAGCCACAGGAACGTTGGTGCCACTGAACAAAGCACTCTCTCTTAGGTATTGCCCCTGGCACAAAGGGCGTTTCTGTATCTACACAGTCAAGATGTTCTTGCATGCTCCGGGGTGCTCCGTTTGCATGTCGCAATGCTGGCTCTGTGTGCAAGAGCGTCCTGATCCTCCAAAGCTGGGCTGCAGCAAAGACTGCTCCACAGGTTGACCGAGCATGCTCCTGGTCGGCACCACTGGCACCCACTTCTGGGCGTGAAGCTCCAGGGAGGCGCACCGTATCATGATCGCCATAGCAAAAGCCAGACAGAGGGCAGAAATTGCCACAGCTATTGCTATGGCGATTCACACAATCTG
This sequence comes from Aspidoscelis marmoratus, assembly GCA_014337955.1. NCBI lineage: Eukaryota > Metazoa > Chordata > Lepidosauria > Squamata > Teiidae > Aspidoscelis > Aspidoscelis marmoratus. Next base: position 11,809,486 of record MTQE01001424.1, read on the forward strand.
GGCTGGATCGTCTGCACTTCGAGCGGCCGTGGGTATGTTGGGGATGGCGCTGGCGCTCGCAGTGCAGATGCTGGCCATGGTCCCTGAACTTAAGTTCAGTGGGATGGTATCCCAGTAAAGTTTAAGTGTGAAGCAGCCCAAAATTTTACACTGCGTTCCTACCTAATTTTTAATCCAGCTTCAGTCCAGCTTCAGACGAACTATTGCTGGACTACATCATCTAATCCCCAAAATGGGTTTTCGGAGTCACATAGTGCCAACTGCCCCCCTGACTTGTCATTTTGTTGATGTGTGTGTGTGTTTCCACACTGAAAGTGATCTGAAGCTAGATTAAAAATTAGGAAGGAATGCAGTATAAAACCTTTAGCCGAAGCTGTCTGGAAATTCTCCTGAGGAAGGCAAACTGTGGAAACATTTTTGGCAAACAATATATTTCCTTTGTTTCTTCTAAGGCTTTTAAGGGGGTTGGGGTTGGGGTGGCATTTAGGTCTCTGTGCCTCCTTCACTCTCACCGTTCATAGGTGAGGTCTGTTTCTCCTATGGTCCGAACCAGGACCATCTGCCTGCAAAACAGGTGATCTATTGAAGAACTTAGGGCTGTGCAAAATGTCATTCTGGGGTGTTTTTCCACTGTCAGAAAGTACCCATTTTTGCACCCATTAAGGACCCATTTGGGTGTGAGCCGGATGACCCCATCTCCACCACGGCACCCATTTGGGACACATGTGTTTCCATGGCCACTGGTTTGATTCCGCCCTCCTCCACAAAGCCAGCTGGGTGACCCTGGGCAAGTCACAGCTCTCTTCTGAGCTCTCACAGCCCCACCCACCTCACAGGGTGTTCTCTTGTGGGGAGAAGAACAGAAGGTTTGTCAGCCACTTTGAGTGCCGTTAAATGGGTGAGAAAAGCTGGGTAGAAAAGCCAACTCCTCCTCCTCCTCCTCCTCCTCTTCTTCTAAAATTAGGCACTGTTCCTTCATTAAGAATCATGGAAAATACAATACAGTCTCCGGGCAGTGTGCAACCAGGTTAGAATAGCAGTTTTTGAAAACCGAGAAAAAGACAGAAAAGAAAACTCTGACAACATTCTAAGAGCCTGAAAGCAAGAACACATGGACAAAAAACAGTCTCTAACCAATTAAACTAATATGGCAAATCAGAGACATTTTGAAACACTGAATAAGGATGGCTCTGTAAACAAATAAACCTACTGTGTTCAGTGGCAATTATTTCTGGATTTTAGAATACTTCAGAGGATCAGCTTAATGCTGTCTTTTACCATCCTGTTGCACAACATGCAACTATGGCTGCATCCAGATGGGATAATCCCAGGTTTTATACCCTAACACTTCATTGGGATTGCTAAGAGGAAAATCCTAGGCTATCACTATTCCAGGAAAAAGTACTTGCTCCAGGGTTTTTCCTTCCGGAAAATGCCCACCTTGCAGACATGTGGGCAAATCCAGGCTAAAAATACCCATTGTGCAACTCTAGATTAGCAAGCAGGTGTTCACACTTCTGGGTATATTGTGTCACCAGATGTATTGTGGGAGAGCCACTGAACACAGTAGGCTTATTTGTTTACAGAGCCATCCTTATTCAATGTTTCAAAACGTCTCTGATTTGCCATATTAGTTTAATTGGTTAGAGACTGTTTTTTGTCCATGTGTTCTTGCTTTCAGGCTCTTAGAATGTTGTTGGAGTTTTCTGTCTTTTTCTCAGTTTTCAAAAACTGCTATTCTAACCTGGTTGCACACTGCCTGGAGACTGTATTGTGTCAGACACCTTCTGGCAGCGTGGCAAGAGACAAGGGCAGGATCTGAGCAAGATCCCGCATTTTCCTTTAGTCATCCAGAAGTGGTCTAAATGGTTTGCCCAAAAGGATGCTGCAGCAGCTCTTGGGAAGGTCATACCCCGTGGTCAAAGCCTATCTGGTGAGCTGTTCAGTCCTGAATCAGCTGTTTGCCACATGCCACATGCATTTGGTGTGCACATCCATGTGCCCTTCTCCAGCAGCAAAGGGTTGATGCCTAGGATGTTTCAGTTGCTGGTCACACAGGAAAGTGCACCTGATTCCTGCAGGCTGCAATGGGGACTTTGCCTTTCCCCGGTCTTTCTCCCCATGGGGCCTCCCCACAGAGAGCCATATCTCTTTACCCCAGGCAACTCACGTCCCGTGCGTGTGTGTCTCCCTGATGGGGCCCGTCTTGGGTGTGCCAGCTTAAGCCCAGCTGCTTCTGAAGGGATAAGAAAGCCAGCCAGGGAGAGATTCTTGGTATTTGCTGTGGGCCACGGGTATCCTCAGCATGGCCTGTTTCCTAGCAAATACAGCTGCTTATCACACGCGCCCAGCTGTTCTGAAGAGGAGGAGGACCGGCATGAAGTTCAGGTGAAGCTCAAGCCTGTTGCTGTTGAGAAGAGGCAAGAAGGTTCCTCTGTTGCTTTGCCAGGAGGTACTCAAAGGAGACTTGATCTTTGCAGAACAGGGGAGGCGTGGGGCACCCTCCAGCCCAGACTGGGGAAATATCCATCCCTTTCCTGATAATAAAGTCCCCAGTTATCTAAAGGAATGCCTTCTCCCTTAATGACCTGCCCGTGCCTTAAGATATAGCAGTGAGGCCCTCCTGGTCACCCCACCACCTTCAGTAGTGAGGCCAGTAGGCACCTGGGAGAGAGCCTTTTTGGTGATGGCTCCCAGAGTATGGAATAGTCTTCCCCCTCGAGGTGCACTGTGCCCCTTCCTTACATATATTTAGGAAGGCAGTGAAAACGCACCTCTTTACCCTGGCCTTCGGCTGAGATGATTATATTTCCCCTCCCAGTACAGATACCATTATTTTAAACATGTTGTATATTGTTTTAGATCTGTTGAATTTTTTAAAGGGTTTTTAATGTGTATACTGTTTTTAATCTGTTGTTTTAATGGTTGTTACCTGCCCAGAGACCTTCAGGTATGGGGCGGGATAGAAATGTATATAAGAAAGAAAGAAAGAAAGAAAGAAAGAAAGAAAGAAAGAAAGAAAGAAAGAAAGAAAGAAAGAAAGAAAGAAAGAAAGAAAGAAAGAAAGAAAGAAAGGGGGCAGCCAGGAGCAAATAGATGATATAGCTGATGTTGGAATTAGGAGGGGAAAGGTGGCAGCAGTTAAATCTACCAATCAGTTGCTCTTATCCCAGACCCAAACTAGTACAATGCAGATAATATTAAACAAATTTAAAACTACTGCATTAAGGCAAGGAAATATTGCTAAGATGTCGAAACATTATCAAATCAATACACAGCTGCCGCAGTGCAAAAAGCGGTCCAGGCATCTCTGCTGACCTCGAAAAGACTGGCTCTTCCTACTAGTAAACACACCCAAGGTGACCTGCACCGGCATTTTAAAAGATGAATTCACAACAATCTACAAAGTATCAGACCAAATGTAGGCGCCTATTTTTAGCAGGATAACTGAGCCCTTAAAAATGCAAAACAGCCTTCCTGCACAAAGTACGGCCCAGGGATTATAGAAGTGATTCCCGTTAATTCCCAGATTGGTTGGGGTGGGGGTGGGGGGGAAACACTCCATCTTTGTATTATGCATCCTCTGAGGTGTAATAGAAGGGAATGGGGAGCCACTAACTGCCATGTTTCTCTTTTCGTTGCCTGAGGCCTTCCCCAGTTGCCATAAATCACATCAAGGAATCTGCTTTCCTTCTTGTGAGCATTTACCATGATTTATTTATTTGTTGTAGCCCTTAACAGTTCCTTTTCTCCACTTTCAGAGGGCCCGTTCCCATTACAAGCTTAAAACGGTTTTCCTAAACCGAAACAAAAGAACCGGATGCAAACACGAATTTGCCTGATCCCATTACTTTCAACTTTAATCGCGTTCGATCCCGATTCTGAAAGCGCTTGAAAACTGCATTTGGGAAAGTGTATCTCCTGCCGCAAAATTTTTGACACGACAAGGGCGGGGAGTTCCTAGAGTGCTATTGTGGGAGGGAAACCCTAAACACGCATTCTCATCCCTCTAAAACGGTACTGTTCCCACAGTAAGAAATGTAAACCATTTAAAATGCAAGAACAGGAGCGAGACCGGTTTATTTTATTTATTTATTTGTTGAAATGAGTGTTTTATTTACAGCACCTTGGGGTGATTTAACACGCGAAAAGCATGTTAAGCCAACTTGACGTGGGGACTGTGAGGATCGAAACCGTTTCCAAACCGTTTTAAGTTTGTAATGGGAACAGGCTGAGAGAAAGCTCTGAGCTCAAGACATTGCACCTTATTCTCTTCTTGACATCTATGGGTGTTTTTCCACTGCAGCCCTTAGATCTGAATCTAAGAAGATCCGG
>MTQE01001424.1:11816698-11829442 GCA_014337955.1 Aspidoscelis marmoratus
GGTTTGCTCATCTTGGCACTAAGCATGTAACTGTTGCTGTTTGGTACCATCTTACTGGAATCGACTCCTGATGATGACATGGACACATCCATACAGTTTTCTTGGCAGATACAAAAGTGGTTTTCCATTACCTGCTTCCATGGAGATGACAAGTTTTGAACCTGCAACCCTTTGCTTCCCAGGCAATTAAGAACATAAGAACATAAGAGAAGCCTTGCTGGATCAGGCCACAGCCCATCTAGTCCAGCATCCTGTCGCACACAGTGGCCCATCAAATGCTCATGGGCATCTCAAGCAGAGACAAGGACAAACCTTCTCCTGCTCTCGAGTCCCAGCAGATGGCCCTAGAAGCGCCCCAGTTCCTTCCCCCCCCCAGCCTGAAAGATGCACCTAGGCATTCGTTCTAGTAGCCATTGATATATCTGTCGTCCATAAATTTGTCTAACCCTACCTTAAAGCCATCTAGGCTGGTAGCTGTCACCACCTCTTCCGGCAGCAAATTTCATAAACCCTTTGGGTGAAGAAATACTTGCCTTTGTTGGATCTGACTCTCTACCCATCAGCTTCATCAGCTGGTTCTAGTGCTGTTTGATAGAGAAATTAAATTTTCTCTATCCACCTTTTCTATACCATGCATAATTTTATATACTTCGATCAGGTCCCCTCTTAAACGCCATCTCTCCAGACTGAAGAGGCCTAGACGTTGCAGCCTGGTTTCGTAAGGGACGTGTTCCAGCCCCTTAATCATTATGGTTGCCCTTCTCTGCACCTTCTCTAGTTCCTCAATATCCTTTTTGAGGTGTGGTGACCAGAATGTCCATAAGTTCAAACTTAAAGATTCAAACAAATTTTAGATTTATTCAATTGAATTATCCAGTCATTCATATGTATACAGATTCATACATGATGCAGATACGCATCTTTCCTGCATCCGTGTGCATTTGTACAAATCCGTATGGGATGAAAATGGGTTGCTTACGGGATAACGACGGGATGCATACAGATGTGTATGGATGCATACGGGCACATACGAATGCATGAAGTACATGTTTTGTCAACAATCATAAGTGCAGATTCAGACTGAACATCTGAATGAATAGATTCAAATTTGCTTAATTCAAATCCAGTTTGGTTAAATTCTATTTTTAGAGATTCAAATCAAATTGAACTCTCAGATGTTCGAATCGAATCCCAAAAATTGCATTCGTGGGCACTCCTACTACAGAGAAATAAAATGTGAGCAACTTCTGCTCAGCAAACCTAGAAAAAAGGGGCCAGTGGGAAAAGCAGAGCCCCTAGATGTGCTGCCATGAAATCACAAATGTTCAGAGTAACTAAGACAGTCTTGGTGTGCTAAATCAGCAGCGTCTCTTTTCATTCTTCCACGACCATTTCAGCGTCCCATCATCAGTGGCTTTTCTTTTCTGTTCTATTTTAAGATCTCCGGGCTAATATCTAAGGATGGCATACCAGGTAAAGGCAGCCCATGGTTTTATTTAGACTGCCTGGCCTTATTTAGAGCAGTAATCTTGGTTAACTAACACATAGAAACTTTCCAAAAGTAACGTGTGTTTGTAACTCAATACATGGGCCTCCTGCATGCCTCTGATTCCCGCCATATAGGACATTCTGCTGCCATCGCTGGGCAGGATTTTCAAAGCACACGCTGCTCCAAAAACTATCTCCTCCCAAGAAACTGCCCATGTGGTCATAAAATGATTGCACAAATGTATTCTGATTTAAAAAAAACATTGTACAGAGGACTTCTTTGCTCTTCTCTGCCTTTCCTCCTTTCCTGGGACTATTTGGCAAACAGCAGGTTATATAGGCCAAGAAAATATGTTTGAAAAATCCATTTAAAAAACCCAACGCTAATAATCACAAGGTGGTTATAGATCAGGGGTGTCCATGAATGCAATTTTTGACATTCAATTCCTAACAAATCGAATACTTGAAAATCCAAATTCGTACGAATAAAGAAATCTGAATGTCTGGACATTCGAACTGACACAAGTACATTCGTATCTATTGGTATTAATATTCGATACGTATTTAATGATACAAATCTAGTACGCATTCATATGCATCCCGTTTTCATCCCGTACATATCCGTACAGATGCATACAGATACACACAAGATGCATATGGGGCAACTCCAAGGATCAGATTCCAGGAGGACTGGATACCAAAGGTTCAGATCTTTTAAATCTGGATTAAGGGAGGTATGTGCAGAAAGGCCCATGGCAAAGATCCCATACATCCGCATTAAGATCAATCAAGTACATGTTGGGAACATATTAGGAACCCCAAGTTCCTAATGGGGTTTTCATTGCAAAAACAGCCTAAGTCTATGAGCCGTGTTTAAGCTGAGGCACTTTCTTCTCCTTTTCTTTTGTAAAAAGCCTTTTCCATGCTTTGCTCATCAGCTTCAGCCAAAGATGGAGAAGTTCTATACAAGACCAGGACCACACTTGGTACCTGAAAAAAACAAGTCTCGGCACAGTTTGGTGTCCCGGCACGCATTGCCAAGCGAGCCAGGACCGCGCATGGGAACGGTGCTGGACTTCACTATCTCGGCTGACAGGAAAGAAGTTTTGAGTTTTAAAGCCAAGCCTCTGTCCTGTCATCTGAGATTCTGAACCGGGGATGCAGAGGCTTGTAATTTCTCACTTTTCCAGGTGAGAAATGCGGGCAAATGGCATGGGGACGCCAAAGATTCGATCTCAGACCCACGCGAGCCCAGGTGGCACCCAAACAGCACCAAGCAGCTTGCATGGGGACGCGGCCTAAGAGTTAAGAGTGCCAGCACAGATGCAGATCTACCACTAATCCACTAATCAGTGAGCCCTTAGCAAAGATCTGATACGGATCTACTCTACTCACTTGCAGACGATGTGTTCTTAGCAGTCCTTGATCTGGATTAGCAACTAAGTGCAGAAAGGGCCAAAGAGAAACCTGGCCTCACTGCATCTGACTGGAGTTATGTGCCTATTAGATAATGCTGGATTAACTGCCAGTCTGGATCATGTTTTTGCCCTGAGGTTTTAGCCTTACAACTCTTGTCCTGGTATAGCACCAACTGCCCATGTGGCCAGAACAGACAGATTCTGTTGGAGGCTGCAGGCTGCGTGAGTCTTGGACAGTGCCAGAATTCTCCTGGAAGCAGGAATTCCTACAACCCAGGCAGGTGGAAAAGAATGGTAATTTCCCTTCCCTTGTTTCAATTTTTCTTGCTCATTGGGCATACTCTGCCTGTCTTTAATCAAAGAAAGTTGGGGTCTAAGACTCCTTTTTCAAACAATATTTGCAAGGATTAAGTTTTGCATAAATGCAGTGAATTTCAAAACTCATGAATATCCAGGGAGCTGGAAAATGACTTGCTTGAAGAAGCCTTGACTCATAAATATATGAGTAAGGACAATTTTTTTCCCAGATAAGCAAAACTTGCAGTCTATAAAATGACTATTGGATCCGTGAAAGCCACAAACCCAGGCGGGCGGTGAATGGAGCCTGCTTCAGCTGGCCTGAAAGGACCTGACTGATTTCCACCTTGTGAAACCAGAAGATTCCACCCTTTTCATATCACTATCTGGAAGACCAAAGAGACACTGGAGTGTGTGTGTCTTCGACTTCCATGCTCCCATTGATGCTACTCCAAACAGAGAAAAGAGAAATCTAGGGGTATTTTTCCACTGCAGCCCTTAGATCTGGATCTAAGAAGATCCAGATCTAAGGAATGGGTACATTTCTTAATCCGGATCTAGTAGATCCTTTAATGGGGTCTACAGAAAATCCGGATTAAAGGCCAAAATGTACCCATTAGATCTGGATTTCCCCAATGGCAGTGGAAACAATCGGGTCCCAAATGGGTGCTGTAGTGGAAATGGGTTCATCCAGCTCACACCCAAATGGGTCCTAAATGGGTGCAAAAATGGGTACTTTTGACAGTGGAAAAACACCCTAGATTTGCTTTCTGGGGAAAAACAAACTAAAAAGCAAATACCTACCCAAATTAGAGGGGTGGATTCAAAAAAAAGCAAAAACCCCAGTTACTCTGCTTCTTTACTGAGATACCCTGTTCCTGGGAAGCACTCTTCTGTACTATGAGGACGGGACCCTGGAGCCCATGTGCCTTGTCACCAGCTCATGGTTTAACAGGGCAGAAGTTGGGAATTCAGCACCTGGAGGACCACAATGTTTCGGAGCCAAGAGTAAGTCTGAATGGTGGTACGGACGTGCACAAATGTTTTTTTAACATTCTATTCAAACCAAATCCCCAAAATCCAATTTGAATCTTTTAAATTCGAATTTAACAAGATTTTATTCGTATTTAACAAATTTGAATTGTTTGAATTTTTTATTCGAATTGGCACATACGAATGTCAACAATATATGTGCATGTACGCATCTTCCTCACATCCATACGCATCTGTACATGTTCGTATGCATCCCGTAGTTATCCCGTATGCAACCTGTTTTCATCCTGTACGGATCCATACAAATGCATATGGATGTGGGAAAGATGCGGATCTTCAATTACGCATCCGTACACATACAAATGTCTGGAAAATTCCAACAAATAGATCTGAAATTCAAAATTCAGTTTGAATATTTAAAATCGAATTTCAGAACATTCTATTTGGATTCAAATGTCAAAATTTGGCACATTCTGTTTGATTTCGAATGCCTACGAATATTTGTGCACATCCCTAGACAGGACCCTGGAGCCCATGTGCTTTGCAGGGCAGAAGCTGGAAATTCAACAACATCTGGGCCGTGTCTTCACGGCAACCTTATATCGAATTCAAAATGTTTTCAATCCTTGGAGTCCGCACGGCAGTTTGGCTTAACACAATTTCCCCGTGTTAAACCACCCCAAAGTGTGATGAATCTCAATCCTGATTTCAGCAGGTCTCACTCCGGTTCGTGCACTTGAAACGTTTTACATTTTTTACTGTGGGAACCCTTCCGTGTTAAGGGATGAGAATTTCCCTCCCCCAATAGCTTGCTTCCAAAGCAAGCTGTAAAAGCAGCAGCAGCCCGAATAGCAATCAAGCAATCCACTGTAGCAAACAAGCAATTCACACCTGATAACCATCTTGCCATTGAAAGTGCTGACTTTCTAAAAAGGGAAAGGAAACAAAAGCAGCTGCCGTTTGGAGAGATGTGTGAATGTTTAGCTGTGACGGTGATGGATGAAAGGGGCTTGACTTGCCGCCGCTGCTGCATGCCCTGAGCAATGGGGAGAGGAGGGGAAAGAATCGCTGGCTCCCTGCTGTTGTTTTTCTTCCATCCAGGCAAGCGGCAGCCACCCAGCTAGGCTCCGTGAAGGGGTCTGTTATGGGTGGCGCGTTCACAACAGGAGGAAGAGGACAGGGCAGCCCCGAAAAGCGGCTTTTAAAAAGTAGCACTGGAGTCCCCCCTTGAGTCACGTACGTCCTCAGAATCCGGACTGAACGCGATTAAGCTGAAAGTAATGGGAACAGGCAAATTCGCGTTTGCATCCGGTTCTATTATTTTGGTTTAGGGAAAGCGAAATAAGCTTGCTGTGGGGATTCGCCCCTGGAGGACTTTTTGGAGCCAAATCTGATTGGCAGAAGTTATTAAGAGCGGAATTCAGCACATATTGATCAGAGCTGAAACCTCCTTCAAACTGGCCTGGGATTTTGAACGTTTATTGGCACTCCACTTTGAAAGCGGGCAAAAAAACTGGTGTGTGCGCACAAAGGTTACCTGGCAACTTCAGAAATATTCCAGTGAACATCTTGCAGATGATGTAATGTGACCATAAGTCTTTTATTATTTATTTAGAAAATTTGTATCCCGCCTTTCTCTGAATGGTTCCAGGGTGGGCTACAATGAAATTAAAACATATCAAATAGAAAACATAATAAATATAACCCCCTCCCTCCCTCCCTCCCTCCCAGGACATTACCTTGAGGAAGCTGGTTAAGAAGCAAAAGCCTGGGTAAAAAGATACATTTTCCCCAAGTGCCAAAAACTATACGATGAAGGCGCCTGGTGAGCATCAAGAGGAAGACCGTTCCAGAGTCTCGGGGCTACCACAGAAAAGGCTCTCCTGCAAGTCCTTATGCTTAGTACCTCTGAAAGGGAAGGAACTCCAAGAAGGCCCTGTGCCTGAGATCTCAGGGCCCACGCAGGTCTATAGGGAGAAGGCACTTTATATGTTAGTGTCAACACCTTGAATAGGTAACCACTGGAGACTCCGGTCAGCAGTCGAGTTGCTGCATTCTGCACCATTTCCAGCTTCCCAACCGTCTTCACTGGTGGCCCCACGTGGAGCGCATTGCAGTAGCGTAATCTGGAGGTTACCAGAGCGTGGGTCACTGTGGCCAAGTTCTCTGGATCCAGGTAAGGCTTCCCCTGGCGGGCCAGGTGGAGACAAGGGTGGGCACTCCTGGCAGTCGCTGCCACTTGGGACTCAAATGCCAGCGATGGATCCAGGAGATCTCCCCGTTGAGGCACCTGATCTTGCAGGCTTCTTGCTTTTTTTCTTTTTTTTTAAGCCAACCTGCAGGTGTGTTTCTGGAAGGTCTCGTGAGGTCATGCCAGCAACAACTTCTATTGAGTCACGGGTGCTTCCGACCAATGGAAAGCCCGGGGTGAGCCAATTTGATGGGAAGATTCCCTGGAGGAGGGCTCCATCGGTCACTTCAGTCCTTCCCTGCACGGCCCTGGGGGAGGCTTGAGGGATCCCCTTTCCCCACTACTCCCGGTGGGGAAGCAGAGACTCACTCCGCCCGGACCCCCGTTCTCACCTCGCTTCACTTGCTCGCGCAGCCCCCCAAACTTGCGGGACTCGCCTCCCTCCCTCCGGGAGATGATAGGCGGGGCAGAAGGCCAGTGGCCGGGGAGATCGGCGCCGGGGGGGCGTGGCCCGTCCCCTGGCGTGACGTCAGAAAAGGCCGGCCTCCCTCCCTCCCTCCAGCTGGCGGGGCGTCCAGGTGGGGAAAAGGTCCCTGGAAGTGGGAAGCGCGGGGCTCGGTCCCTCCGTCGCGCAGGGTGCCTGCCCGGCAGCGTCTGCAAGGGCCAGGAAGTTCCCCGCTGCCGGGATCGCCTCTGCCCCGGTGACCGGCTCAGGTAAGGCGCGCGAGAGAACTTTTTGGAGGGGCGGCCGGGAGGGGATCGCTCTGTCGGGGGAAGGCAGCAGTTTAGAGGGGAGGCCGTCGGCCAATGGAGACTCCCGGAAGGGCGAGGGAGGAATCTGAACTCGCAGCAAGCCCTGGATTGCATGCCGAGCAGCAGGAGGAGGAAGCCGAGGAAGAGACGCCCTTCCCGGGCCGGTGGCCGAAAGGGCGGGAGTGGCGAGGATCGGGCCCCGGGGTGCCCCCTCCGGCTTCTGGGCGCGCTGCTTCGGTCGCAGGAGCGCCGCCTGCCCCTGCCCCTGCCCCTTCAGCCGCGCAAGAGGTGCCCCGGTCTCGCCGCCCCCCAACCCCGTCCCGAGGCGCTCGTGGCCGGCAAGAGAGCAGGGTCCCATGGGTTGTGGCCCCCCAGGGCTCCCCCTCCCCCCTCGAGGTTTCTCCGCCGGCGCTCTGATGACTTTGCATCTCTCCTGCGCGCTCCCTGCGCTCCCGGGTGGCGGTGACGTTTCTTGTTTGCCATTACTCAGCAGCGTCGAGGCCGGGGGGGGAGGGGGAGGGACGCGGCGCCTCTGGAAAACTTCCTTGCAGAACCGGCGGGGGGGGGGGGGAAGACACTCTGCCTGCCCGCCCGGCCAGCGCCGTCCCTTTGCTCTCTCTTTCTTCTCTGCTTCCTTTGCCAGTGGCCGCCGCTTTCTCTAGGTAAGGGGCCGGGAGCACCTAGCCAGGTGGAGGAGGAGGAGGCCGAGGGGGGAGCTCCTCCGGGTGGCCCCGCGCGGAGCACCTCCGGCTTCTCTGCCCCTTCCCTGACCCCGCCGGTGCGCCGTGGCAAGGGCGATCTTCGGACTCTGCCTGCGGACGCCCCCGGGCCGACAGAAATGCCGTGTAATGCTGCGGCTCCTCGAGCCCTTTTAGGACAGGGCGACCCGACGGCTGCGGACGGGGACTTTGGCTCCGGAGTGGAGGATCAGCAGATTCCTGGCACCGAAGGGGCACCCGCTCTGCCTGCCAGCCAGCGGAGCACTGCGGAATTTCTCTGCCCTGGAGGAGAAGCTCCACGTCTCCGGGCAGGCTTCGCACAGCCATGCCTGGCATGCCAAGCCCCCAGGGCAGGCGAGGGGGCTGAGTTCACTCTCCCCTGGAGACCGAGGCAGAAGTTGAGTTGGTTTTGCCACCTGATTTGCTTTTGAGGGTCCCTCTGGACAGGTGGCCCGGTTCTGCTCCGCCAGGGGAGATGGGGAACAGGATGGAGGCTGCAGGAATGGCTGGGCAGGCAGGTCTGATGTGGAGGGGCTGGCTTGCGAGGAGTAGACCGTCTGAGTGAGGGGGACACATGGTCGCTCGGACCAGCTGGTGCGTGAAGGTCCCTGTGGCTCTCGGGTCACCTCTGTGCCAACTGAGGGTGAGCAGTCCTTCTGGAATCAGTGCCACCCTCGCACGTTCCCTGAGGCACCCCCACCCCTCTTCTCACTTTCCTTGGTGCCGGGAAGCCTGCTTGGAGGAGTGTTTTTGTTTTCTTGCAGGAAAGTGCGATTGCAGTTTTACTGCTTATTGCAACTTGGGGGAGGGACCCCACCCCTTGCAGAGATGATGAGCGAGGCAGACAGTGGCAGAAAGGCCCTTGAGCGCGGGGCAGCGCCTGTTGAAATGGGTGGGAGGGACTGTGCAAAGCAATAAGCCGTCTGGAAATGTAGGCTTCCGCGTCTAGCGTCCTCTCCATCCGGTGGTTCCAGGGAAGGCTAATAATAAAGGAAGTATTAAGGATAGTGATGTTATGGTGGTAATATCACGAGGTCAATAATATAGTATTATAGTAATATGCAGCAAAATCCAAAAATGTAAGTCATATTCATAGTAGAAAGTATTGAATAACTATGAAAGGTTTGGGGGAGGGAATGCCTCCCTCCCTCCCTCAAGGTTCAGCAGAAATGTGGCCCTGGTTGGAAAGCCCTTGGCTCAGCCGCAGCAATTACTATAACACCCTCTCTGTCAGTACAGGTAGATGGTGAATCTCAGAGTCAGGTGCCATGCAAGCCAAACATTTCAGACAGGTATGAATTCTCTTTAAGACAGCTTAAAGGTGGTCAGAGGTAGAGTGGCAGGTACAAAATTGTTGGCTGGCAGATACTCTGCCATGTAAATTGATTCAGAGTTTAAGAACCAAGCAGTCATCCTGGGCAGTGGCAAAGATCAGGATCAGCCTGCAGGACTTCTGTGCCAACTTAGAGGTGTACACAAATTGTTTTTTTGTGTTCGATTCAAATCAAATGTGAGGAAGTTTGCATTCGTACAAATAGAGCCCTTTTGAATGTGGTAAGATTCAAATTCACTGGGAATGTTCTCCGAATGCTATTCAGCTCTGCCTCGAATCCCCTGCAAATTTCCTATGAATTCTCTCTGAATCCATGTTGAATCCACATTTCAAATGTGGTGAATATTCATGAGGATCCCTAGTGCTAAGAGTTGGGCTTGAAATTTGTAGATGCCATGGGATGACGACGTATCTGCTTTATCATTTTCCTTTCAGTACACAACAGCTAATACCAAGGTGTTTAAACTGTGTATATGGATGGCTCAGTTGTTCAGCTACATTTCCCAAATGTGCACAGTTTGTGTGTTTACAAATATTAAGCCTTAGCAGATTATTATGATGCTTGATTAAATATGGCTGCACTCTGGCTCTCAGGGGGTTCTCAGAAATTCTGTTTCCACATGTTTTGAGTTACAAATGCTTTGTGATTTGATATTGTCAGTGTACCTGCTGGCCTTTGCCAGCAGATGTTTTGGAGTAAAGTTCCCATCTGTGAAAGCTGGTACAGCCGGGCTACGTGGGACAGGTAACTAAGAACCACTTGTTGGGAATTCTGACTTTAAGGAAGGATTAGATGTTCATGGAGAACAGGTGTATCAGTGGTTTCTAGAATGGATGCCTGGGTACTTCCTCCAGGTTGGAGAGTCTGGCAGGATGCTGCTAAAGGCCATTTGCAATAATTCAAGAGTAAATGAAGGTTCTGCTTTTGTCTTCTGCTTGAGATGCCCATAAGCAATTGATGGGCCATTGAATGAGACGGGATGCTGGACTAGATGGGCGGTGGCCCGACCCAGCAGGGCTCCTCTTATGTTCTTAACACAGACTGTGTGTTTACAGGTACTAATTAGGTCATTAGCCTCCAACTTTTCATACCTGGGGAATTCATGTGTAGGGCTGTTTCTCTTGTCTCTTCTCATTTACTTGTTTTCTTTTCTGTTCTTTGTTTTTCTTTGCAGCAGTGGGGTGAGCAGCTAGTACTGACTCTTGTGGCAGGAGGGGTTGAACTATGTTTTAATCTTCAGAGGTCAAAGGAAAGGTGCTAATTGCTGTCACTGGTGTGTGAATAATTATGCTTCCCTCCTGTTTCCTCTGCGATGATGTTTTGGGGAAACCTTTCCTCTCTCTGGATCTGTGAAACCATGCCCACTTTAAGTTGAGTTTTCATTCCTCATTACATGTTCTTTGTTTGGCAAAACTTTCCGTTCCTGTTCTGCTTTCAAGTATATGCTGTCAGCAAGCTTTGTTGGGGGGAACTTTGCACTCAAAGGTTTGGAAGGATTTTCAGGTAATCCTTCCCCTGTTTACCTCCATGGGACTGTGGCGAAGACAGGATGGGTGCAAATAGAAAAAGGAACCACACATTTGTATCCTGCTGTGTAACCCAGTGGACTCAGAGCAACTTACAATTGTACAAACATATATAAAAAAGGAAGAGCAACTTTAAAAAGGTCGACTGTTAAGTGGCTGATGTTGTGATCCAAAGTTATTTAGTAAAGTCAGTGGATTAAGGATGTGCACAAATGGTTTTTTTGGCATTCAGTTTGTATTGAATCGAATGTTAGAAATTTTATATTCATTAGAATAGATCCCCTTTGAATGTGGTAGGATTCTATTTGATATGAATGTATTCATACAGATTCGCACGGATATCTGATACATATCCATTTGTAAGAACATAAGATCCTAAGAGAAGCCCTGCTGGACCAGGCCAGAGCCCATCTAGTCCAGCATCCTGTCGCACACAGTGGCCCCCCAAATGCTCATGGGCATCTCTCAAGCAGAGGCAAGGACAAACCTATTCCTCCTCTTGAATCCCAGCAAATGGCCTTATAAGCACCCTGGTCCCCCCGCCCCCCCAGTCTGAAAGATGCACCTAGGCATTCGTTCTAGTAGCCATTGATACATCTGTCGTCCATAAACTTGTCTTACCCTACCTTAAAGCCATCTAGACTGGTAGCTGTCGCCACCTCTTCCGAACTATTTGTAGGAATGTTCTGAATCCATGCTTTTAAAAATGTTATTGTACGAATGTTGTAACATTTGATTCCTGTATGAATGTCTGAATTCGTCTGAATAATGCATCTTACGAATGTTCGTGCACATCCCTACAATGGCTTTATTCAAACTGTAACTTTGGGATTTTTCTTTTTGTAGACGGTATGCAAACCACCCAGTGTTACCATGGAATGTCATCCTAGGCAGGACAGTCCTCTAGCTGAAGGGCTGAGACAGAGGGCAGTTAGCCATTTCATAACATCGCTCATTCAGGCCAGGTCCAGTTTAAGAACCCCAAGGAGCATGGAAAGGCCGTGGCGTTTGCCAGCGGCATCTGAATAGCAGCCTTGAGTCAGAACACAGGCCTGCTCCATTCTACATGTGTCCTACTGTGATGCAATAAACTGTAATTTTTTATATTATTGTATACAGATTAGTTCCTTAATTTACATCCGTATGTGAGCATGCACAAAGTCTATGCCTGTCTGTGTTGCCTTTGGTGATGGGCAAGCAGAGAGCTTGCCTAGGGCTTTTGATGGTTGAAGTCATGCCTTTTGTAGGCTGAACTGAGGCTGGCTGCGGGCCACAGGGACACCTTTATTTCTCCAGCCGTGCTTGCTTTTGAACGTGTTCCTCAGATCACTGAATATGTATGCTGAACACCAAATATTGACATTCTTTGGGCCTTTGCTGGCATTTAGTTCTCCAGAAGTATTTAGTGTTCATATTGTGCAGTTTGGAAAACCAGCTGAAGACACTTCTAAGTGACTTCAGCCATAACTCAGCCATATTTATCTTAAAAAGAATATTATTCTTTGACAACAGAAATAAGATCCATTTACTAGGGTGTGGCTTATAGCTTGGCCTCCTGTCTTCACCTGCATGTCTGGCTGCATCCAGAATAAGTGGCCACCCTTGGTCACACAGCAGGTAAAATCACATGTGTGCTAGATTCTTCCCCTATGTGCTCTGCTTTCACTTTCTTACCTGTGCAATCCAAAGTGGGTTTACTTTTGCTATCATCCTGCTTAAATGTCACAAGAAGAAGAAGAGTTGGCTTTTTTACCACACTTTTCTCACTCATTTAAGGGGACTCAAAGCGGCTGACAAAACATCTGTTCTTCTCCCCACAACAGACACCTTGTGAGGTAGGTGGGGCTTTGAGAGCTCAGAAGAGAGCTGTGACTAGCCCAGTGATGGTCAACCTATGGCACACGTGTCACAGGTGACATGCCAAGCCCTTTTGGGTGACACACATGGTCAACCTGGCACCTGGGCGTGTAGTGCTTGCGTACGAAATACCAACTTTCTTGTGTACGAAATACCAACTTTCAATTG
>MTQE01001424.1:11829452-11860084 GCA_014337955.1 Aspidoscelis marmoratus
ATTTTGACACACCAAGCTCAAAAGGTACGCCGTCACTGGACTAGCCCAAGGTCACCCAGCTGCCTTCGTAGAGGAGAGCAGAATCGAACCCGGTATTCCCAGAGTCCGGCTCCCTAACCACTAGACCACACTGGCTCACAAGCAAGCTCTTCTTCCTTCATCTAGGCTTGTTCAAACATAACAAAGGGGGCACCTCAAAGAGACTGTGGCCATTGTGTTCCTAAGTCTTCTCTACTCTATCTTTTCTACTCTAAACCTATCCTGCCCAAATGTTCCGTGATGAACAGATGGGAGCATATTGCGGCAATTCTGGTCCTTCTCCATCTGTTCCGTCAACAAATAACTGGCAGTAGCTGTTCAGGATTCCAGACAGCAGCCTTATCTAGCTCTGCTAGGAGTAGCTGGCAGAAGCTTTGCTGACTAAACATTTGGAAATATCCATCTTTTAAGAGTTACGGCTGAAGTCATTCACATGTGGCTTTAGCCACTTTCCAAACTGTACAGTATGGACACTAAATACTTCGGAAAGAAGCTTTTCCTTTCCCATACTAGAAAATGCATACAGAGCTTTGCCAAGATTAGGATCAAATACCAGGGCTTTATATATGGAGAACCGAATGCCAGCAAAGGCCCAAAGCGTGTCAACAAGGGATAGGGTAACTGCTTGCTTTCCTTGTTCTAGTCCAGTTGAGTCAGCTACCCGTAGGATCAGGTTGCCTGGGACTGAACTCATGGTTTTGACTGAATGAACTACAACTTCACAATCTTCCTTCCTAGGGAAGTGGCTCTCACGTTTTCCTTCCCTGAAATATCATGGGTGGTTGTTGCTTTCTTCTAAACTGCTGGAGAGATGTCCTAGGAATAGGATTTTTTGGGCAAAAGTCCAGTGTTCCATGCAGTTGAGGCAAACGTAGCATGACTGGCTCAACCTATTTTAAAAGGGGGGGTAAAGAAATGTGGCCTTAGCGCAGGGACAGAGTGGCTTGCCTGGAAATAGAAAGTTGCAAGCATGGTCTACAGCAGTTCGGAGGAATAGCAGTTAGCTTTTCTACCCCGCTTTTCTCACCCATTTAAGGGGACTCAAAGTGGCTGACAAAATTTCTGTTCTTCTCCCCACAACAGAACACCCTGTGAGGTAGGTGGGGCTGTGAGAGCTCTGGGACTCACCCAAGGTCACCCAGAAGGCTTTGCAGAGGAGTGCAGAATCAAACCCAGTATTCTCAGATCAGAGTTCGGCTCCCTAGCCACTCGACCGAACTAGAAGAAGAGTTGGCTTTTCTACCCTGCTTTTCCCCATTTAAGGGGACTCAAAGCGACTGACAAACCTTCTGTTCTTCTCCCCACAACAGACACCTTGTGAGGTAGGTGGGACTGTGAGAGCTCCAAAGAGAGCTGTGACTAGCCCAAGGCCACCCATCTGGTTTCGTGGGGGAGGGTGAATCAAACCCAGTATTTCCAGATAAGAGTCTGGCTCCCTAACCACTAGACCAAATTGGCTCACAGCTGGTGGAGGCAAACCAGAATCTGCCAAGAAAACTGTGTGAATGTGTGTCCTCTTAATCACCAGGAAAAACACCAGCGCAGTGGTACCAAGGAGCAAAGCACCTTCCCCAAACGTGCACACATTCTGCTGACACTTCATTCTTAGCTCTCTTCACCTGAAGTTCTCTTGCTCTGTCAATGGAGCATCCAAAAGCCATTGGGCATCACAACCTTCTTGCTTTAACTCCTCCCTAGATTCCAACATGGAATCCTTATTCCTCTCATTTTAACAAAGCAAGTCACTAGATGTTAGTAGGGGTGTACCCGAAAATTCAAATCTTTAGAATGCAAATGTATTCACTTTCAATACAGTTTGAATAGATTCGAATCTCTTGTTTGAATTTTCAGTTTGAAATTGCATATACAAATGTCCACAACATTCGTATGTGCCTGTAGGCGTCATTACGCATCCGTATGTATCCCGTATGCATCCCGTTTTTGTTCCATACAGATCCGTACAAATTTGCACAGATGCAGGAAAGATGCATACATGCAAGTACCCATTGTGCACTTACCCGGACACGTATGAATGTCCAAATAATTTGAACGAATAGATTCAGAAATACAAAATTCGTTTGAATGTTTAAATTCGAATCTGTAGAGATTCTATTTGAATTTAGATGTCCAAATTTAAACTAATTCCGTCAAATTTTGAATGATTCAAATATTTGTGCACATCCCTAAATGTTAGCCATTTTTCTTTTTGACTTGGTTCTCTAAATAATGCTTCATGTGGCGACAACAGAAGTGGTAATCTATTATACGATTTGTTTTTATGCTCCACAAAGCATTTCTTATAAAGTGGTTTTAAAAAGCAATATCAACCATGCCATCCGGACCCTTGATAATGCCCCTCCAGCTGTAGCGGCCTTGGATCTTTTAACCATATCCATTTTTTCAAATGGTTTATACAGCAAGCAGCATAACACAACTGTGAATAGGATAATCCAATCCTCCTCTTTCCTTTGCATTCTTTAGCAATTTAAATCTTATCCTTGGCTTCTTTCCTTTCTGTATAATTTTTGACAATTTTTTTTCATTGCTTATATACTTCTGCATTGATAATTACAGAGATTGATTAAAATTAAAACCTAATTCTTGGTAACACATTCATTTTAACTCAGTAGTGACAACTTTGGGTTGCCCATCTTTCCATCTCTTGATTTTTGACCATCACTTTACAAAATTATTTTGAAATAACATAGTGTTTGATTTGTTAAGTATATGCTTATTTTTTTTCACAACCGCAAACCCTTATTTTTCTAGTTACTTCTTGTTCATATTTCTTGTCAATATCTTTTTATTTTTGTCGACTTTAAACCCAGCCAAAATTTTCCAAATTTTGTTAATTTATCTTTTAAAACCTCAGTGTTTTCACTTGGCTCCTCCAAAAATATTACTAGATCATCTGCAAACCTCCTTAGTTTGTACTCTATCTTTTAAATAGTTATTCCCCTAGGGTCAGGTTCCCAATCAGCAATTTAATCCAGTTTTAAACAGGGGTTTTTAAAATCAGCAGTGAGCTCTTTTTTTTGCGTTCCCACTACTAGCTTATAATGCAGACTCACTTTCCATTCTTCAGTGCCTGGCAGGGGAGGAATCCCTCCCCTCTCTTTTCCCCTCATGCAGTCAGCAATTGGACACCGTCCTACCCTGACTTCATTGGGGCGGGCAATTCAAACCCCACCCTCTATATAAACTTTTCCCCACATCAGATCATGGAGTCCTTCAGCAGCAGCTTTTGTTCAGTGCAGGGCCCAGGTGGGATTTACCATAATCTGCATTAGCCTGCAGACAACAAACTCCTATCTCAAGATACAGTTCAGAATAAGGTCAAGTGCAGAAAGAGCCTTAGTCAAAAGTTCTGCTCTTTTTACTGTTTGCTCCCAGAAAAGCAACTCTCTCTCCAAGCTGACTAGCCCGTGAAGGCTTTCTTTTTTGTCTGAAGCAATTGGTGGTCTACTGTGTGGGTCCTCTTATAAAGTTGGATAGATAAATTCATGGTGGTCAGGTGTATCAATGGCTACTAGAATGGATGCCCAGGAACCACCTCTGGGTTGGAGAGACAGACAGGATGCCTCTCAAGGCCATTTGCAGGGAGTCCAGAGTAGTTGAAGGTTCTTCCTTCGTCTTCTGCTTGAAATACCCAGAGGGAACTGGTGTACCACTGTGTGAAACAGGATACTGGACTAGATGGGCTGTGGCCTGATCTGGCAGAGCTCCTCTTAGGTTCTTATGACTAAGGGTTTTTTTTCCACTTAACTCCCTTAATCTGGATCTAAGATGATCCAGATTTAGAAGATCCAGATCTAAGGAAGAACCCAATGTGTCTCCATGGGTGCAAGGAAGCTTGCAGTGGGAATGCTGGAGTACCCATGTGAAACATCCGTCTGTACCTAAGTGGGAGGCGCCCGTCATGCCACGTTTTAGGGAGGGCAATGCGTCTAATCTGGATTTGATGTCTGAAGACTGGATTGTAAACCCCTTTAATGGCATCTACGGATTATAAATCCTGAAGGACCCATTTAATCCAGATTTCCCTAGTACAGGTGTGAACAAATTGGGTTCTAATGGGGTCTGTAGTGGAAATGGGGTCTTCCTGCTCTGAGCCTAATGGGTCCCTAATGGGTACTTAATGGGTACTTAGTGCTAGTGGAAAAAACCTGGAATGGCACCTAGCAACTACAACAATGAGTATCTGTCTCCTCATTCCACCTATTCCTTAATATTGTGTATTTTCATTGTTTAATGCCATTTTAAAGTCTATGTTGTAAACTGCTTTGGGATTTTTTAAAAATAAAGAAATGTTATATAAATTATTTGACAAATAAAAAAAGGATCAACAATATGGACATTTTATTCTAATTTTGTTTTACTCTTGTGTTTCATGCATGTGTTTTCTCTTTTCCTGGCAATTTGAACTCCTTAATGCCCAATCCATTTAAAAATTTATTCAATCTGACAGTTACTCTAAATGCATTTTCTGGAGGTCCTGAGAATTAAATTGGAGGAGGGATTGCAAAACTCTTAGTTGAGTCTATTAATGTTTTAACTTGATTTCAAACTTAAATAGAAGAGTCTTGAAACGTCTGGTTTGGACCTGAAAATGCCTTCTCATCTGTGCTCTTAGCATTGCCAAGAAGCTGACGGTCCTGAAGGAAATTCAGCCAAGGACAAGAATTGGATAGAAAACGTCATGTGGTTGTGTGGAAGGCATAGAATGGAGAGTGGTAGCCATTTCTCAAGGAACCTCTGCCTGGTGGGAGAGCAATAAAACAGACAAACAAAGGCCTTTGCCATTGCTGTACGATTACCAGCTTCTGCAGAAAGGTGACAAAGCATAGCATTGTGAAAAAAACTACTTCTGTCACAGGGACGAGCAGGCTACCTTGAGATGTGAGCCATTTTGGACATGGAGTTGGAGTGCTCGCCTCAGGGTTCGGTTCTGCACTCCTACACAAAGCCAGCTGAGTGACCTTGGGCTAGTCACAGCTCTCTTTCTGAACTCTCATGGCCCCATCTACCTCATAGGGCAGTGATGGCCAACCTATGACACGCGTGTCACAGGTGACACACCAAGCCCTTTTGGGTGACACACCTGGTCACCCTGGCACCTGGGCGTGTAGTGCTTGCATGTTCTTGAAGTGTACGAAATACCAACTTTCAATTGAAGATTTAGCAAACGAAATTCAGCAACAAAAGTCACTAATGTAAAGAATTATTTGTTTTTGCTATTAATAAAATACATACTGGTATATCAAAAATATAACTTTTTTAGAGCTACAGATATCACAAAATTATGGATATTTCTAGATGTGACACAGCACCCAAATTAAGCTAGGTTTTCTTGCGAATTTTGACACACTGAGCTCAAAAGGTTCACCATCACTGTCATAGGGTGACTGTCATGGGGGGACGACGACGACGACAGAAGATTTGTCAGCCATGGGTGAGAAAAGGGGGGTATAAAATGTTTCTTTTTCTTGAATGCTTGAGGCAACAACTTCCGCCTGATCTCCTAGTTAAAGAGAAGAGGGTAGGTTCTTTTCTCCACAGCAGACACCCTGTGAGGTAGGTGGGGCTGTGAGAGCTCAGAAGAGAGCTGTGACTCGCCCAAAGTCACCCAGCTGGCTTTGTGGGGGAAGAAGAAGAGTTGGCTTTTCTAGCCCGCTCTTCTCACCCGTTTAAGGGGACTCAAAGTGGCTGATAAAACATTATGTTCTTCCCCCCACAACAACCCTCTGAGGTGGGTAGGGCTGTGAGAGCTCAGAAGAAAGATGTGACTAGCCCAAGGTCACCCAGTTGGCTTCATGGAGGAATGCAGAATCAAACCTGGTGTTCCCCGATAATTACCACAAGACCAAACTGGCTCACTGAAGGAGGGTGAATGAATAAGTGAATTTTATTTACGGTCACAGACCAGAATCATTCATTCATTCACTCGCTTTAGGAGGATGTGTTCCAAGATGACGCTTTGCCTTGACCACTGGGAACATCTGGTCAAGCTGCTGTGGCATTGTGGGATGATCCTGCTTAGCGCTCCAGGCTGTTCCCTATTGCTGCACTGTACGTCTAGACAATCTCTCCTTACTCTTCTGTTCCGTTTCTGTCCTGATTGACATCTCCCAGCTGGGAATGGAATGCAGAGTTGTGCGGAAACATTTGGAGGAATGCCGTTCGCGCTTCCCCTGGCCTTTTTGGGATTCTGTTGCTTCCAGCCCTCCAAAGCAGTGGAAGGTCTTAAACTGGAGGATTAGTAATTGGCTGCCACAAAACCTCCTACCTGTTTTTTAGTAAATGGACTAGTAAATTTAGTAAGTTTTGCTCATGGTAATAGGAATTGGAAGCTCACTGTGTACATTTTCACTTTATAAACAGTTTTCACAAAATGAGCTAAGCTTGTACAAGGAGAAATTTCTGTTTTTTTAAATTTTATTAATACTTACAGATTTAGCCGTGTTGCAATATTACTTTGCTTCTAACTTGCATTAGATTCAAGACAGACAGTAAATCCACAGGTTTGTTTGGTATTACGAAGGTGGAAGATATTTCAGCTCTTTGATGTTCTTTTCAAAAAGGTTTGCGAAATCAGGCTAATACAATTTGGGCCTTCAAATGTTAGTCTGGATCAGTAAGCAAGGGGGTAGTAAGATCAGGTACATGATTTGGGAATGTTCCTGGATTCACTGCTGTCGTTCAGAACCTATGCGGCAGTGACTGCCAGGAATGCGTACCATCAACTCCATCAGGTCTGCCAGCTCCAGCCTTACCTAGACAGCAATAACTTGGCCACAGTGATCCATGCTCTGGTAACCTCCAGATTAGACTACTGTAATGTGCTCTATGTGGGGCTACCCTTGAAAAGGCTCCAGAAATTAGATCTGGTGCTGTTTGACGGCTGACAGGAGTCTCTGGCCAGACTCATATCATGCTGGTCCTGAAGAATCTGCACTGGTTACCTGTTTGCTACTGTGCCCAGTTCAAGGTGTTGACACTAACATATGAACCCTTAAATGGCTTGGGCCCTGTGTGTGTGAAGGAGCGCCTTCTGCTATGTCCACCTGCTCATGCACTAAGGTCTCAAGGAGAGAGCCTTCTTGTAGTTTCTTCCTTCTCTTTCAGAGTTGTGAGGCATAGGGTCGTGCAAGAAGGCCTTTTTTGTGGTGTCCCCCAGACTCTGGAATACTCTCCCTCTTGAGGTTCACCAGGCACCTTGCACTGTATAATTTTTGGTGCCTGGTGAAAATGTATCTTTTCACCCAGGCTGGTCCAAGCCCAGCAAGTGCCATCCATGTTCTGATGGCTGGAACTCCGTTGTCACAGTCCATCCAACACCAGCAGCAATACAGGCTCGCCTGCCTTGTTCTTTTCCAGGCGAAGCCTGCTTCTGTCACAAGTACCACCCTCCCTTCCCTGCGATTGGCCCACGTCACTGTCAGTCCAATGCAGCATCTTGGGCGGTGATGGCCAACCTATGACACGTGTGTCACAGGTGACACGCCAAGCCCTTTTGGGTGACACACATGGTCACCCTGGCACCTGGACATGTAGTACTTGCTTGTTCTTGAAGTGTATGAAATACCAACTTTCAATTGAAGATTTAGCAAACGAAATTCAGCAACAAAAGTCACTAATGTAAAGAATTATTTGTTTTTGCTTTTAATCAAATACATATATCAAAAATATAACTTTTTTACTAGAGCAACAAATATCACACAATTATGGATATTTCTAGATGTGACACAGCAGCCGAGTTAAACTAGGTTTTCTTGCAAATTTTGACACACTGAGCTCAAAAGGTTCGCCATCGCTGATCTGGGGCATAAGGGCAGGGCTGAACTATTAACACTGCAGTCTCATCTTTGAAGTATCTGCAACCAGGGCTATGACATTTTCCTTGTTCTGGACCAGATGCAGATGAGCCAACGCTTGGACTCAGGGTGCTGCCAGACTTAAAGATACTGCGCATTCCGATGGTGCATTACTGGTGGCGCATTATGCTGCCGCTACTTTGAATTTAACTACTGCGGAACGGTCAACACCCGCTCCGCAGTTTCAGTAAATTCGAATGTTCCTGCCAGTCCGGACAGGACAGCGAGAACAGCGGACGAGAGCTGAGCTGCTCAGCTCCCATTGGCTGCTCCATCCCATGTGATGCGTGCCTCGCCGCGTGCGCCATGGAAGTATTGCAGCTTTCTCTGAGAATGCTGCGGGGAGGCTCCTTGAATCTGGACAGCATGTCATGGCTTTGCAGCAGGTAAGCAGCGTATTTTGTAATAACTGCGGATTTAATCCGCTAATCGGGATACTATGTAAAACAGACAGCATTAGAACACTTAGGCCTTTTCCGCACTGGCTCTAAAAACGGATTTAGAGCCAGATGTGGAAAGGATTAAGACGCGGCTTCCGCAAAGAACCCAATTAGGGACCCTTTAAGGTCGCCGTGTGTGCGGGGCTTCCCGTTGGCCGGCTTCCCTCACAAGGGAGGCTGACCAATGGGAGGCTGCGGCGCATGCATGCGCAGTGCATGCCGGGCCTCCCGCTGCCAGAAGTGGCCCGGCAGCGACGAGGTAAGGCAATAGCGCGTTCTTGGGCGAAGAGGAACATGGGAAAGCTGACTGCCGGCCTCCCCGTGGTGGCTCCGATGGAGCCAATCGCGGAGGCCGGTGAGAGGGACCAGCTGTCAAAGAGGGAGAGCGTGCGTTCTCCCTCTTTGACAGGGCAGGGCACCCTCTCCAATCCGGCCCTGCTGCTGCCCCACACATTTGCAGATGCGCGGAGCCTCCAAGGATCTGTCCCTATTTGGGACAGATTCTTGGAGAAAACGGTTTGCCGGAAAACGGATCTTTATAGATCCGTTTTTCGGCAGCAGATGTGGAAAGGCCCTTACAGGTCTTTACAAACGGAATAGGAACTGGCTGCAAAGGTACCCAGGGGCCTCTCAACTTATTTCATTTACAGAAATTATGTTTTAAGAGTGAAAACAAATGGGACTGGTCGTGGTGGATTAAGGCCCTGCTTCGGTCTTGCTGCCCGCTGCTCTGCCCCCACTTACATCATAAACTGGCCCAGAGGTGTGGACGAGTATTGAAAACATTCAAAATTTGATGGAATTTGTTCGAATTTGGACATTCAAATTCTAGTTGAATGTCTATACATTCAAATTTAAACATTCAAACAAATTTTGAATCTTTCAAATCGTTCCTACGGATTATTCAGACAGTCGTATGTGTAGAGATACAGATGCATTACGTGGATATCTGTACACCTCTTGTTCCTGTCCATACGCATTTGTACGGATATGTACAGGGCAAGAACGGGATGCATGCGAGATAAAAATGGGATGCGTATGAATGCGCATCGATGCGTATGGATGCGTACAGACATATTCCAATGTCATTCGTATCTTCAAATATGAATTGAAAATTCGTTCACATAGGTTTGAATGTATTTGAATCGAATCGAACGTGAATACATTAGAATTTTAAACATTCAAATCTATTTGAATCTTTGGATATTCAAATCGAATCGAATGCCGAAAATTGCATTTATGACACCCCTAAACTGGCCCAGTGATGCAGCTCTTTGCTTAAACAATTTCCTCTTTTCGGCTGGCAGATAGCTGGAGGGAGCAGGAATGCGCCTTCTGCCAGCTGGCTGAGGATGGGAATTGGCTGCAGTTTCCTTGAGCACAATGGACTTTTGGCTGCTTTACATAATCTGGAACTTGTCAGACTGGCTCTTGGGTCTGGAAGCCTGATTAGCTATTATAGCCGCTGCTTGCTGTTCAGAACCGAGCAGATTTCCTGGACTAGCTTCTAGCTTGACTTCCTGAACCGCCAAAGGCAAAGATGCACAATTCTCTGGCTCTGCACATGGGTAGGTTCTTTCCAGCAAAGAACTTTCTATGAACTTTACTGGTGAAGGGTTTTTAAAAAGGATAAGAGTAAATAGAAATGTTTGGTACGGCCATTTGCAGGGAACGAGAGCAAGTGAAGGCTTTCCCATTGTCTTCTGCTCGAGAAGTCCAGAAGCAGTTGGTGGGCTGCTGTTTGAGGCTGGATGCTGAACGAGATGGCCTGTGGCCTGATCCAGCAGGGCTCCTCTTGTGCTATTATAGACAAATTTAGTGGAGCGTTAGGTTTATCAATGGGCACCGCAAACAGAAGACAAAAGCAAATCATTAACCTGCCCTCCTCAACCTGCAAATGTCCTTAGAGGCTTCCTGCCTATCTCCCCAACCTGGAGGAAGTACCAATGCATCCATTCTGGCAGCCATTGATACACCAGTCATCCATGAGTTCATCTAATCCTTCCTTAAAGCCATCTAGGTGGGTTGCTGTTACCAGCTGTTCTGGTAGCAAATTCCATAGATTCTTCACCTCTGGGTGAAGAACTACTTCACCTTGTCTGATCTGACTCTCCTACCCATCAGCGTCATAGAATGCCCCCTGGTTCTAGTGTTGTGTGTTAGAGAAAGGAATTCCAGAATAGAAGCCTGCCATCCACTTTCTGGTGGAGAAATTTGTCAGGGCCTGGGCAGGGCTTGCCATAGAGTGCAGCAGTGTGCGGATGGCTGGTCCATATTCTGGGATGTGATCCATAATAAGGCCCAGTGTAGAAAGGGATATAGTGCACTAAGTGGGTGAGATACTTGGGAGAGGAGGAAAAGGTGCTTCCTGTCTACAGCAACATATCAATGGAGAAACGGAATTGGTTGAAATTCTGTAAGGGTGAAGGGCACTTTTTCACCTTGAATCCTGTGCATCAGAAATAATTCTCCCTTTATATCACCTTTCTGCTACTGGCTTACTGGGGGCCTTTTCCCACTAGTGCTTAGGACCCCCCTAAGAGCCCATTAGGAACTCGATTGGTACCTGATTGGTACCAGTTGGGAAGGCCCTGTCCCCACCTGGACCCCACTGAAGGCCCCATCTGCAAGGCCTTGTCCCCACAAGGGCAGGGGAAATCTGGATTTAATGGGTCCTTCAGACCCCTAAATCTGGTTTTTGTGTGGACCTGATTAAAGGTGTCCACAACGGGGTCTTCAAGCGTCTTCAAGATCCGGATCTCCAGGAGGACCCCCATCTTGTATATCTGAAAATTCAAACTGACTCAAATCTTTAAAATTTGAATATATTCACATTTGATTCAAATCTAATACATTTGAGTACATACGAATGTTGACAACATTTGTATGTACCCATACGGATCTGTATGCCTCCCGTATGCATTCTGTTTTTGTCCCATACGGATCCGTACAGATGTGTACGGATGTAAGAAAGATGCGTACGGGCAAGTATTATCTGTACACATATGAATGTCTGAATGATTTGAGCGAATAGATTTGAAATTTGAATTTCATTCGAATGTTTACATTCAAATTTATAGACATTTGATTTGAATTCAAATGTCCAAATTCAATCACATTTTCAGTATGTTGAATATTCATGCATATCCCTACTCCTTGGTTGTTATGGCTGTGTTTTTCATGCAGCCTTGGGCCCAGAAGTGGGATTCCTGCCTGGTATATAAGCCGTGCAGCCTGTTATGTAAGAGCATCCAGCTATTTGTAATCACCACGTGCTGTTTGGATAAGCAGCATCACACAGTGTTTCTGATGGCAACAATCTCTTCCCTGCTCCCTCCCCCCAGAATCTTCACATCTGCAGGACAACAAGGTAAGCCCCCCACCCCCTCCGCCCAGCCCAAGATTCTTGTTTGGCTTACCATGTGGGCTCAGCAAAGCGTTCTACTCCCTTGAGAAGTGTCGATCAGTATGATTATTGGAGGAAAGAAGTGAAATTGCTAAATACTGCTAAGCAGGATGCAGTCTTATGCACTTTTACAGTATTTTATTTATTTTATTTTATTTTATTTTATTTTATTTTATTTTATTTTATTTTATTTTAGCTCAGACGACATATCACAGAATGCAGAGCAGCGTAATCTTGAATAGCCTTTGTGTGGAATTGCATGGTTGTTTCCTTCTGATGGAACTTTTGAGATTAAAAATCTCCTGGTAGCTCTGGGATTGTATTGGAAGATGAAGCTGTCATAGATGTTTGTTTATTTTATTTATTATTTATGTTTCTATCCTGCCCAATACCCGAAGATCTCAGGACGGGTAACAACCTTTAAACCAACAAATTAAAACCAATATTAAAACCAATAATATACATAGAAGCACTTAAAAGATTCAGCATATTAAAATAATAAAATAACAGTATCTGCAGTGTGGGGGGGAAAGTATAATCCCATCAGCCAAAGGCCAGGGCAAAGAGATGCGTCTACCCCGCCTTCCTGAATATATACGGAGAAAGGGCATGAAGCACCTCAAGGTAGGGGTGTGCATGAACACATTTTTACATTTGAATTTGAATTTGAGTCAATTCGAATATCCAAATATCCAATTTGATTCAAAATTCAAACATCCGTATTTTTGAAAATCCTATTCAAATCCGGATTATCTGAATGTCGGTATTTGTCAAATTCGAATCGGATTTTTGAATTTTCGAATATCTGTGCACATCCCTACCTCAAGGGAGAGACTATTCCATAACCTGGGGGCCATTACCAAGAAGGCCCTTTCCCGGGTGCCCACCTGTTTCACTACTGAGGGTGGTGGGACAACCGGGAGGACCTCAGCTCTAGATCATAAAGCATGGGCAGGTTGGTATGAACATAAAAGCCAGAATAGTAGACAGAGATTCATCTCAGGACCCTGGAGCCCCTAGCAGGGAGAAAACTGCCCTGGGTGAGATGGGCTTTTTGCCTCATCCGGTAACCAAAGTAGCCACAGGAGCTGCTATAGTTGGCCATTTGGCCCAGGCATATCTGCTGAAACTGGCTGATGAGCTTGGGTTTTGATTTTTGTACTCTTGAGTCTTGGTGGTCTTACTCTGTACTGCATGGGGCGGCATTTTCTTTCCTTTGCCCCTGGTCCATTCCGCATTATCTATGGTGCAGGATCCTGCGTTTGATTCCTCCTTCAGCTGTAGAAGCTCAGTGGTGACCCTGTAGCTCACAAAGTGTGAGCATTAGATGGAGAGTCGGGGCCTTTCCAGAAGGGATGATAGAATTGTGTTGAATGACTGCATGAAACAAAGCATGTGCATTTTGCAAAGCGCTCATTCATGTGTTGCAACTTCATTCTTAAAAAACAGTTCTATGACTGTATCTCACAAATGTTCCCATTATACAGATGAGGCACCAAAGGCTGGAAGGGTCTTACACCTGTGGCAATTTGGCGGGGACAGTGATGGATGTGGGATTGTATTCTTATTGTTCTTGAGGAACACAATATCTGTGCCTTCTAAGTTGATGGATTTCGGGCTTCCCCCCCCTGAATTTTATGCCACACAATTCTTGCAGTTTGGCAAAAATAAGATCTGTTCAGTCATGGGTTGTAAACTTGTGTGGGTTACCTAATTGCAGAAAAGCCCACTTATTTATGGAGCAGGAAGCATTTGAATATGATGTTAGGCAAATGGTGTCTTCAGTAAACTGTGTGCTTTAAAAAGTGTCTGCTGGCAACGGGAATACAGTTTCTTTACCTTAGCTGCACTGCATGAAGAAGGACTTGAGCTCAGTTCTTGGGGAGCGGCAAACCACTTCCGTACTGTTGCCAAGAAAGCTGCACAGATGTCTGTGTATCATCACCCCCCAGTAGAGACACGATTATTTTAAATATGGAAATGTACTATTTTAAAATTTGTTGAATTTTTAAAGTGTTTTTAATGTGTATTTTGTTTTTAATCTGTTGTTTTAACGGTTGTCACCCGCCCAGAGACCTTCAGGTATGGGGCGGGAGAGAAATGTAAATAAATAAATAAATAAATAAAATCAGCAGGAGTTAAGCTGAACTCCAGGGTGTCTTTATCCTTATTAAAAGCAAGGATAGTTTGTAGCTATTAGGAATCTTTCTGATTTACCTGTCGAGGAGACCAGTCTAGTTTCATAATTTTGTTTTCTTGTAGTGCCTCACCCAAATCCAGGTGGTCCTGCAACTATTGCTGTACTGCAACTCCTATCCATGTAAACAGGTGCGCAGGAAACTGTAGCTCTGCAGAGGCATGTGGCAGCCCCTCCTGCTCTGTTCCATGTGTTCCACCTGGCTCTGTACCTCTTCCTCTACTCCTGTCTCATCTAATTTAGTCCTAGCTTATCTGTATGAAGATATTTCCCCACATCCTTGCTGGAACATATGAAGGAAGCAGTGGGGGAAAGTTCTGATTTCCCCTACCGTGAATATATGAAAAGAGATCTGTCTGTAATGGATGGCCCTTTAGGAAGCCGCTCAAACTTGAATGAAACTGCTTGTCCATCTAGCTGGATGTAACCTGGGGTGTTTTTCCATTGAGCTCCTTTAATCCAGATCTAAGAAGATCCGGATCTAAGGAATGGGTACTTCCCTTAATCTGGATCTAGTAGATCTGGATTAAGGGAAGTACCCAAAGTGTTTCCATGGGTGGTCTAGTACCCAACAGCAATGGGTGCTAGCCTCTCTGCTGTGGAAACACTGGAGCACCCATCTGCAAATCCAGATCTACGCGCAAGGGATCTTCCTATCACCCCAGGTGTTTGGGGGGACGGGGTGCAATATCCAAAGTTGCCTCTGGAGATTAGCAAAGTTTCCGCAGAAAAACCCCTTGCGAGAGCCAGCTCCGAAGGCCCTCCCAAGTCAACTTCAGAGATTAGCACAGGCTCTGCAGTACGAGAGCAACGCAGCTGTCAAAGGCTCCAGAGGATCTTCAAAGTTAGCGGCAGATCACTCTGTAGAATCTCCGGAGCGATCTGCCGCTAACTTCAAAGATCCTCTGGAGTTCTTGATAGCGGCATTGCTCTCGCAAGGGGTTTCTCTGTGGGGCCTTTGCTGATCTCTGAAGGCAACTTGGGAGGGATTTCGGAGCTGGCTTTGGAGGGTCTTGAGTTTGGGGCACCCCCATGGGTGTCTCCCCCCCTGAGCCTCCTCTATACCCCATTGCCGAATTGTGGTGGAAACAGGCTCTCTACAATCTGGATTTGAAGGCTGAAGACCCATTGTAGACTCCTTTAATGGGGTGTACATGAAATCCAGATTATAGGTCCCGAAGGACCCATATGATCCGGATTTCCCTAGCTGTGGTGGAAAGTGATGTGTCTCTAAAGGGGTCTGTAGTGGAAATGGGGTCATCTGGCTCTCAGCCAAATGGGTCCTTAATGGGTGCTTCAATGGGTACTTAGTGCTAGTGGAAAAACACCCCTGTACAGACAGCGAAGAGCTCATCAAAAGTTCAAATGAATTTGGTCAAATTTTGAATGTTCCAAATATCCATGCCCATCCCAACTACTGAGAGTGCTCAGGGCTTACTTGGTTCTTTTCTTTTAATCTCTCCATGATTTTTTCCCCATCACCTTCATGTAAAATGTACCTGTACTGTATAAGCCTGAGGGTTTTCCCAAGCTGCTTGATGTTTCTCTCATGTGCGTAATATGGGGCTATTTTAAGTACACAAGGGATTGTGCGTGTGTTGCTGCTTTGTCCTACTGGGATAAGGCTGACTTGATTATTACTTGGACAGAGTCATGTGGTTTTCTTTGCAGTTGCAGGAATAGTTTCCCCTGATCTCTGTCCTGGGAGATCCCGAGGGTTAAGCTGCAACCGTCGGCTTTCCGGTCAGTTGGACCATCACAGAGCTAGAACCACTTCCAATCACAGCCCTATAAGCTACAGACCCGGAAACAGTCACTAATGGGAAGCCCTAATGAACATGTTTGCCGGAGAACTGAGCTTTTTAAACGGCACACAATATCCATATGAAAACACAGTTCATTTAATTCCCGGAAAATAATAATTAGACATGGCAGCCTTTAGAATTCTGCAACAGACACATGCTTAGCCTCTGAAAGGGTTTTTGGCTGGAATTCAACACCCTCTCCCGGCTAGTTTCTAGATAGGCGGCTACTATTCTGAAAGATTTGCAAGAGCCTCCTATGCTGGTGAGGCAGAAGGGAAAGTGGGAAGAAGAAACCATTTGTCAGGGAAGTGAGGAGGAAACTGCAAAATTTGTTCATTTATTTATTTATAATATTTCTATCCTGCCCTATACCTGAAGGTCTCAGGGTGGGTAACAACCTTCAAAACCAACAGGTTACAGAATAATATCTCCTAAAAAGCACAATGGCCATAAAAACATTTAAAACATAATTAAAATAGCATAATAAATATTAAAATAATAGTATCTGCAATGTGGGGACCGTATATAAATATCCCGCCCCCATACTTGAGGGTCTCTGGGCGGCTAACGACCTTTAAGAACAAACATATCAAAACTGTATCAAAAACAATTATAAACTAGTACAGTATTTAAAATCCAACATGATAAAATTGATATATATTAATTCTACAATTTGGTCAGATTATGGACAAACAATTCAAAACTGATCTCATCGCCTGAGAATTGTCTTTTCTGTCTAACACAGAAGCTATGTCGTTCTTTCCGTCTATTAAGACACTATACTCATATGTCTGTTAAAATGCTGTGCTGCTCTTTTTACCATGTGTAAAAAAGTTATTTCATAAAACTGTTCTTTCTGTATGATGTACATACAGAAGTATATAGGAAGCTTTTCAAAACTTAACAAAAACAGTTACAGTTGATTACACTGCAGTTTGAACTTAAAAGGCTAAAAAAATTTAAATAATTGCCCTCCGTGTTTAAAGAATAGGTAGAAAATGAGAGGATGGAAATCATCATTAGAAAAGTTTCTCCTGGGTTTGGCACTGAAAAACAGCTTTCAAGTAGGGATGAGCACAAATGTTCTAAACATTCGAAAGTCAATCAAATTCGATCGAATGTGGACATTTGAACTCGAATAGAATGTCTACACATTTGAATGTAAACATTTGAATGAATTTTGAATGTTCTGAAATATTCAGATGTACACATACGAATTGACACGTACGTATCTGTATGCATCTCATATGCATCTGTAGGCATTTGCGTACGAAATGCACACAGATTCGCATCACACATATGAATGTTGTCGAATTTGTATCTTCGGTTTCAAATCTAACATTCGAACGAAGAGATTTGAATGTATTCTATTCGAATTGGAATTTGTTGCATTCGGATTCTAAACATTCAATTTGAATCGAATGTTTTGATGTTCAATTTGAATTGAATGCAAAAAGAAAAAAAAGACATTTGTGCACACCCCCCTACTTTCAAGCCTCTTAGTGGGCAGATAAAAAATACGCAGTGAAGATTTAATTGCAGCGACTACCTGTGGTAGAATATTGCTGTTTTTTAAAAACCAGGCTGTCACTGCGCAGCTGGAGATCTCCCGCCTCAGAGGACAGCATCCCACGTAGTAAATATCAGCTCAAAACTCGGCTTTTTGGTGCCATCTCCACTAATTATAGCATTAGGCATCAGTGCATGTGAGGGCAGTGTGTGTGACCCACTTATTGCCTTCATCCTCCCCCCCCCACCACGTTGTACTGTAACGTGACTTTCCTGAAGAGTTGTTGATGTTGTGCTGCGCACATGTGTCTGTGACGTAAAGGTAGACCTCTTCTGGATAGGACTGATTGTTCCTCTCCACTCTACAGCCTTGTAAAATGTTATTGAGTTTTAAATGTTCTTGGGTCAGTCAGTCCTGCTTGAGGACAGAAAATGGAGCAAGACTCTATTGGAAGGGAAACAGCATTTAATGTGCAAGCTAGCTACAACTGCTTCTGAGCCTGTGAGCTCACTTGTATTCACATGCACAGGAATATCTATTGCTTTCTCGCCTAATCGGCTGGCTCTGGGTGCCTAGGAGATCTTTGGAGGTGTGGAGCTTAGTACAAGTGTAACAAATGCCCTTTTAAAAACACTGTTGTGGGCAGCTGCACTATGCATTCTAAAGGTATCTGAGGTTGCAACACTGCTGAAGCTAAGGAGACAAGAGCCTAATCCAGATTCTCTCAACTTGTTCCCTTGTGGGTTCTCATCACTGCAGGCCGTAACTGTTGGGAATTATATCCCAGAACAACTGAACAGAACCAGGTGGGAAGAGATGAAACTAATCGTTCCTAGGGACTTAGAGGCATACCAGATTGGGCTATGTTTCCATCCAGATGGGCGTCCATTGTCAAGTATACTGGGACATGTTCTGTCTCTGAAACGTAGCTGCTGTGGTGGGAATTTCCTCCATGAATTTGTCCAGTCCCTTTTGAGATCTCATCTGACCTAGTATCCACACATTTTAATTTGCAAGCTTTGAGAAACAGTGTTGATTTTTGTCTACCCTAAGTAGGGATGTGCATGGATATTCAAAACATTTGAAATTTGATTGAATTCATTTGCATTTGGACATTTGAATCGAATATCTATAAATTCAGATTTAAACATTTGAACGAATTTTGGATTTTCAAATCTATTCGTTCAAATTATTTGGACATTCGTATGTGTCCCGGTACGTATACGATGCGTACTTGCACGTACCTATCTTTCCTGCATCCGTACGCATTTGTACGGATACGTACAGGATGAAAACGACTTGCATACGGGATAAATATGGGATGCGTACGGATGCGTAATGATGTGTATGGGCACATACGAATGTTGTTGACATTCGTATGTGCAAATCTGAATAAAAAATTCAAATAGATTCAAATCTATTTGAATCTAATCAAATGTGAATACCTTTAAATTTTAAAGATTTGAATCGATTCAAATTTTGGGGTATTAGATTCAAATCAAATCCCGAAACTTGCATTCATGCACACCCCTAACCCTGAGTCTCCATTTAAGCTAATGATTTAGAGTCCCAGGTCATAAGAAGAAAAGATGTTTCTGGGCTTTTCCCCACATCACACAGCATTTTGTAAAAGTCTACTGCAGCCTTTCCTTATCTGAAACACCGCTTACATGAGAGTTTCATTTGGATCTTGTTGAATTTGGCTAAGTTCATGGGTGGATTTTGTGTGGTGCCTTGCCCACATTTTATAATATCCTACCCAATTTTTTCCTGAAGGGTGGGGAAAAAATGGGGAGAAAAACCAGAAAAATGTTACTTCATTGCCTTCCTTCTAACTTTGTAACCTTTACTTCTACAGCCCCTTAATCCTTTTTTATTTGCCCCCCTTTTCTATAAACTAGATTGAATATTTGTAGCCTTCTGTAAGGCTGTGTTCCCATTATAAGCTTAATTCGCTTTCCCTAAACCGAAATAATAGAACACGAATTTGCCTGATCCCATGTACGTGGTGTATGTGACTCAAGGGGGGGGGGACTCAAGTGGCTACTTTTTAAAAGCCGCTTTTCGGTGCTGCTCTGCCCTCTTCCTCCTGGCGTGAATGCACCACCCATAATGGACCCCTTCATGGAGCCTAGCTGGGTGGCTGCCGCTTGCCTGGATGGATGGAGGAAAAACGGCAGCGGGCAGCCAGTGATTCTTTTCCCTCCTCTCCCCATTGCCCAGGGCACACAGCAGCGGCGGCAACTCAAGCCCCCTTTGCCTTAAACATTCACACATCTCCCTGAACCTGCAGCTGCTTTCCTTTCCCCTTTTTAAAGGTCAGAACTTTCACAAAATTGCAAGATTGTTATTGGGTGTGAAGTGGGTATATTGCTACAGTGTAGCGGCTGCTTTAAGGGGTGGATTTTTACGGTAAAATCACTATCTTTGGAAGCAAGCTATTCGGGGAGGGAAACCCTAAACACGCATTCTCATCCCTTAACACGGTACTGTTCCCACAGTAAAAAATGTAAAACGTTTCAAGCGCATGAACCGGAGTGAGACTTGTTGAAATGAGGATTAACATTTACAATGCTTTAGGATGATTTAACACACGGAAAGCGTGTTAAGCCAACCTGACCTGGGAACTGTGAGGATTGAAACCATTTTGAAACCAAAATAAGCTTATAATGGGAATGCGGCCTAAGAACCAAATATAATAATCTGCATTTAAATACTTGTGTCAATGTATGTATTCTTCCGCATGGAAATTTGGTAACAATACCTCTTAATGCAAAGGTTGCCAGACTTTTTGCATTTGTGGATATACTTGCAATTTTGCGTAAAGGCTGGGTGCACCCCTACATCTGGTTGCTTATTTCACAGGCAGTATGTGGGGGTTCAGAATAGTTTGCAGGAGTTCAGAACATGATCCGGGAGCCGTTACGATCTTGGCGCCATATTCCTGACCCCTGAACAAACTTCCACTTCCCTGACTCGGATTGGCTTGAGGAAAGATGAAGCATTGTTTCCTTTTGAAGCATCTGAAAGTGTGCTTGTTTGTATCATAGCCAGCTGGAATCAGTTTGGCCTGGGCACAAG
Organism: Aspidoscelis marmoratus; assembly: GCA_014337955.1. NCBI lineage: Eukaryota > Metazoa > Chordata > Lepidosauria > Squamata > Teiidae > Aspidoscelis > Aspidoscelis marmoratus. The sequence continues at coordinate 11,849,805 of MTQE01001424.1, forward strand.
GAACTGGCTTTTCTCTGGCAGAGATAGAAATCTGAGCTGGAGAAGAATGGCTTTGACTCTGAGCTCTCATGAAGAACTAGGGCGCAAATCTCAGCTGTTAATAAGCCCCCCCCCCCACTTATCTCCCTTAATCCGGATCTAGGATGATCTGGATCTAAGAAATTGGTCCTTCAACAAATTTGGATTTAGAAAATCTGGATCCCAGCAAGTACCCGATGTGTCTCCATGGGCAATGTAGCACCCAATAGCAATGGGTGCTGGGCACGCTCACAGTGGGAATGCCGGAGCACCCATGTGGAGTGCCTGTCTGTCCCCAAGCGGAAGACGCAAAGGCAGTGTGGAGCGATTGGCTGCCGCATACGTCAGTCAAGCAACATTTCTGGGGAGTGACAGGGGCTGGGGGTTGAATCTCTGGAGCTGCTCCAGAGCGTCTTGAGCCAGGGTTCGGAGAATCTCTGGAGCCTGGCCCAAGCTACACAATACAGCTCTGTAACAGGAGCGTTGGCTGCGTGTCGGTCATGTTGTACGAGGGTGCCCAATTGCCTGTTATGTGGATTATTTCATCTTCAAAGATATCTGTATGATAGCTTCACAGTCTGTGCCGATCTTCAGTGCCGGCTCTGGAGATTCTCTGGAGTTGTCTTTAGAGAATAGCCACTTGCTTCGGAGCATTGGGTTTTGGGGCGGCTGCACTCCAACAAGGGTCCCCCCCCCCGAACCAGCCCCTGGATACCATTGATCCAATTGTCATGTGAACATGCGCTGTCTAATCCGGTCTTCAAGGCTGAAGACCGGATTGAAGACCCCTTTAATGGGGTCCACAGGAAGACCTGATTTCAGGGCCTGAAGGACCCATTCAATCCAGATTTCCCTTGAACAGGTGTGAACACATTGGGGTCTGAAGAGCGAACAGGGTCTTCCTGATTGGTACCAAACCAGTGCCTAATGGGTCCTTAATGGCACTTACCTCTGTAAATCGGGATCAGCTAGATCCAGATTAGCGTATCTGTGTTAAATGGATCTGGATTAGGTAGACTTGGATCTACAAGAGGCTGTAGCTTCTGCATTGCACGGGCTTTAGAACGGCAAATGTGTGCAGACAAGTGACGTAGTACAGATGGCCGAACCCTATTCTGCAGCCGTGGATGTGTACTACCTCTGTACGACGGCCCACCTTGTGCTGCAATTGGCCCACAGTGCCATCAGCACCTGGTGCAATTGGCCACATCCCTGTCAATCAAACAATACATTTGGGGTCAGGCAGTTGCGAAGACGCTTCAGGTGTCTTTGCAATTGTGACCCTGCCAGGCTTGTCTCCCATTACCATGGCCACGAACTCCCTGCATCCGGTCTACATGCAGATGTCCCTTCCTTGATCCAGAACAAGGCTGGCAAGCATGGGATTTTAGACCCCATGTTGTGTCTCAGGCAGGCTAGGTCAGCGAGGCAAATGCGCACACAGGCTCACTGCAGTCCGTTGGGGCTTAGAGAGAAGGCGACGTCAAGGCAGTCCAAAGTCAGGGGATTCCAGAAGTTTGGCAGAGAGAAGTAACAAAGTCCAGGGGTGAGTTTCATGGGCAAAACGCAGACGGGAGTTGCACAAGTGTTGTCTGCAATACCGGACCAGCGAGTAATGCTGAGTGAAGTAGGTGACTCAATGCCACACCCTTTTCAGGCCAGCTGTGCAAGACGCTGGGATCTCCTCAGCTGCTTCTTCTGTTACCAGAGCAGATGAGGGGAGGGGCGTGCCTGAGGCTGATCATCCGCGCTCTTGTCCCCAGAGCTTCCAGAGTGTGTCCCCAGATCTGGCCCCTTGGCCTTCAACATCTGGGCTGCTGTGCTCAGATTGCTGCTTGGGCTGCTGGGCAACTGGCACTGCTCCTTCATCCTCAGAGGAGGGGGCTGGGCTGGCAGGACAGGGCATGCCACCCCATTTATTGGGTTTACCACCAATTCAGATCAGGGAACCCTTAGCACACATTAGATCCAGATCTACTATGTTCCTGTGCAGATGATGCATTCTTTCCAGTGCCTTAATCTGGATTCCAGTGCAAATGATGCATTATTAGCGGCTCCATGTTCTGGATTAATGGATAAATGCCGAAAGGGTCCTGAATCTGAGACGTACTTCCTCAACAGCAGATTCTCTGCAGGTTTCTTCTGTGCAAGACGTAATGCCTGATGCTACGCTCTTGCCTTTTGCTCACCTGTGCTTGTATTCACTCTGTGGTTGTCTGAGGAGGTGTTGATAGGCAGCCCTCCAAGGGCCACACGTATGATCCATATCCACAGACGGACACATAAGCACCCAGGGAGTTGATCAGTTCTGCTCAGCTGCTGTTGGCCCCAGCAGGGACTGCTGACAGTTACTGATTGAAGGCTTACGTTATTAGTATCCCAAGTGGTACTATGGCTAGTTTTGTACTGGTGGTGAGATAAACGGGGTAGAATCAAGAGCCCATAGCCAGTTCGGCAGAATTCCTTCTTCCTTTTTTATTGCCTCGACTGGGCCTTTATGTTTGCTGAAGCAGGAAAGACTGCCTCATTTAAAATAATAAAAAGAAGCCTTTAAATAATATGGCATCTTTATATTCCTCCCCAAATGCTGCCTTCTGATGGCTAATTGTCCTTTGGAGATTGTGAACACACAGACACAGGCATACCAGCAAGGCATGGAGCCGGGACCGCAAAGACAGCTAGAGAACAACTGTCCCTCCCAGTTTCCATATTTTAGCTCCCTCTGTCATCTCTGGACCCCTTTTGTTGCTTGTGCCTCACAAAGCAGGATACCAGCGGAAAACACTTTGTAATGAACGTGTCTCCGGCACCAGCCTTTGGGGGCTCCTGGCAACCCTCAGAGGGCGGAACAAGGAAGCTCATTTGTGTAGCCCTGTTTAATTCCCTGAATGTTATAATCTCCAGGACCATCTGTGTCCCTGCCTGGGCTGGGAAGGCCGAAAAAGCTCTTGGGATTTATTCCAGAAGGTGAACATGGAAAGGGCTGTTTGTTCACTGGCTGCCCAGATAACACCCACCCCCCACCCCCAGGTCAGAGGAGGACAGTTTTGTTTGCGTTTGAAATAGCTGCTGAGCCGGCTCTGGTGCAGGGAGGGGGGACAGTCCTCTGCTCAGCAGCGCATTTTTGGGAGGAGGAGCAGGGGGAAGAAGCAAAGCTTAAGTCAAAAATAGTGAAGAGGGGCATTTTTCTAGCCTGATGATGCTATATACTTCCTCAGCTTCAAGGTACTTTTTCTTCTGTCTGTCCTTAGGTTCTCAACAAAGCTTCCACATTTAAAACACACAAACGTAAGAGGAACCCTGCTGGATCAGGCCACAGCCCATCTAGTCCAGCGTCCTATTTCATACAGCGGTCCACCAATTGCTTCTGGGCATCTCAGAAGATGAAGGCAAAACCTTCACCTGCTCTCGACTCCCTGCAAATGGCCTCGAGAGGCATTTTGCCTGTCTCTCGAACCTGGAGCCAGGACCCAGGCATCCATTCTAGTAGCCATTGATACACCTTTCCTCCATGAACTTATCTAGCTCTTTCTTAAAGCTTTCCAGGCTGGTTACAAACTTGGCCATCTGATGGCTGGGAAGTGACTGAAGGGGGAAATGTGCTGTGCGTTGTGTCCACACCCTGTTGGTGGCCAACTCTGATTCATTAAACTTGATTAGGTAACCTTTTGCTTGAGCTGAGAAGGGTGCACAGACCTTGGCGCTAAGGGGTGTGCACGAATGCCATTTTGGGGACTCAGTTCGATTCGAATTGAATATCCGAAGATTCGAATCGATTTGAATGTCTAAAATTCTAATGTACTGTATCCACATTTGATTTGAATTGAATACATTCAGATTTATTCGTATGAATCTTCAATGTGAATTTGAAATCTCAGTTTGAATTTTATGTCCATACGCATCCACATTCCTCCCATTTTTGTCCCATACACATGTGTATCAGAACAAATGTGTATCGGATATGAATAAGATGGGTACGGATACGTATGTAATGTGTACGTATCTGTACACATACGAATGTCCGAGTAATTCGTAGGAATGAAAGATTTGAACATTTGTTCACATGTTAAATTTGAATGTGTAGACATTAGATTCAAATTTGGATGTCCGAATTTGATCGATTTTGATCAGATTTCAAATGTTTTGAGTATTTGTGCACATCCCTACTTGGCGCTGCTTAAAATACTTAAGGAAAGGTTTAACCTCGGGGGCTCAATGCTGACCCTTCAGTCTGGTCTTCTGGTTAGAGTGTTGAACCTTTATCTAGTAGTCTCCTGGTTTGCTTCCACACTCCTAAACAAAGCCAGCCGAGCAACCTTGGGCTAGTCACAGCTCCTTCTGAGCTCTCACAGTCCTACCCACCACATAGGCTGTCTATTCTGAAGAAAAGAATAGAAGTTTTGTCAGCTGCTCTGAGCCTCCTTAAGGGTGAGAAGAGCTACAACCAACTCCTCCTCCTCCTCCTTTTCATCTCACTTTCAGGGTTCTTCCTAGTCATGCCACATCCGCTGGTTGGCCTTGTGGAGTGTTTAAATGGGCCATACCTTAAAGAGGAAACAAGCACAAGGTGTTTTTCTGCCTTATTTTTGTTTCTTGCTGGGAGAAAAAAAAATACATTTGGATAAGCCTTGCGCCAGCAGCAAACCATGTTCCTGAGAGCGAGACATATTCTTGAATTATTCTTTGGTCTTGACTTCCAACTTGCTCCTTAGCTACCCGCTTTCTCCTCTGTTTCTCGGTTGCTCTCTGGCCTTCTCCCCCTGCTGCTGTCTGTTTCCACCTGACCGCAGTGTGCCGCTTACTGCCCAACCAGTACGGAGAGAGCAGGTGCAATGCAGATGGGGCCGGCGGGGCCTCTGATCTCATGAAGAATACCCTATTCATCTCCTCCCCAGGCCAAGAAGACCTTGACTTCCACTTGAGTCACTATGGAGCTAGATTTCCATTTCAATTGCCCTTCATTATGACTTTGAAGCTGTTTATTCAGTCCCTCTCCTTAGGGGTGAAGAACACAGCTGTGCTTGCAAAACAGTGGGGCAACTGGGCGCTGTGGCTGTAATGGACCACAGCGCATCCCCTTCGCAATGGAAGGGGGTATTTTAATGTCATGGGGCAACAGAAGAATCCTTTTGCAGCCTCACCGCTCTCTCCAAGTAGCAGGAAGACATTCACAGCTTCGAGCCAGAAAGTAGCCAGTGCAGTAAAATCCTTGTGAACGGGAACTGGCCTAACTTGGGATTCTTGTTTAACCAGGCTCTGTTTCCCTTGCCTTGAGCAGGTCATCCTGCCAATACCTCTCCACTCCAGGTTTACTCAACAGCCAGGGGCCTCCGACTCACATTTCAAACCTGCAAGCAGAGCTTTCCTATGGGGTGATAGATGTGGTGTGGATTCCCCCCCCCACTTTAAAAGTAGCAACAATTTGGTTCACATCCCTACTCCCAATTCCCCTTTTATAAACATGCAAGTGAGAGCACGCTCTGCAGAATTCCTGGCTGTTCACATTTGGAAGAGTAAGAGTTCATCCAGACAGGGCTAACGACCTGAGTTTAACTTGAGTTTAACACCCAGCAGCATTCGGTTTGACGTCCCCATTTACGGATCCCCGCTGAAGCTGAGCATCATGCATGTGGTTCTGCAGGTTTAAACAAAAGTTGGTTTTAAGCACTCTTGCCGCGGAGTATTAAGTTATTCTTTTTTCCTCTGTTTGGGCAAACTGCGCACGAATTGATGAGAACTTGCCAACAGTCGAGAACATGTAGACCTGTCAGAATGTCCATGCTGTGAGCGCGTAGGAATGGATTGAGAACGTGAACAGAAGGCTCACGCCACTACGGCATCACAAAAATGATAAGGCGCTGAGTGTTGATTCTGGGTCTTGGCAAACTGATTGATACAACTTGGGATTTTTCAGTAATGTTTGGCAGTGACTGTGTAGGCTCCATTTATTTTTATTAATGACAAAACCACCACCCCTTTTGAAAGTGATGGAGCCACTCAGAACAGCTCAGACGGTGGTCGTAGATCTGCACACTCTGGGAAATGCAGATATATTGGTTAGGATTTTGGAAGAATTTGGGCTGGAAATGATTGAAATTTGAGCTGGAAACGATTGCTGTAAACTGAAAATAATTTATTTATAAATCCACTGTAAGGCTTAGTCAGGACCCAGTATTATTTTTATTTTTATTTACATTTCTGCCCCGCCCTATAACCTAAGGTCTCAGGGCGGGTAATAGCATTTAAAAACAGACATGTTAAAATAGAGCCATATGTATAAAACAATATAAAACAATAGTGTCTGCGGTGGGGGGAAACTATACCACATTTAGCCGAAGGCCAGAGCAAACAGGTGCATCTTCACCGCCTTCCTGAATGTATACAGTGAAGGAGCCTGATGCACCTGGAGGGGGAGACTATTCCACATCCTGGGGGCCATTGCTGAGAAGGCCCCCTCTCGAGTGCCCACCTGTCTTGCTATTGAGGGTGACGGGACAGCACGGAGGGCCTCTCCTCCAGATCTTAAGGCACAGGCAGGTCGGTATCAGAGAATGACTTTGGGGCCCAAGTCATTTAGGGCCAGTGCAGCTCTTTTTAAGGCTGGTGTGATGTGCATCTGGCCAGCTGTCCTAGTCAGCAACCTCACAACTGCATTCTTCACTATCTGTAGCTTCTGGACTGTCTTCCAGGGCAGCCCAATGTAGAGTGCATTGCAGTAGTCTGATCTAGAGGTTACCAGAGCATGGGTGACTGTGAGCTGGACAAATTCAGACCCTCAGATCCCCACTCCAATAATACTTTACATCACTGCTCCAGGCTTCGTCAAATTTGGTGAAAATCAGCGTCCAGCTAGTATGCACTTGCACAAATCCAGAGCCTATTTGCACTAGGTGTGCTGGGGAACTCAAGGGATACTCCCACACAGTGCATCTGCACCCACACGGGCCTGCTTCTATACCAGAAGCAGCTCTGTGCATGCCGGAGCACTCCCCTCTCTACCACTGTACCAGTGGCCAGAATGGGACAGTACGGGATACTCCATTAGCATCTCTTCTGGGTGGAAGAGGTTCAAATGGAATGTGTGACCTATGGCATAGGTGCAGCTGCGTGCTGCGCCACCCAGTTGCCACAGGAATGGTGTGGCACATGTGATCACTTCCTTAATGGATGTGATTTGCACTTGCCCAGTGCACTGTTAAGCACTGGTTAAGCTTCAAATAGTTTAGGTGTCCTAAAGTGCAGATGCCCAAACCGTTCCAGTGTTTTGCCTCCCTGGGATATTTTCCCAGGGACAGCAAAGTGAAAAAAGGCCCTCAGGCTCCAGACTCCAGCATCATATACACCCAGCTCTGCTGAATTCTCTGTTGTTACCTGTTTACATTACTGTTTGGAGGGAGGGATTAGTGAAAATCTGATCCATATGTGAGATTCCCAAACAAAGGGCCCTGTAAGTCCACACGCCTAATGTTTTCTTTTTAAAAATTGCAACCACCATTACTGACAGAATTGGAGAGCATTGTGTGTGCTTCGGACAACACATGGTGGGCTTTAAATCTATCCCATCTCTCTTTTATTTATCAACAAAACAAAAAGGTAACAAAAGATGTACTGGGCATCTCTGGTTGGCTAAGGTGCCCCTTAACTATAAAGTCCAGGAAGTCTTAAAAGAAAGACTAGAAAAACAAAATGAAACGTCGATATGAATCCTTTATTTCTGAATTAAGACATTTATGAGTGTAGCTACTTTTGAGCCCTACATTTCTTGGCTGACAAATTGTTGCTTCTCTCCCTTTTTTCCATGTGTTGCTGCCTGGATTCTGCTGGGTCACCTGCGGTCCTCCTCTGGGAAACTCTTCTTTTGGTGAGTATGTGCTTCATTACACTGCAAAAAGAGCAGAAATAATACTTCTGGCTATTTATTTTCCCTCTCCCCCTTTCCTTCTCTCATTCAGTTCTTCTGATTGGTTTTCCCTTAGCACTCAGCCTTCTAATGTGATTGAATTGTATCTAGATGGTGGGAGAATAAAAGTCAGGTGCAAAATGTATGCAGCATCATTTGGAAGACTCATGAGTTGCATCTTTTCTTCACAGTTTTTTTCCACCATTTGTTACAAGGTTATTCCTCCTTTTTCAGTGAATGACAATCTCTTCTCTCCCTCCTTCTCCCTGTTCCCCCAGCAGTGTTGGTTAATTGCTGTATTAATTTTCAGGAAAGAGATTGATAAACAAGAAATGGGAGGAAGTTTCTCCCTATTGCTGCTACTAACTTATCAACATTTTAAGACACAAACTGGGAGTGGCTGTAGTTCAGTGGTAGAGCAACAGCCTTGAAGATGGAAACCACAAGTTCAGCTCTGGTACATCGCCCTAGAAGAAGGTCAGGGCACGCCACTTCCATATCAGCCAAGGAAATGGTGTGGATGGCCAGTTTGGTCTTGTGGTTAGAGTGCCACTCGTATCTTGTACTTACCGGTTTGATTTCACACTGGGTCACCTTGGACTAGTCACACTCACAGCTCTCTTTCTGAGCTCTCACAGCCCCACCTATCTCACACACAAGGCGTCTGTTGGGGGAGAAGAACAGAAGGTTTGTCAGCTGCTTCGAGTCCCCTTAAATGGGTGCGAAGAGCAGGGTAGAAAAGCCAACTCTTCTTTGAACAACAAGAGCACAGAGTAGAGAAACCCAAGGAGGGGTGGTGGTGAACCCATTTATTTAGGGTGCTCTTTAAAATGGTTATATGAAGCCCTCTAAGATCCATACGCCCCTATGTGCTAGCTGTTTAGGCAGTTACCTTGTTATCATATCCTTTAGGACTAGATTAACCATTGAACTGATTATCTTCTTCTGTTCCAAATAATAGGTAAGATCTCCAGGACAGAATTCTTTATATTTTTTGCCATCTAAGGCTCACATTTTCCCCCCCAAAACACCTCCTCCTAAAATCACCCTGTGTCCTACTTTTTTGTTTTGTTTATATTTCCTAAATATTCCTTGGCAAATTATAGGCGTGTTTTATATGCCAGTGCATCTTATATGGCATGAAATACAGTGCGCACAGCAGTGTACATGATGCCAATGTGCCACAATAAAAAGCCCACACATGAGTTCCAGTAAGTAAGCCCATAAGTCCATTACGCTATGTTAAATATTAATGGCCGCTAATGAAATTTGGGTACAGTTCTGGTTATGCAAATGAGAGCTATTTCTTTGGTAAATCTGGCCGGAAATTGGAGCAAATGTTTTCCTGATCAGAGTGGCCTCCAGTATTTGCCCAGCCAAATGACTGATTGTTTCTCTATTAATTGGTATGAATCTTTGCCCTGACACAATCAAACCCACATGTGCTGGTGAGCACATCCCTGTCTTTAACATTTTTGTAGGAGAGTCCTAAGTACCTGAGGCCCCTCCTCTTTGTCCTGCCCTTGCAATTCAGGTACCCAGAATAAAGTATACAAGATATCTCATTTTGGAAGGTTTTTTGGGTGTGTCCTATTTAGGACATCCATGGAATGCAGAATCAGGTGCCATTTTGGAAGAAAGAGGTTTCCATGGCCAGTTTTCATCTCTCTTGTTGCAGTTTTTGAGTTGTTATACCATGTTCCATAGTTCTGCTTTGAACTTAAGCCTTTGGACATTGCTTACACTATCTATCTTCAGTGGAGTCAAATGCAACTGGTGGTCTCAAGGACCTTGTCACCCGTCTCAGCAGATGCTGGCAAATGACTTTTAGGTTGGTGGTTGCATGGTACTGTGTAGCTTTGCTTCTGGTTGTTAGTGTGATTCATGACAATGAGTTATTGATCCTTCTCTGGTTGTGGTTAGTGTTGACTTGATGAGCTACTGGTTGGTTCCTGGCTGTTGTCTACTAACATAATCTTTTAATAATGGGCTACTGTTTTATTGTGTGGTTGTTAGCCTTAGAATGCTTGATGGGTTTGTTTTTGAAAAGGGGCTTCTAAGTAGTGCTGAGTCCCAATTAAAATTATGTGGATGATGCTTTGTTTCAATGGCTCCCTATATAGTCCATTCATGGAATCCCTTACCTTTGGCTAAAAGTCATGGTGAACTTACTTTTGGGGGTCAAGAGGCAAAGATTCTGGATTGTGATGATATCTTTTGGCACCGTGCCCAGTGTGCCGAGGATGACTGGGACCACTTTCACTGGTTTTCACCAGAGTCGCTGAAGTTCAATTCTCAGGTCTTCATCTCTAGCGAGCTTCTCCAACTGTTTCTCCTCAATTCTGCTGTCACCTGGAATAGC
>MTQE01001424.1:11860284-11890360 GCA_014337955.1 Aspidoscelis marmoratus
GCAACATCGATGATCCACACCTTCTCTTTCTCAACAATTGTAATATCGGGTGTTATGCTCCAATTTTTGGTCAGTCTGAAGCCTGAAGTCACAAAACTACTTTGGGACTTCAGGCTTCAGACTGACCGAAAATTGGATCATAACATTATTATTATTATTATTATTATTATTATTATTATTATTATTATTATTATTATTATTATTATTATTATTATTATTATTATTATTATTATTATTATTATTATTATTATTAAAAAGTGGCAGGAAATGGCCTAAAGAGTACTGCCTTCCCTTTACTTGAAATCGTTAAAATGGATGGTCACCACAAACTACAGAATATTAACAAAGTTTGCTTGAAAGGATCCGCTCATTCCCTAAGCAAAGTCTTTTGTGTATGAATTCAGTTTTTGACTGACAGCTTCTGAAATTGCTTCATGCTGTGGGAAATCTAACCCTTTCCTGATGTCACATTTGCCATTCACAGAAAAAGTGAGAAGAGCTTGAAGGAAACATCTATTCCATGAGGTCTCTGGGCTGGTTGTGAACTGACTGTTCTTCCATAGATGGTGTAAACAGGGTTTTTGGTGCTATAGCCACACGTGGCTCCTACAAGGCTGTGGTCACAACTTCACTTTAAACCTTCTTCAGCTTCAGGCCTGACTGCTCATACCTTTTTATTTCTATTCATTTTATTTGTGGGAAGTCCAAATGGAGGGTGGAAAGTCCACAAACAAAACTAACTTTTTACAATAATGTTCCCTTTTCTGTAGGTGCCCTCCAAAACTCTGTTCAGAAATCTAGTGGACAGAGTAGACAACCAAATACTGTACTCAAGAAAGCGTGCATTTGCAAATTTGAACTGGCTGACAGTCCCACATTCCTTAAGTATTGTTTGTTTTGTAAAAATGGATATTTACACTACTGTATATTCCATCTTCTCTCTCTCTTCTTTTCGTACCTGCCACTCCTCTGGACCTCTTTGCCCTTCCAAACGTTTCTGTACCTTTTCCTCTCAAACAACCCAAAATTTATTGGATTGCTTATTTGAAACTCATTATTCACACTCTTTGCTCTCTGAAACCACTCCACAGAAAAACATCAAATGATCCCTCCTTTCTTCCCTTTGTTTCCTGGAAGATTAGTGAAACAATTAATTATGCTGTCAACTTAATAAATGCAGTCTTATCCAGAATGCCCTGACCCAATACATCTGTAGATATTTTAATAAATGGAACCCATATATATTTTGCTAGTCTACCACTCATTGACATCAATTTTATTTTTTTGTGCTATAATATATTCATTTATTATTGTTTCCTATACGATGTCACGCCATTCCTTCTTACTTACCTTATTTGCATTTTCCACTAATTTGCAATTAACAATTGATAATGTTTCAAGAACTTTGGAGACTTAAAGCAGATAATGTATCAAGAAGTTAATAAAAGTAATGCCAAAAAAAGAGAGAAAATCTCCAGAGATAACAATATTTGTATTTTCAGAACCCCCACACGAAAATTATGGATTTCCAACCAAAAAGCTTTGAATGACATTTTCTCCAACACTGTATATTCCCATTTGTATTAGTTTTAACTAATCGAAATGGTGCTCTAAACCACCTATATAATTTATAGTGCAGATTTCCTTTTGAGGATTTTGAGGAGAGGCCATGAGATTTTTCCCTCAAGGGAGTGAACAGGGGGAGGGTTTGAAGCTGACAAACGGCTTTAATGTTAAAATCAATGAAAATCTTGACACAAAATTTGCTAGGCTTATTCAAAGTCAGTGGCAGCACCTGTGATCCTCCAGATGCACTCTAACCCAAATCACGGCTAAGGCACAGATCAAGGATAGAGCATCTGTTTTCCTAGAAAAGGTCTTAGATATTGGCAGAGAATTTGGGAACTGCAGTGTAGGCAGCATTTAGCTAGATGAGTGATGGTGCAATTAACTCTTATGTACCCCGTTCCTTGCCAAACTGATTAGGGGGTGTTATATGACCTTGTTATGGGCAACATAGGGTGTTTTTCCACTGCGCTCCTTTAATCCGGATCTAAGAAGATCCAGATCTAGGGAATGGGTACTTCCCTTAATCCGGATCTAGTAGATCCGGATTAAGGGAAGTACCCAATGTGTTTCCATGGGTGGTCTAGCACCCAGTAGCAATGGGTGCTAGCCTCCCTGCCGTGGAAACACTGGAGTACCCATTTGTAGATCCGGATCTACCTACGAAGGGTCTGCCTGTCACCCCAGGTGTTTGGGGGGACAGGGGGTGCAATCTCCAAAGCGGCTCCAAAGTCATTTCGAAGTCACTTCGAAGTCATTTCGAAGTCTGCGCAAAATAGCTCTGGAGCATCTCTGAAGTCTGTGCTGATCTTCGGAGCAAACTTCAAAGTGACTTCGGAGTCACTTCGAAGTTCACTCCGAAGATCAGCACAGACTTCAAAGACGCTCTGGAGCAATTTTTCACAGACTTCGAAATGACTTCGAAATGACCGTAGTTTAGGTCTTGGGGCTCCCCCCCCCAAGGGTGCCCCCTCCCCCTAGCCTCCTCTAGACCCCATTGCCAAACAAACGTGGAAACAGGCTCCCTTTAATCTGGATTTTCTGGCTGAAGATCCCATTGTAGACCCCATTAATGGGGTCTACAGAAAATCTGGATTAAAGTCTGAGATGTACCCATATGATCCGGATTTCCCCAGCGGCGGCGGTGGAAACAAATGTGTCCTAAATGGGTGCCATGGTGGAAATGGGGTCATCCGGCTCACACCAAAATGGGTCCTTAATGGGTACTTTCTGACAGTGGAAAAACACCCATAGTTTTGCATTGCAAGAGACACATAGTACCTAAGAAGGTGTGCACCACTAAATGGATTTTGGGAGGACAACAAGAAGAGAAATACTGTTGAAATTTCAATGTAGATCCCACCTGATAAATCTTTTAACATGCTTCATATAGTGAAACTGCATATCGAGAAGAAAGTGGAAGAAATGCCAGGAAACGCAATTGCACTTCTCCTAGTATGACTCCATGTTTTAGTTCCCACAAACTATCATTGAGTACAAGCCATGTTATGCAAGTAGCGTGCTGCCTATGGAAAAGTGGGAGTCAGACTAGGCTTCCTGAGATTCCCCTATGGATATAAATCAATGGCACTGCAGAAGCCAAATTGTTTCACATTTTCAGGATTGCATAAAAAGATGAAACACTAATTTTACGGTCTGTGCAAGAAAAAAAAACCCTGTGCACCAGTCTAATTAGGGACATGTCAAAACTGTGGCTCACAGTACGATTTATGTGACTCTTGAGTAAGGACTCACGTCCAGGTGAGGGAGCTCACCTCTTTCGTGCTCCAACAGCTCGTGGGCAGTGATGCAGCATGGGTTGGCATGCTTTAGTGCACATGTGTGCAACCTAACAGGCATCATCACCCGCACCTCCCTCTTCAGAGCAGAAACCCATACCCATGATCTCTATTCCTCATATTGTTGATTGGCCATCATCTACCCACAGTGCTTAAGCAAATTATATGCTTGGTTGGTTTAACATCTCTGCCTGTTGCACTGAATCTCTCTGTTGTCTCACTCCCTGGCAGGAGAAGAACTACATAACTAAGTATAATAAAAGTGATAAGATTTCCTTATTAACACTTTAATCTTCCATGTCTGCAATGCCAAGGCAGCTGGTGATTGCGGCAGAATTCTTTCCAGTGTGGTGTTAAAGAGCAAGTTCCCTGCAGCAGCTCCTGATTCTTAGGCCTTGAGAGGCTCTTATTAAGGGATTCCTCCACTCCTATTCACACCATCATTTCTTCAGGACAGCATCCCAGGGAAATAAAGATGGAGGATAGATTGGCATCTACACTTCAGGATGCCAAATCCATCCCAAACCTCATCAGCAGTTCCCTCTGTGCTGGTGAAGTGTGAATTGCCTCCATTAAAGAGTTGTGGCAACCGGCTGATGCAGAATGCAACCATGCCTGCGCCACGTACACCATTTTCACCTCTTCCACTTGGAAGAGGTGTGAATAGGAGCATGCAGGGCTCTCCCAGTCCAGCTGCTAGTATAGAGTTAGAGCAGTTAAAACTGTTGTATTGCTATCAGGGGAAGTCCTGCACGTGCCGGGCCACTTCTGGTAAAGAAGCAATGTGGATGCAACGTCTGGGAGTTCCCCCCATCTTCACCTTTTCCCCTCTGCAAAAAAGCTCTCAGGATTTTGTTCACCATGTGGAAGTCAATTCAGTAAAGTTATGGGCTGCACTGAAATTTGAGCCTAGATCTCCCTGCAGTCTGCAGACTGGCACTCTTTCTAGTGTCCATCGCTTATTAGAGGATGTAACTCTGGAATATTGACCTATCATTTCCCTGTGACCTCTAGGCTGGCAAAGATTCCAAGCATTCATGATGATGGATTGGGAAAGGTCTGCTTTCCCGAAGACCGTAGGCATATGAGTACGTGCTGTGTATTGTCCTGAAAATTGCCCTGACTTTTGTTAGGTAGGAAGCCTCTTCCTAAAATAGGAAGCAGCATTGCTTCTCGAAGGACCAGTTCTTTCTAGGGATGTGCCAAACTGTAGTTTGCCACTTGACAGATGGTTGTAGAGACACGGTACTGTAAGATCATCGGTTCTGGCTCCCTCGGTAAGCTTTACAGGACTCTTGAGTAGGGACTTTGTCTCCAGGAGATGAGGGAACTCTCTTCTTTAGTGTAGTGTATACTGGCAGGTATTTCAGCTCCCTCAGTTTCCAGGGCTGCAGTGTACATTGGTGCAGGTTAGTGTACATGTGTGTGACCTAGTGCACATCATTGCACATGACATTATCATGCATGCACACTGATGGGCAGTGATGCATGCTGCAGTCTGCCCACAAAGGGAGCAGAAGTGGCCAATGGGCCCTACTAGATATGAGTTGTTATACAGGAGTTGCATAAACCTTATCAAGGGAGCTAGGACTATTGGATGAATGATCTTATAGTCCCATGTCTCTGTAGTCATTTGGTGAATAGTGAACCTCCATTCTGCATATCCCTGGTTCCCCATTTTACCAATTTTGATGAACTCAGCAGATTTGATTACTGGCAGGGGACCAATCAAGCCAAAAGTGAGAATCCCGGATGGAGTGTACAGTAAAAAATAATAATTAAAAAATGACAGCTTTTTGGAGAGGGAAAGAATCCCTTAATATGTTGGGAGAATGCCAGCTGGGCTCAGTATTAGCATTCTGATGTAAAGGTGTTACAGCAAAGAGCTACTCAAACCTTGATCTACAATGCTTGCTGAAAAACAAATTTATCTCACCAAAATGAAATAGATCAGGGCACTGAAGCATAGCATTGCCAGTTATTCTTCTTAGAACTCCTCTGTCTTCAGGTACCCATAGCAGCCCTTTACAGGTTTCATTTTGGAGGCTACAATTTTCCTTGACTCGTCTTCAGATGTAAATGGCAGAAGTTATTTATAGCCTAGGAATAAAAGATTTTTGTTTTTCATGGTCCAGACCACAAGAGGCAGCTATACTTGGCTTCCATTAGTATATCTTCCATTTATATTCTCTGTTTTACCCAACTGAGGTAATGTCTTGGATAAGCCCTCCCACTGTGGGAATGAAGCAGCTACTAGTGCCAAGCACTTCTAAGCTGTTAGGAGTGTCTCTAGTAACACCAACATGTAGGAGACAGTTAAAAAATGACTTTATAGTGATTTGTCATTCTGCAATGACTGTAATGGAACATTGTGAGGAATAATAAACTGGACCAATCATACACACAGCTAATTTTTGGGAGAGTGTGGCTGGAGTACTGATGAGGGACAATATCACCCTCCATCAACTTCTTACAAGTATCAGATACCAGGTTCAGTTTTGATTGAGTAGTAATCCAAGCTTACTGTTAAGCTAAGGATTCGATGTTTGGTGCAGTGGTCAACAGCAAGGTAAAAAAGCAGGCATATGCAGTGGTTGGTTCAGTTTTTAAAAATTTGGATGCTTAGTTACACCCTGTATCAGAAAGTGGGGGCTTTGGGTGACATGAAAATAGATCACAGCAAACTTTCCTTCTATTCACCAGGTGCAGAGTGCAACTGTGAAGCAAAACAAAAGATAGCTGGTTGGTGTGGTAAATCCTTGAGCCTGCTCCACAGGTGCCCAGCTTCAGCTGGGAGTGACAGATAACCAGGCTCAGATCTTGCACATTCCTCTTCTGTTTGAGGTTCAGAAAGTGCTTTAAAATTTCCTTGGAATTTTGAAAAAATATGCTACTGTTTTAAAACTATTTGCTGGCAAATATTGCTAGAACCGCAACAAGTAAGTTGAAGGTACAGACAAGTGGTAGATAAAGGCTGAATATCAGTAGTAGTATTCTTTAATGCTCTTCTTTCTGATCACTTGATGAAAGCACAATATTTATCCTCCTGGAAATGTGCCTTGCTTTCCAGTAGACTAAGGTGCCCTCCAAATGTTTGGCTTCATATTGGGTGGCAGTTGAGTGCTGAAATGCATTTGTTTTGAGGAAGGAGGCAATACTGAGCAATTCTAATGGGGAAACATTTCAGTTTTGCCAATTTTGTAGAAACTGCAATTGAAGCTCCCTAAAATATACATATGCATGCTGCAAGGCTTTTGTTTGTCATCGTTATATTCTGAGGCAAATTATACTAAGAGCTAGACAGAGCTAGACAAAGGGCCGTTGAGTATTTTACAGTGGAATAATCTTAAGTTAATAGAAAATGGACTAGAACTGTGCATTCATTCCAAAACATGTAGAAAAATTAATAGTCTAACACTGACTGAACTCTATTTTCTATTTGTTCATAAAAGAACGAAGGGGGAGACTATTCAGGTCAAGTGGCTTATCTTCTGCAGCACCAGGAGTGTTTTTGTCATTCTTCATGGCAGTGCCTTTTGTGTTTTTCCCAAAATACCATATACACTATCACTACAGGTCACTGTGGAAAAAATTGTGTCCCCTGCTTAGCAACCATATTTTTCTTAAAACGTCACAAAATAATATAATATTTAGGAAAAGAATACCGATGCTTGCATTCTGGGAGAAAATGTTAATCAAGAATTGGGTGTAAAGCTTGCTCTGCCACTACCATACTGATAGATATTTTGTTTTACAAAGGAATGGATATGTAAAAGAATGCGAAAATAATGAATAAAAATACAGCAAATACATTAAAAACCATGTATGAATGGGGGATGTATTGGGGTTGACAACGTTTTACAGTATATTGCTTTTGCATATAAAAATGGCAGAGCCAAAGGAATCCAATGCTTCAGTAACAGAATCCCCAAATAAAACAATCTGTTGTAAACAAAACAACTTCCAACAAAAGCAAAGACCAATAAGAATACTAAATAGTTATATAATAAGTTTTTATTATCATACATGCCTAAAACCAAATACATATAGACAAACATTTATAGTACTGTACTCCCTAATTTTATTTTTTTGCCTTATTATATACAAAAGGTGCCAAGCAGAAATCAAACTGCAGTTCTGGATGTACTTTTAGAGGCAGGATGACTCTACAGACCACTGGAAGGGGATCGAGAGCAGGTGAAGGTTTTACCTTTATCATCTGCTTTAGATGCCCAGAAGCAGTCAGTGGGCTACTGTGTGAGACAGAATGCTAGGGTGTGGTCCAATTCTGCAGGGCTCCTTTAATGTTTTTATCTAGAATTGATTCCTATCTACTGCTGTCAGACTGGAGGGACAGACAGTATGCCTCTAAAGGCCATTTGCAGGGATTTGAGAGAAGGCAAAGATTTTGTCTTTGTCTTCTGCTTGAGATGTCCAGAAGCAATTGGTGGGCCACTGTGTGAGACAGAATGCTGGACTAGATAGGTTATGGATCAATTCATACTTCATTCACATCTCTATCCAACCTTTCCTCCAGTAGGAAATGTCCAAAATAAAGTTTCAAACATCTGTACAGTGGTACCTTGACATACGAGTTTAATTCGTTCCGTAACCTTGCTCTTATGTCAAATTGCTCGTATCTCAAAGCAATTTTCCCATTAATCCATTCCAGCTCCCAAAACACCACCTCAGTTGTTTTTGTTATGTACTGTACTGTATTTACATACTCGTATCTCAAATCTTGCTCTCATCTCAAAGCAAAATATCACTCGCTCGGCGGCTTGTATCTCAAAACACTTGTATGTCAGGGCACTTGTATGTCGAGGTACCACTGTATTTATTGATTTTTATACTTACAATGATTACAAGAATCAGGGCTTCTTTTGAACTTAAGCTTCTGTAGTTGAGCTTAAGGATCAGATTTGTAAAAACTGAAGTCACTGGAGGATAGGAAACTGTATACTATTGATTTTAAATAACAGCACCATATGATTTCTAAGATTTGGTTGGTAAAGACCCTCAAAACACCTTTTATTCATGGCTATTTAATTCCCTTGGAGGAATGACTGAATACAGCAAATGTAAGGTATACATGAGCAATTTTTCCATCACAAGGTCTTAGAATCCTATAGAAAAATCTGGCCTAAACACTGAGTGGCTGTCCTCCTCCACCCACATTTTAACTCTCATGTGGAAAATAACTGTTTTCTAAAAAAATAAGAATTAAAATAGATACTTTTCTTCTGAAGCACTCCTTTTTCCCCAGCTCTAGATCTTTTCCCAGTCTTTGAAAAAAATCTAGACAATGGCACGTGCATTTTCTCCTTGCATTATTTCTTTGTGAACCAATACATTTCTCCTATGTTTTCGCTTGGCTGCGCTTTCTTTCACAATAATCCTTTCACCTCTCTATCCTCTTAACTATTAGCCCTAGGAGGAATCACTGCTCTAATCATGTCATTTCAGCCCCTTCCATAATGACCAGTGTTTGTTTTGTGCTAGATGACAAGTTGAAAGAATCTAGGATTCAGTAGCTACGCCTCCTGAAATGGCATCCATTCAAAGAACTGTCAAGTGTTGAGTCTGTTTAATGTAGCCAAATGTCTTTATTTTAGGAAATCTTTATAGTAGGCAGTCATTATTAATATGCATGACCAGAAACTTTTTTCCATAAAAGGCCTGTAGCACGTGGCGGGTTGCATCTGTGTGTTTTTCAGTGGCATGAGCAATCTATTGTTGGTTGCTGCCATCTCCTGTGGTGCTGTCTGTGCACTCGCCCCTAGAGAGGAGAGAAAATGTTTTGAAGTTCCCTGAGCACAGATCTGAAGCCAGCTGGGTCTGAAACATAAATTAAGTTGAAAGGAAGACTGCTCTAATGTTGGATAGGGGAGTTACAGTTTCCTTTCTGTCTTAAACAAAAAATTTCAGAAGACAATATTAATACTTCAATGTATTTGTGTTGAAGCTTTGGCTGAATTGTAAAAGATCCACACTTGATCTGCTAGCAAGAGTTATCTATATTTACTGATTTCTTAAATTTCAAAACCGCCTTTCATTCAGACCTGTGCTGTCCACTTTTCTACTGAAATATTTATGTTGACAAAAATAAATACTGTTAATACTATTTAAGATTATAATTTATTTAAAGTACCAATAGCAAAATACTAAAAATATCCTCCGCCAATGCTCTTTGGAAGTGGTGCATGTTAGATGCATCTTAGGAAGAAAAATGGAATAAGGAGGTTCAGAAGGACTTCCCAGATCTTTATGGTATTGTTCTCAGTTTGGGAGCGTACAGAGTACAACCTAAGCCACAACTAGAAACTTGCTTTTGTCATGAACAGTTGACTGCCACATCTATGTATACTTGGTGATCATAGTCTTTCAGTATCATTCCTGCCTCTCCCATCTCAGTGTCTGTAACATTGAGATAACAGTGTAAGGTTGTAATAAGGTTACTAAAGTGCCTATAAATGGTTTTATGTCTTTAAATTATTAATATTTTGCTGCAATGTTAGTGCCCATTTATTGCTGAAGGGAGATTGCAGCCTGTAGGGGCTTAAAAAAAACCTAAGATGTGCAGGCTGTAGGAATGTGGCAGTCAGCTCTTAGGTTACCAGGAAATCTATAAAAAAGAGTCTTGCTGGATCGTTTAAAGATCAATCTAGTCTAGAATCTTTAATTTCCCTAGCAGCAGTCAAGCAGATATTTCTATTAGACTTCAAAGATGGGGGAAGAAAAGGCAGTACAAGGTAACCTGGTTCTCTCCTCCATTTTATTGTCATGAGTCTTATGAAGTACATAGGCTAGAGCCAAGTATTGGTGCAAGAGCATACAGTCATCTTTCATGGTTGAGTGGGGATTCCACCCAGACACTCCAAGGTTTCTAGTCTGACCTTCCTGCCATGCTGGTTTTCTTTCCCTTGCTGTATTCTGCCTTACAGTCTTCTCTTTGAAGAGGTTAATGGAAAAGATAAAGAACTCTGAGGAACCAAAGTGGAGCTTATAAGATGCTCATAAACAGCAGATTCTACAAGGATATGCTTGTTATAGTTTTCCCCACTATAACAAAACTTATATTTCTACTTAAATTGTAGTAATTATTTCTAAATTTGTATTTGTAGTGTCCTCTTGCTTTTTAATAAGCATTCATAATTGGTCCTCACAGATACACCAAGGAAATCTGCATTTCTGGTTGGAATTTTTGGCAACTGCAGTACTTTCTAACGGTCTGTTGGAATTTTATGAACTCAAAGCAGTTTTTCCAACTAGAGCCTTGTCCTGTTTGTGCTGATCCACAGGATGCCACTGGATGTCAAAAACATCTTGAGGACACTGGTTTGGGCAATGACAAGCCAGGCAAAAGCACAATCAAAAGCCTTGGGTTTTATGCATTGAAGTTGTCTGCATTACTCCTATAACTTGTCAGTGGAAATGAGAGTTTAGTGGTATTGCTTTCTGCACATGGTTCTGATCACTATGCCTCCTGTGGTGAAAACTGATCTAGTACCTGAATGTATCTTTTATCCTTTCCTTACAGCTTTCCTTTGTTTATGCTGAGTTCTAAATTATAAATCTGAAGACACTGGCTGTCTCAGCATTGAGTTCCTTTTTGTAATGACAAATGAGATAAAAATCTTTGAACAATTAAATCTCTAAAAATAGATGGAAACAACAGAAGTGGAGGGAAATGGAAGCTACGAAAGAATGTGATTATTTATGATACATCCTAGGTTAAATAAAGCTAGGGACTGTTTTGAAGGCTTCCTGGGCTTTGAGATAGCAATGTACAGTAATGTTGGACAAAGTATTGTTTCTAGTTATAAGAACTCCAAGGGAGAAAATTCACTTTTTTTCATAGAGGACCTTGGGAAGGCTAACAGTTATGGAGATGAAGAAATTTGTAGAAAAGGATGTATTGTGATATATGAAAATGCTTGTTGAGGATTTTAAATGTGTAATCTGTACTAAAAGGGAGTGACTGTAGATCAGTGGTAGAGCAAACTGCCTGGAAAGCTGAAGGTTGCTGTTTTGATTCCCAGCCTGTCTGTGAAAGTAAACAATAGAAAACTACTTCTGTATCTCTGTCAGGAAAATAGAAGTATCCATGGACATGCTTATGCAGTTATCCTGGAGTTGGCCACAACATGGCGATCCCAACAATATCAAGTTTTAATCCAGCTTCAGTCCACTTTCAGTGAGGGTAACGCATTAGCGAAATGACAAGTTGTTTGCTTTTACCTATATCCAAATCAGAAAATCCACCTATGGATTAGATAACGTGGAAGGAAAATCATGATGATGCATCCTCTCACTCTGCAGGTGGCTAAAGCTGGATTAGATCTTAGGTGTGAGCAAAGTCTTAACTCTAGGAAAGCTCATGCCGCAACTACTGTTAGTCATTAGGGGCTATTAAACCCCTTTTTATCACAAGAACTGTACTAGAAAAAGGGACTACAAAAAGGCCCTTTCCTTCCTTTCTGAGGGCAACTTTGCCGGCCCACCCCCAGTAAAGTACTAGATGGGCTCTGGGCCCAAGTTCCCTCGACTCTTTTTACGTTCCTATATAGTCTGGTAAGGTTCACTTCAGAATTTTTTTAACTTGGGTCCACACGGGAGAGGCGGGGCGAGTGTGTGGCTGGCGAGCAAGGTGATGTATCCTTCCCTCAGTTTCTTCACCATTCTTTCTATGAGGGGAAGAAGAAACCTCTTTAACCGCTGGGACCCCCCCAAAAGCCACCCTGTTCCTTCTGCTCCCTGGATGACCCAGAGGACGGCCATTGTTGGACTTCTTTTTTTAAAAAAATATTTATTTATTTAGCCCTGTACCCGGCCGCCTGAAGGGAGGAAACCGCCTCACGGCTCCCTCAGGCTTCCATCTTCGCCAACACCTCACACGTTTCACCGCGCGCGCCGCGCTCCCCCTCCCACCGCCTTCTCCATCCCCCCCCCCGCGCCGCTTTCGCGTGCGCCCACCCGGCAGCCCAATAGCGGCGGCGGCGGCGGCCGCCGGGGAGGGACAGCGCACAGCCCCCCTCCCTCTTCTAAACCGCACACGATTTTCTTTCCCTCCTCCCTCCTCCTCGCTCTAGGTTCCCCTTCCCCAATGGCGGAGCAGCAAGCTAGCTCCGCCTCCTCCTTCTTCCGACCAATAGAAACTTACTACTATGTTATGGGGCGCGCTGGAGAGAGGAGGGGGAGAGAGAGAGTGGGGGGGAGGGCGGTCGAGCGAGCGAGCGAAGGAAGGAGAGAGGGAGACGTGAGCGAGTCCGAGGCTACCGAACCGAAAGGGTCCTCGTTCGTGCGCCTCCTCAGCGACCCACTTCCGCTTTCCCCTCTCCGGTGAGTGCAGGTGGCGGCGACGGCGCCCGTACCCAGCAGCAGCAGCAGCAGCAGCCGCCGGGGGAGGTGTGAGGAGAAGGACCAGGTAAGGGAAGCGCCGACAACCTGGGCTTTGAACGGGGGAGGGGAGGGGAGGGGAGGGGGCGCTGAGGGGAGAAGAGGAGCAGCTCGCGCCACCGCACACGCGTGCGCGTTTCCTTTCTTCTCTTCGCGCTTTTTGTGCCCGTGTGTGTGTGTGTCAGCAGATTGGGACCGCGGCGGTTGAAGGGCTGAGGGGACGAGGACAGAGGGAAGGCGGAGGCGGCGACGCGCAGGCTCTTGGCTGTCGTCGTCGTCGTCGGTGGCGGCGCAAGAGACGTTTCCCTTCCGTGTGGTGTGTGGCGCGGCGGCGCCTCAGGGAATTGGGTTAAATTCGAGCGGCGGGCGGGCGCGCGCGGCTGTTCTGAGGCGCGTCCGTCCGTCCGTCCGCCCCCTCCATGGTGCCAAATGGGCTGTAGTGGGGGCGGGAGGGGGGTCATTCCGTGTGTGTGTGGGCAAACAACAACAACCCACGTCTATAAGTGGCGGTTACAACAACAACGGCGCCCCTGGGGAAGCGCGCGTGCGTGCGCCCGCCGTGTATCCGTGGCTCACTCATATCGGGATGGATGGATGGAATTATGGGATGGGGGGGCTGTGTGACTCAGTAAGGAGAGCTCCTCGAACTGGAAACGGCGACGCGAGGGAGCGGGGAGGGTGGAGAGAGAGATTAAACGGCGATATGGCGGGCTCGCCTCAGCGGCGGCATCCATTTAGTCTCCCAGCCCGAGGAGGAGGAGCAGGATGCGTCGAAGCAGAGCCCCCTTCCGCAGCTCCCGTTTCTGACACGGTGCACGACCGTCGCTGCAGTGGCGACCGCGGGAGGAAGAGGGAGGGTGGTCGTGGGTGAAAGGAAGGGGGCAGGTTTGGGGTTTGAAGTGGAGGACGAGGGGCGGGCGGGCGGTGGGGCCGGGTGCCGCCGCGTTGTGTAAAGCGTGAACGTTGCGAGGAGGATACACACAAAGCGGCCCCCGGTAGTGCGAGATGCCTGGCTTGGCCAGCTGGAGTCAGCGATGCTGCTAAAGGGGGAATGTTTGGCTCCGAAGGAATAAAAGATTCGTACATTTGCAAGGTTCGCCTCTTTTCTTCCCCCGCATTAAGGTAATCCTAAGTGCATTTCAGCAATTCCCACCCCTTTTAACTGAGTAAAGAGGGAGTTATTAGAAAGAGTTGCTTTTGGACATCCTTTAAGCACATCCGGCAGGCCTTAAAAGAGCTGCACTGGCTGTCAGTTGGTTATCTCCAGGTGCTAACTTTAACCTATAAGGCCCTAAATGACTGGGGCCAAAAATCTAAAGGAATGCCTCCTATATAGATCTGCCCTTGTGCCCTAAGATCTGCAGGTGAGGCCCTCCTTGTTGTACCACCAACATCAGCAGCAAAAGGGGGAGGGCCCCTGGAATAGGGCCTTTTCTGGTGGTGGCTCCCAGATCATGGAATAGCCTCCCTCCTGAGATGGGTTGGGCATTTTCACTTATTGTGTTTAGGAATGCTGTGAAGATGCACCTCTTTGCTTTGGTCTTTGGCTAAATAAGGAAACAGCTTTTCTCCTCACATTCAGGCACTGCTATGGTTTTAATATGTTTGTTTTATAAGTTCATTGGTTTTAATGTAACCTGCCCTGAGAACTTTGAGTATAGGGTGGAATAAAAGTTAAATAAATAAATAATAAATGAAAATAAATATTTACAGTTCAAATAATCAAACTCTGGAGCTTTTACTGGTGGTAGAAACGTTTTGGGAAATCTTAATGCTCATTTAATTGGTTAGGAATGGATAAATATTTGGATGATGTGCAGTTTTGAAATTACTGAATTTCTGTAGCCTTTTCTTAGGAAGCTGTATTTCAGAAAACTTGTTTACATATAAAACTGCTGAGTTTTTGTATCTATAATTAATCAGTGTTAATTGTGGTTAAGCATGCTCAAATCACTTTCTAAAGAGAAGACTGCACCTGAAGTCATGAGTGTGCTAAGAATCAAAATGCAGCAGGTTTAACTATACCCATTTAGGAATAGGTAAACATAGTATGCGTGATATTTGCTTAGGTGTGCTTTGTCGCACAAAAGTTAGTGCAGGTGTATTGCGGAAAATGTTCAAGATACTACAATCTTTGCTGTATTTTACTGCAGCAGACTTAAGTCACTTCTCTGAGGCCAGGTTCCAACTGGGCATCTTAATCTGAGCTTTTTAAAATCAGCCATGAGGTCTGTTTTTTGGTGTTCCTGTTGTCAGCTTGTAATGCAGACTTGCAAGGGGGAAATCCCCTCCCCTCCCTCTTCCCCTCAGCAGAGAGCCCTCCCCATGCAGTCAGCAATTGGAGTCAGTCATACCTTGGCTTCATGAGGCAGGCGATTCAAACTCCACCCATATATAAACCTCCCCCCCCCCCAAGAGATCTTGGAACTTTTGATCAGTTACCAGGCATGAGGGGAAGCACATTGTCCCTGTTTTGCGCTACATTGGCAGAGCACAACAGTGTGAAACAGGGTTATGGCTGCCATTCGTGGCGAGCAGATCAGCTGCCCCTCAGGTGCTCTGAAGCTGCCAGAAGTTGTAGCAAGACTGCTGCTGCTGCTAGTGGGTACAGAGGAGGAGGAGGAGAAGGAGAAGGCAGCAGGAAAGCGGTGGCGCTCTTCATGGTGGGAGACGTCGAGAGAGGGAGGAACAGAGTGGGGGAGGCAAGTGGGCAGCCCAGTTGGTTGGAAGCATGCAAGGAGAGAGGGAGGGAGGGAGGAGGTGCTCCCCACCCCCACTGAGCCACCCACCACTGCTTTCTCAACACGCCTGCCCGTCTGGCTTGCTCTGGAGCCTTCAACGCTGCCCAGTTCCCTCCTCCTCCTCCCAGCTGATCTCCAGTCCCTTAACAAGATCAGAATTAAACACTTCCCGGCTGGTCTGGGACTGCAGGCATTCACTTGTCACTCCCTTCCCTCTTTCAGACAGGGACCACCCTAAAAGCTTGGTTCCCTCCCCAAAAGAACTGCTTGCATTCTCGTTTGCTAATAGTGTGGGGTATTTCTAGATCCAGCAGTGAGACCTCTTTTAATCTGAATGGGGATTCTCCATATTTTGGGACCTTTAGTCCGCAGAAATGGGAGATCCCTTGGAAACGGTTGGGACGGTTTGAACTTAACCACGACTTCAAGCCTGCTTAAATTCTGTATTGGACTGGGACCTTAAAATAGTGTTCATAACAGCATTAAAATTTTCTGGTATTTGTAAATAAGAGTTGCATGCACAAGATGAGGAATTATGTGATTCTCGTATTACATACTTTAAATTTTCTGTGTAAGCTCATAGTAAGTGTTGTCTATTAGGACATGCAAGTTAATCTAGAATTTGAGGTTTTAAACAGAGATGCACTTCATTTTGAGTTCACTGATAACCTTATCAGCTGAGCAACTGTCAAAGTTTTAATGAAGTAAATTGAGAGAATTCTACTTGCTCGCTGTGTTGAAGCAGTGTGTTGCATTTGGTGGTTGTATTGTGTGATAAAGCATTTTTCTCTCTCCACTTTCCACGCCATGTATGATTTTATAAACTTCAATCAGGTCATCCGCTAAAATGCTGTCTTTTAAAACTGAAAAGGCCTAGACATTTGCAGCCTGATTTTGTAAGGGAGGTGTTCCAGCCCTCTGATAGTTCTGGTTGCCCTTTTTTTGTACTTTCTCTAGTTCCACAATATTTCTGAGGTGTTGGGACCAGAATTGTGCGCAATTATATCACCATAGACTTTTTTAAAAAAGCACAACTATACTTTTCCACTTATTTTCTATTCCCTTCCTAGTTGTCTCTAACTTTTTTAAATTACTGCTACACGTTTGGGTGACAGCTTCATTGAGCTGTCCTCCAGGACCTCAAGATCCCTTTCTGGGTGTGTCACATAAAGCTTAGCCCCCATCTTTGTTCCAGCGTACATCACTAAGACTTTGCATTCACTTTGCATTTAGGCATGTGTACCAGTTTGCTACCCATTCACCCAATGTCAAGAGGGCCTTCTGAAGTTCTTCAAAATCTCTTTCACTTTTCACCATTCTCAATAATTTACTGTCATCAGCAAACCCTGCTGACAGCTTACCCCTACTTCTGGATCATTTATGAATAAATTAAAAAGTGAAGTTTCCAATACCTGGGTGTGCACTTTTAATTTACCTTTTCTTTGAGAACTTCCCGTTCATTACTACTCTTAATTTCTTGTCCTTTAGCCAGATATCAATCCAGGACAGGACCTGTCCTCTTATTCTAAGGCTGATTAGTTTATTCAAGAGCATTTGATGAGAGATTTCATCCACCTGAAGTGACATTTTAACAGTGGCATCTGCATTGTCTTTATCCATGTGCCATAGTTTATTATTGCCTTTTGGTGACTGAACAAATAATCTCAGTTTATACATTTTCCTAGGAAATATCTAATTTGAAGGTCAGTGCCTATTAGTCCACTTGATCAAAGCTTTTTCTTAACTTTAAATTATTGAATTTTAAATTATTTACTCAGGTGTCAGTTTTTTGGTTAAGACTGGGATTTCTAAATCTGCTTGGACCTATTTATCCTTAGTAATGTCCATAAAATTTGATATTTTTAAAAATGAATATTGAAACTGTAAAGGAGTCCCTTGACTTTTGGACCTCATACAGTATTTGTAGACAATTATAGTCTTGGTGACGGCAGTGATCTAGGTTCAGGTTCAACTTCTGCCCAAAGGACCTGTTGCATCCATCAGCTGTTGTTCTGCATCCCACCTTGATGTTAGAGGGGCTGCTTCTCCTGGCTGAGCTTCTTAGCTTAGGAGCAGGCGGATACGCTGTTTGCTTTTCTAAAGTAGCAGCTGGTGCTGAATTTTCTTTGTTGGCCTTTCCAGACCAGGGACCTATTCGCACTTGGCTTTATTCTGGAATATATCCTGGAATAGGGACTTGCTGTCCATATGCTAGTGCAGGCTTCAGTAGGCCCAAAGTGAGGTCTGCCAGAGTCTGCATTAGCATGTGGACCACAGAACCCTATCCTGAGATACACTCCAGAAAAAGGCCAAGTGCGAACAGGCCTCTGCTTTCTGTAGATATGGAGCCCTGCAGGTTGGTGACAGTATCTCATACTCATACTTTAGGCCTAGCTTGTCCAGTTGTTTCACAACAGCACTGGTGGCTTGTGCTCAACAAAATGTTTTCTTGATGAGTATTGTATCTGTGGATGGAAAAGTATTCTACGTGGTATTTGAGGATGGAAATTTTATTTTGTGTGACCTAGGTGGGTGAGTACAGGTTAAGTACCTGTGGGCGAAGTTGGCAAATAACAAATAAAAAAAATTGAAACTATACATTTAGTCAACAGTGAATTTGCAAAACATGTAGTTATTAAAATGGTAAATTTTAAGGCTTACTGTATACTCATGAACAGAATGTATAGCCTTTGAAAAACACTAATAAGCAGTATTTTATTTTTCTGTTTTCTCCAAAGGAGTTATAAGAGTATCTTTGAAAAATCTGTTATGGAAAGTTGTTGTTAAAAGTTCTCTTGTGTAGGTGAAATTGTAATAGGAGGGGAAACTTTGACTAGAGCAAGCTTTCAGTGAACAGTCAGGCTACTCCTGTGTAATAATAAGCATGATATTGATCTTCTAAATTTCTCTCAGCACATGCATTTTATTCAGTCTGTTGCCCTAAGCATGTTTGTGAGCTAAGAAAGAAGATCAGTCCCTTTCATATAAAAGCTTGCTGTGTAATGTAGCATTCTAAATTTCATGGGATGTTCCAATAAATGAAGCTTTTTGGTTTTGTCCTCAGTTTTAATTTCAGGTCCAAGAAACTGCCAACTTTAGAAGACATGTATCCATTAAGTCCATTGAAGGTACTTAATGAAGCTCTTGTCTTAAAGTTAAAGGGGTTTCAGTGAAAGCTTCTTGTCTGGCAAGTGGGTTCTGAAGGGCTGCCTTCAGGCGTCACGGAGAGTCTTGGCTATTGGACTTGAATGTACTTTTTACTGTTTCTAAGTTGCATTAGGGGTCCTTAAGGAATATAAAGGAACATACAAGTATTCTAAGTATATATATTACTGCCTATTATATTGAGCTTCATCAGTGTAAATAAAAAAGAGTTTGTAAGAACTTGGATTGTTACAGTACAAGTGATGTCAGCATAATGATTCATTTTTGTCAGGAGTGCCCTGATATGTTCAGCTTCCTCATTTATACTATTTACATATCTACAATGCCCAAACAGCTTCCACCCAATTGGCCTGGGAATTCTATCCAATCACCTTGAGCCATCTGTGTCCCCTGGGGATTCTACCTAGTCATCTGTATAGTAGGCAACTTCTAAGACGTGTCAGGCGCACCCGGGCCAGACACTGCCTATTTTACCACAGAATCTGTTACTACACCCAAGAGGCATGTGTGTACTGTTTTCGTAGAACGGGCAAATTTGCCTCAAGGTACTCTCAGAGATAGCTACTCTCAAGGTGTTAAGTGCTTTTAAATTATTTTAATATTCTAAAGCAGAGGTCTGCAAACTTTCCGGCATGATTTCCCACCAGTTTCATAACTGGTCTCTTATTTGTGATCACCTACCATATCTTGTAATTATTTTATCTGTTGTAATGAGTTTCAGAGCAGGGCTTTACAGTAGCTATTTCTGCAGGGTCTCTGTCTCCTTCTCCATTCACTTTAAAGGCTTGCCTAGGCAACATGCTTCCTAGTTTGAGTATCGGTGATCTGTGATAAACATTATTGCAGTTATGCAGTGAGGAAGTTTAGTCGTGATAGATAAACTCTTCTGAAGGTTTGATCATTGCTGCTGACTCTCAGTAGACTCAGCATTCCAGCGAGATTCTTCCTGGTGTGCTTCTCATGGACAGAGTACCAGAACTGCAGGTGTAAAGTATCCACATGATGCTTCAATGGCCAGTTCTCTGCTGGTACATTCCTCTTTCTGCTGCTTATAATGGTGCCTTTTTAGTTATCAGCTGTCCTAAGAATCTAGTATGTGCTATAGAATCTGGTTGTATGCCAAACTTCTAGCAAACCCTGGAATTCTGATGCAGTCATTCACGGGTTCTTTGGCAGGTGATTCAGGTTGTTAAAGGTTGACGGTTCAACGATGGAGTGTGATTACAATACAGTACTTTCAACATTTTAGAGATTTGTATACTGAAGTGCAGACAGATTTAGCTTTGTTTATCAAATGGATTAGATTGGGAGTGCTCATGGCTTGTAGTTAATCCAGATAATATTAGTTGTTAATGCTCGTCCTGTTTAATCTTTTGACCAGTAGTTCCACATTAAAGTGCTCTATATTAACTTGTGCAGTTTCTCCCATCTGTTGTTGAGAGACAAGAACAGTGGTGCTGATCTGTGAATGGTTATCACATAGCTTCAGCATGTGCCTCAACACTCAATATTATGAATGGAAGAAAAATCCATCTTAGGTGGGTATAAGATCTATTTATTTATTTGCACTTTTATCCTGCCCTGTATCCAAAGGTCTCAGGGTAGGTTACAGCCGTGAAAAACAAAGTAAAATGAACATTCTGAAGCAATAGGAGTGCTTGAACATGAGGAGAGGAAGCAGTTATTTTAATCATTTAAGGTATTTTTCAGTCGTACAGAGGACCAAATGAGATGCAGTTTGGTTCCCTAGCAAGAAGCATTAAAAACTGATATAATGAAGTATCTGTTATTTAGAATAGTTTTTCACAGCTTGATATTATTGTTCTACACACCATTTTTTACTACTACCTCGGTAATTATTCTAGGAACATAAGAGGAGCCTTCCTGCTGGATCAGACCACAGCCCACCTAGTCCTGCATCCTGTCCCACACAGTGGTCCATCATTTGTTTATGAGCACCACAAGCAGAAGAAAAGGGCAAAAGATTCACCTGCTCTTAAATCCCAGCAAACTGGAGGCATCCTGCCTATCTCCCCCGCTTGGAGGATGTGCTTAGGTATCCAATCTAGTAGCCACTGATACACCTGTCACCCATGAATTTGTCTTAACACTTTGTGAAAGCTATCTAGGTGTGTTTTTCCACTGTCACTAGAAGTTCCCATTAAGTACCCATTAATGGGTACAAAAATGCCATTACGTACCCATTAATGGGTACTTAATGGGTACTTCTAATGACAGTGGAAAAACACCCTAGGTTAGTTTCTGTTACCACTTCTGGCAGCAAGCTATCAATAAAAAGAACTCCAAGTTTTGCGAATTACAAACACTGCATGTCAGCTTCCTCCAGAGAAGCAAAACACTTGCTATATTTTTGTTTCTGAGGAATAATAAGATCCTTGTTTTGAAAGTGATGAGGAACACCTGGGATCTACCTTAAAATTTCAGTTTGCTCTATGAGAGATTCAAGAACACTTCAAGAACTGATGGATTAACTCCACAGACCTCCCTGGAATTGCCAGGAGAAGCCAAAACAAATCTGTTTTGCCTTGCTCCTTATTCTGTGATTTGGTTTTGTCCTGTTTTTACCTTTTCTTGTTCTCTTCTGTTTTTTTCTCTGGGTTTTTATTTTTGCAGCTCTTTTTCCTTATTCTCCACTTCCCCCAAGTTCAGCTGTTTTTACATGAATTAATTGTTGTAGCCCACTTTGAGATGTCAGAGTATGGGGCAGGATATAAATGTAAACAAGTAAACAAAAAACTTCCAGAGATTGATTGCTGCCACTGGCCCTCCAGTTGGCCCTAGAACCTCCAGAGACATGTTGCTGGAACAGGGGCATGGCATTCCCCTCTCCCTGCCAGCCTCCTCCCACCTGGCTTCAAGTCCTGGACAGTGCTTGTGATGGCAGCTAGAGTGGTGAGACTGGAAGGGGAGGTGGGGGGGTGCCAGGGGGTGGCAGGATGTGAGGGGCTCTGGGAGGGGGCACTGTTGGGGCAAAGACAAAACCTTATTTTCAGGGGGGGGGCTTCAACTCGTGCACATACCTACTTCTGTCACCATGGCCACAAACTTGCTGCATCTGTTCTGTGTGTGAATGTCTCTTCCTCCAGATTGTAGACCCTATTTTTCAGGTCTACCACTAATCTGGATCAAGAATCCTTTATCACTCATTGTATCTGGATGTCTTCAACTCCTGTGCACATGACACAATCATAATGGAGCCTTAATACGGCCTACTGTGTGGAAAGTGCGTTCCTTATGTGTTCTTAGGGATGCTTAATTCAGCACATCCCTAGATGGGAGACATCCAGATCTCACAAGCACTGATTTCACTAATCCGGTTCTACTTAATCTGGATTTACAGAGGTAAGTGCGGAAGCAACCTCTGAATTGGACTTAGGCCGTGCTGGCTTTGCCTGTGAATATTTCTGCTCTGAGGGAGAAAGTTTGGTAGGATAACAGTGTCTTAACAAGAAGAATGCTTTGGTGAGGCTCTCTGATGTCTCTTTGGTTTTGCAGATTTGGGATAGCTGCTGGTAGCAAAGACCTGGAATAGTCAGGAAGAGGGGAAGCCTTCCCAGCTAGGTTGAGGCAGTGTTATGATGGTGTTTGTTCTGCCATGCCTCAACCTTCGTTTTCCTCTGGCAGGCCTGCTGACTGTTTTAAAGCTAGATGTGGTATTGGGGGATGTGCAGTTTCAGTGACACTGAGAAGGCACAAGGTCATGCTTCCACATTCATTGCTATGACAAGGTGTCAAGAGTTGACTGTAGAACAGGGGAGATCGAGTTAAAGCGTGGGAATACCAGGGTCAAATGTTGAAACAATACTGTATCAGTCTGCAGTATAGCATGCTATTAGTAGTGTTAAAACAAACTAAACCATTCACAGTTCTGCCTCTTGTTTCTTTGGGGAAACCAGGTGAGTATCACAGGCAGGTGGCTTGCTCTCCAAGACTTCTTGCGCCTTATCCCAGACCTCCCCTGCTTGGCCTTAAAGGTCATATGGTTGCCATAAAAGGGAGCTTTTCTAGCAACAGGAAGAGGCTGTCCTGGAAACATATCTGTTTTGGATCAAAAACTGAAAGAAAATCATGCAAAATCTCTTGACTATTATCAGAACTTTTTCTTTTTGAAAGAAACGTAGTTTAGAGAGACACTAAGTGTAAAGCATTCTGAAAAGCAAGGGATTGGGAGGGAGTGCTGGAGGGAGGAATTTTTTAGATTCTAAATTTCCCTTTGTCCTCAGATCTTAAATTTTCAGAAGGATAAAGAATCAGACTAAGTTTTATTACCACCACCACCACCACCCCCAAACTATAGAATGATGCCTTTCCCACTTAGAGAGAAGCATGTCCTGGGCCAGCAATTGTCATGGTTCCCTTGAAAGACTATCTCTTTAATGCAGAGAATTTTCCTTCCTATCCTTCTCTATATTTGGGGTTGTAGACTGCTCTTCTAGGGTGTCTACCTCTGAGTTATACTGTGTCTTTTTGCCCGGAAACCCATACTTTTCTGTGATGTTTCAGCAGAACTCAAGAGTGTAAACCTCCACATATAAAGGAGTGGCTTTACATCTTCTGGCTTCAGTATCTTCTGGATATGTCCATGGAGAAATTGAAAACAGTTTGTGGAGATATCCCTGTGGCTGCTGATGTTTGGGTGTTATGACTCCTAGGAATGAGAACTTTTTTCTAAGGGGCTACAAAGAGCAACAATATTTCTTAAAAGAGACTTTGATCCTATTGCAGACTTCCTGTATGCTGTTATTTTGTCTCTCTTCTGCAAGCCTGGGTAGTTTTAGAGCACTGCATCAAGTAAACAGTTTTTGCCTTGGAACATTAATATTTAAATAACAAATTTGTTGGAGAGACACTCCATTTTGGTAGCACTCACAATTAGAAAAAATGAACTGTCGTTAAAAATCAGTTAGAGTTAATGCAAACAAAATAAACCTAGGGTGAAATCCTTTTTTCTTTTTTTTAAAGAGAGTCAGTCATTTATTTTTGATTGGGGCCACATTCATCCATAGTAATGATTCACAGAACAGTACAGAAGTTACTTGTATTGCCAAGTTATCCTAAATGAAGTTGTATCTCATGAGCAAAAGTGTAAATATATTTGAACTACCATGAAATAGAGACATTGTTAATAGAAGTTAATTGGATACATTTAATGCCTTAAACTGTGAGTTAATTATTTCCCCCTTCCCCTTGGCTTGGGACAAAGCTTGTTCTTCCAAAGGAGAATCAAAATTCACCTTGAGAAGCTGCATTTAATAAGGGCATTGTCTTGTTTTTTATTTTTTCTATATTTTTTAAATCTTACATTTTTCTCATATTATATTATTGCATTGCTTTAATACTCTATGGGTGTTTTTCCACTAGCACTAAGTACCCATTAAGTACCCATTAAGTACCCATTAAGTACCCATTAGGCTCAAGAGCAGGAAGACCCCATTTCCACTACAGACCCCATTAGAACCACATTTGTTTCTATCAGTTCTAGGGAAATCCGGATCATATGGGTCCTTCAGGACCTATAAGTCGGATTTCGTGTAGACTCCATTAAAGGGGTCTACAATGGGGTCTTCAGCCATCAAATCCGGATTATATAGAGCCTGTTTCCACCACTATTGGGCAATGGGATTTAGGAGAGGCTCAGGGGAGGCACCCATGGAGGGGTGCCCCAAAACTCAAAACTTTGAAGCCTGTGCACATTCTCCAAAGCCGGCACCGAAGTCCCTCTGAAGTTGCCTTCGAAGACTAGCACAGGCTCCGAAGAGGACCCCATGTGAGAGTGATGCCTTTGTCAAAGGCTCCGGAGAATCTTCAAAGTTTGCGGCAGATCGCGTCCATAGATCCAGATAAAGGAAAGTACCCATTCCCTAAATCCGGATCATCTTAGATCCAGATTAAAGGAGGTCAGTAGAAAAACACCCTATATTTTCCTCTGTTGTTCTGGCATCTCTTTTTGATGTCGCTTATTTCTTTGTTTCCCTTTCATGTCCCTTGTTGCTTTTCAACTGACCCCTTAATTTTAAGTCAAAACCGTCCATCATTACTAAACTTATCTGTTGTTCTGTCTTTTAGTAAATTTCTTAATTTGTCCATTTCAGCCATGTCCATCAGCTTAATTAGCCATTCTTGCCCTGAAGGTATCTCTTCCTCCTTCCATTTTTGTGCATACAGTAATCTAGCTGCTGTCACCATATATACAATCAAAGAATTTATATTATCCAAAGTATTCCATAATCTAGGTTTGAGGAGAAAAGGTTAGGATAAACAGTATTCAAGACTAAGATTT
Source organism: Aspidoscelis marmoratus (assembly GCA_014337955.1). Lineage (NCBI taxonomy): Eukaryota > Metazoa > Chordata > Lepidosauria > Squamata > Teiidae > Aspidoscelis > Aspidoscelis marmoratus. The sequence goes on from MTQE01001424.1 coordinate 11,885,256, forward strand.
AGTCTGGAGTTCTGTGTTCTGTAGGTATATAGTCTACCCTTCCATGATACTTGCTTCCTGAGGAGCTACTTTAATTCTGCCTGCAGCAATTGCTGTGATGGTAGCAGCAAAAAGAGTCATCTTTCTAATCTCATTTGGGCTAAAGAAAGGACCTATTTTTACTAAAGTCCCTACTGCATCTAAAATGCAGGAGCAATGATTTTAAAGGAAATGTTGCTTCCTTTTCCAGACCTATGTAAGCCTATCCCATTCACTTAGGTCAGTGATGGCCAACCTATGACACACGTGTCACAGGTGACACACCAAGCCCTTTTAGGTGGCACACATGGTCACCTTGGCACTTGGGCATGTAGTGCTTGCTTGTTCTTGAAGTGTATGAAATACCAACTTTCAATTGAAGATTTAGCAAATGTGAATAATTATTTGTTTTTGCTTTTAGTAAAATACATATATCAAAAATATAACTTTTTTACTAGAGCCACAAATATCACAAAATTATGGATATTTCTAGATGTGACACAGCACCCGAGTTAAAACTAGGTTTTCTTGCGAATTTTGACACACCAAGCTCAAAAGGTTCCCCATCACTGACCTAGGTTAAAGTTACACTGTTAAACTCGACATGATTAGGATATTTTGAGCTGTATTGTAGAGGTCTTCCCCTTCCTCATTGACATGAGACCTTGTACAAACAGTGTATCCACTTTGCGTCTGTTTTCAACTAGTGAGATACTGCATAAGTTGGATATGTATGCTGCTGAACTCAGCTCCATTTCCAGTCACAGTTGCATCACATAATGGGCCTTGATCATTCCAGATCACGTTCTTGGTATCCTTTTCTTTCACTTGCTCAAATTAGGTGTAAATAAGGCATGCAGTTGTCATGTTTGTCATCTGTGCCTGTTGTCTGGGGGAACAACACATTTTCTTTTGCTCTATTAGGAAACTGAAACAGAATAGGAGATAGTCTTGAGTACCAAGCAGGTGAAGTTTCCAGTTGTTCTAATATCGTAATTTAGCCATCTTCCAAAGCTGTAGTATCCAGGTTCAAACTTTGCTGCGGTTGGCTGTATAAGGGATGCCTCCAGTTGTGAGATCTTTTACTTTTGCGTTATGTCATTCTAAAATTCAACTATATGTATTACAGTTTCATGGGAAATGTTTGCTGGACTAGAGTCCAGTTCTTGTTAATTATTTAGAAAGTGTTTTTATCCTTAAAGAATTGTTAAGTTTCTCATCATTTGCAGAATGTAGATTCTGTTTCTTTGCATTTCTTCAATGCCACACTGAAATGCGAAGTTGCTCAGGGCTCCAACTCATTCACAACTAAGCAGGTAGCACTCTTCTTACTGAAGTCCAGTCAAATCAGAAATTGGGATGGAATCCTCAGGGTGTGTAACTGGGTATAAATATGGCATGGCTTCTCCATCATACGGTTGCCATAAATATGGGATAATCAGACCAAAGTGCAGTTTAGAGAAATGAAAGAGGTTTCCACTCAAAGGTTTACCCTCCTTTATTTCCTGATGGTCTTTATGCACAAAACACTGCTGGGTTAATGATTTGAAAATGTAAATGATGACAGTATAGAGTCTGGCTAGGTGTGCCGATTTGCCCAGGTTAACAATCGGTAATATTGCCTCATTACAACTTGAGGGTTTCCTCATTCTGTTGTGTTTTAAATGACATTTAAAATTCTCCTTTGATTCCAGCTCTTGGCGTCTTTTCTTATTTGCTTTAATGGAATGGATCAAATATTTTGAATGAGTAATTCATCTTTGTAAATGTTACAGCAAAGAATGCACATGGATCTGACATTTTTATTTTGAGCAGATCTGGTGACAGCACTTTTTAAATGCCAGCTTGAAAGAAATGACTAAAGATACAGTTTACTTCATTCTTTATCATCTTGGTGCACAATATTATGTAGTATAGGATACTAGTACAATTAATTGTCTGATTTAAGCATGTCTATGTCCAAGTAGTTTATAAAGTGTTAATGTGTGTTCTGTGAACAATAAAAAGGAACAGTATATATTAAACATTTCAAAGTACTACATACCACAGGGTAAACATCTTGAGAAAGGTAATCAGAATAACAATTTTATTGTGCTTATCAGGAGTGGTTCATGGAGAGTTTCTGTGAGGCCAGTGGGGGTAAAGCGGTTCTTTTATAGAAATCCTCACTTTGATCTCTTTAAAACCTAACTTGATTTACTACATGGTTGGAATGAGATTAACAGGAAGCATTCTGTCCAAGCCACCTCCCTTTGGATCCTAATCTATGAGCTGTTGTTGGCCACAGTCCTGTGAGCCATACCCTATCGAGGGCCTTCACATTTGTTTCACTCTGGGCACAGTAATCTGTATGTCTATGCAGATACAACTTTTAGTTATGAATTTGGTATTATTGTTATATTAAGCTGGGCCTTAACAGTTATGTTTTTCTGAAATGTTCTTTCCCAGTTGAGAGTCTCCTTGGTCTGTTGATGAAGAAGAAATAGTTTCATGTGTTGTTTAGTCCACCATAGAATATCATTAGAAAAGCTTTGGATTTATATTTATAGGCCATGAACTTTTTTCTGTTTCATCCATCTGCTTTGCTTTTGCAAACTAAAGCTTGGGACATGGTGATAGATGATGATTTGCATATATAGGTATATGAAGTCCCTGTATGAGCTCCTTACTATCAGTTAGGGATCTGTGGATTGGTCAGTCTGATAGGCAGTATTGCAAGTGACTTAGCCTCTTTATGAATCACTGCATTGTCATGGCCATGGAGCTATGAGCTGTGTTGAACAAGATCACCCAAGACAGACAGGTCATAGTGAAGAGCTCTGACAAAAGTAATCCACTGGAAAAGAAAACGGCAAACCATTCGTAATACCTTTGCCAAGAAGACCACATGAATTCTTCAGGTCATAAGAGAGGAAGGAAAACATAAGTAGCTCCAGAAGGGTGGGAAAGAATGAAGGAGTGAAGTGGCTGGACCTCTTTATTACCATGAATAAAATGCACTGGTTTATGACACTGAACTTGGAATAAGGCCTGTTTTTGAAAGGGTGAGGTTGTTCCAAATTCAGGACAACTAGGAACACTCATTTTTGAATGCAGAACATTCCAAGTTGGGACATTTGCACATTCGAGCTAGTTAAGAAGATTTGTAAAAGGTGGGAGGGAGGGATTACTGTTAGGGCGCATGTGTGTCATTTATTTTGTCCTGTGAGCCCAGCCCCCAAAGCTGTTGTTACTTGCCTAATGCAGGCCATTCATTGTGTCGTTTTGATTATGCGTGGAAACAAATTGCTCACATAACAGTTATGCTAGGCAGGACTACATCAACTAAGTAATTGCTGGCTGTTGGAAATGGGCTGTTGAGACATTGATCAGGCATTCTTCTTTAATTTGCTTAATGCTGCAGTTTCTGGAAAGAGAACCACTGCATTAAATAATGGACAACTGGAAATCCTAATTTGTTACATTATTCTTCTGCCCTTAATCCTTAAAAGACTCCTAATGCAGCTCCAGATAAAAATATAAAATATCTAAACTATCTTCAAATTTGAAATTTTGCTGTTTGCTTTTGAAGAAATCCAGAAGGGAATCACTCAAATGACATTTTCATTACATAGACAGAAATGTGAACTTTTATCAGTTTGGATGGAGTTGATCATTAAAAAACCTTAGGTCTTTCATGTCATTTTTACATCAGCTTCATTTTGAACTGACTTCCTTGCTGGGGTCTTAACACCAACAATGATATCACTAGTGTTTGCGGAAAAGAGGATTTGGATAGCTTTTTGTTCATTTACAATCCATGCATGTGGCTTTATTCAAAATTGCTTCTGTTGCTTCTGTTGCTAGCTGTGTACTGAAACCAGTGGGTAATTTGTTCAGTTTTGTGCATCTCACAGTCAAAATGTTTTTAGATCCAAATATATTCATTTTAATTCATTAATGATGTAAATGAAAGTTTAAAATTTGTTTAGAGCCCAGCATACTGTGCATTGCTTAGAAAAAGAGAATAAAAGAAGCCACGTTGCCCTATTTTTTAAAAAATAAATCCTAAAGCTCATAAGGCAGTATCCCTAGGACCAGCCAAGGTACTGTTGAAATTCAGAATGCTTTCTTAACGTTCAGTCTAAAGCTTTGGAGAATTCAAATAGATGAGATCTGTTCTGTTACATTTGGTTACGCCTGGTAGAAGTACAGTTATTTCCCGCTGTAGTTTTGTAGAATAGCACTTGTCATGTGTCCTTACAAAATGCAAGTCATGCAAAAACTGAATAATTTTGAAGATAGTATGTCATGAGAAAACCAGCAGTTCCTGGGCTCAAATTTTCACTCAACTATGAAAGTTCACTAGGGGTGTTTTTCCACTGTCACTAAAAGTACCCATTAATGGGTATGTAATGGCATTTTTGTACCCATTAATGGGTACTTAATGGGTACTTCTATTGACAGTGGAAAAACACCCTAGGTAATCCTAGGCCAGCCTCTCCACCTAATCTACCTCCCTGGATTATTGTGGGAATAAAAAGGAGAAGAGGAAAATGGTGTGAGCCACTTTGGGATTGTTGGAGGTGCGGTAGGAATAAATTCCTGATATGAATAAACAGCAGAATGATAACAAGGACATTTTATTTGTTGGTCATTGTGTTCTGAGTTGGCACAGTATTTTGAGTTGGATGAAGCGTTTTTCTGTGGCTGACATGAAGTAAAAATGTGTAAGCCTCATCTTTTTAACAATAATGAGCAAGGGCAGGAGATTAGAAAAGTAATCAGATGCCAACCAAGTGAATAGAGGTTCATTTGCTAATAGAAATCACCTTCATATTGTTATAATGAAAAAATATGTCTTTTTTTTGTAGAGGGGAAAAAATGGAAATAGGATCTGATGGCAATGATTAATTTCGCCATTATTACTTCTCTAATTAAATTTGCCTCCATAGTTCCTAGATATTATCAAATATATAATATTTAAAGAGCAAAACAGGATCAGCCAAAATCAAGGGAAGTTCTTATTTAATTTCAATGGGACATGGGTTTCTCTACCGCGACAATAATAATAATAATAATAATAATAATAATAATAATAATAATAA
>MTQE01001424.1:11902712-11931579 GCA_014337955.1 Aspidoscelis marmoratus
GTTAGACTTCCTTTTTGGCTTGGTATTTTTATCCACACTGCTTCTGTGTACATGTACATGTCCCATCTTTCTGTTTAAATGCATGGAATTTGAAGATTGGTAATAGACTATTGCTTGACTGGGCCTGGCATGCTTGGCTTGGTGGCTTGATTTGGCCCCATGTGGAAGAGTAGCCCATAGGGATGCTTTGCTTTATGTATTTAACTATCAGTCACACTTGAATGAGATATTAGCAGAAAATAATTAGTTGGAGCATATGGACGATCTCTGTTGAATGCCTCAGATGCAGTAATTGGCAATGTTTGTGTGTAGGTGTCTATAAACTGTCATACTGTTAAGAGGAAAATTAGTCTGAGAAAATCATCCTTTCATTGTCTTTGCTATGGTGGAAACCAACACCTTTTTCGGTAGAAATGTTATCATTTAGTATGAAGTTGCATGTTTTGAACCTGTTCTTTTGTTTACAATGTATTTTCTGTTTCAGCAGTGGTTGAGCATAATGAAATCTTTACTTTCTAATAATACAGAGATATGCAAGTTCAGGAATGGGCAATTTGATTCAACCCATTCGGGTCAGGCAAGGCGAGACTGGTTTGGCCTGATTTGGATGTGGAGGGAAATGAAGGTCAAACGTTTTCTTTTTCTTTTTCACCACTATCATTTGAATTGGTGGGCAGAGACTTGTTTTCCCCAGCTAATGCTAATTTGCTTTGATGTGGGAAGAAGCTTATGGCAGAAATCACCATCCTCTTTTGAAGTCTACTGCATGCCTGTGGTAGGAACCATTGGCCAAGTTCAGAGCCACCATGTAAGTGATAGGTTTCTTTGGAGTCTCTGACTGACCTAGGGTTGGTTCCCTCCCAGTCTCTGTTAGTGCAGGGCTAGAAGGAGTGATTGGTGGACCTTCAAACTGCCCAGTGTGGTGTGAGCTTGAACTAGCTGATATGACTTAATCTGAATGGTACGATGTGGCTTATGAACACCTTACAACCAATTTTTTAGTTGTGTGGAAGATTTGCAATGGTGTGTGTGTGTATGTATATATATATATATATAGAGAGAGAGAAAGCTAGTCATAATCCAGCAGTTTGATTAGGTCTGGGTACAGTACTTTTCTTGTCTGCTGTTTAAGTTGACAAAATTGTTCCCTTATACTTCCTTGGCCTGAGATATGGGGAATGACAGAATCTTGAATTAATAGTATTTTGAGGTCCTACATATTCTCACAGATATATGGACAACAAACCTACATCTGCAGTGCTGACAGTCAGCTATCCTTCAGTTTTAAACTGAGTTCTCTCCTTCCATTTGGGGATCAAGCTCGCACAGCAACCCTTTAAGCTGCCTAGAATCTGAATTTACACCTCCTTTATCATAATGATGCGTACTCTGTACAAAAGAAGTTTATAATTGAAGTACTATTTATGTTTTTAAAAAAGTAAATACAGCAGGATTTAATGCTATAAGGGGATTGGAGGCATTTATGGAAGACAGCACTAATAGTGCTAATTGTCATAATGGTTGTAGGCTTCCTTAAGTACTGGAGGTGGAATGCCTCTGAGAACCAGCTGCTGTAGACAGTTAAAGAGAAGAGTGTAATTGCACTATTGATGTGCTTGTGGGCTTTTTGAAGAATCTGATTGGCTACTGGAAGGAGGGCAGAATAAATCAGCCTTAGGTCTAATTCAGTAGTTTGCTTGTGTGTCTTTTTGTTGTTGTTGTTGTTAAGCAGTCTTGCTTCTCCAGGCACTTTTTTTCTTTAGTATGTTAATTTTACATTTGGTTTTTAATGTTGAAAGGCTCTCTGAGATCTTTAGGTATAGGGCAAGATGAGAATGGAAATATAAATAATACTTATGTTGATTACATGTCAACTGGCCGCTTGGCCTTCAGTGCTACCAAAGAGGTTAAATTTTGAACAGAGTTCACAAGCAGAGGAATGCTACCAAAAGCTTTAAAATGCCCAGTGACCAGAGCATGGCCAGTTCATATTCTCTGCCAGTTCATTTCCTCAAGAGAGTAAAGGATCTGTAGCTGTTTTTCTTCACAGCAAGAGCAGAAGGAAGGCTTCACCTACCACTTTTTAAACTTTTTTTCATAGAGCCCATGTCTCCTTCTCAGAGGTGGTGAAAGTTTCCAGTGGCTTGCTGTGAGTCAGAAGGTGCACACTAAATAATGTATTGCTGTTAAGAAGGCCTTTTAGTGGTGCAATGGTTAAAGAGCTGTAGGCTAGAACCCAGGTATCTCTTGTTTCAAATCCCTGCTCTGCCACAGAAACTCATTGAGTGTTCCTAGCTATGGGTAAAATAGCATCACTATCTTGTGAGGGCCTTGAGCTAGCAAAGGCTAAGGGAGTAAATCTGGACAGAAAATCTAGATTACAGCCTTTAAGGCGATTGGGTGGAGAATGGCTAATCTTTCAGACAGTTCCTTCAGCCGACCCAGTGCCAAGTGTTGTGTTTACACTCCTTTGGATCACACTACTGAGACTGAAAGGGAAACTTTGATGCCTGGACAGTTCAGAGCTTCCATACTTTCATGCCCAGGCTCTTCCCATTGTCTTCAGAGACAGAAGGACATCAGTGAAGAAGGCAGCAAAGAAAATTGGCAAAGCTGCCTCAGCAGTGACTATTGCCGCATAGCAGGTCCCTCTGTAGTCTCCAACAGGAAGCCATTGGACACCACAGATAATTCCTCAGGGTTTCAGGTTGGCAGACTTTTCATGCATAAGGTAAATGCAGAAGAACTGAAGAGACTGTCTTTGTTTGTTCCCTCTACTGTCTCAAGCCTTTATATGGTTCCTTGCTCCTTCCGTTAAAGCCTGGGGAGAATTCTCTTCCCCTGTTCCCTCCTGGCCTTTTCTGGGCTGTCTGGAAACTGGATCCTTTGAGGAGAAGAATTTCTAGACCAGTGGTTCTCAACCTGGGGGTCAGGACCCCATTGGGGGTCGAATTATCCTTTCAGAGGGGTCGCGACGAGCCTCCCGCCACCCTTCCCTCCCACCTCCCAGCTGCTCTGCCCCTGTGGTTGGGGGTCCCCACAACATGAGGAACTCCATTAAGGGGTCACGGCATTAGGAAGGTTGAGAACTGTTGTTCTAGACCTTCCAAGAGTTGAAGACACATCTTTGGGGGAGGGATCTCTCTGATGTCTGATCTGAAATTATTTGGCCATGCTTTGGCCAGTTAGTTTCTGGAAGCAGTTGCTTCTCAGCTTTACCCAGCAAACATTGCAGAAGAATGGCATCTCATATTGCAAGATCTGCTTCTAATATAACCAGAATGGCGCTTGGCCTTCTCCCTAGTTCCTGTGCCTTTTAGGGAGCATAGTTCTGTCAACATTCCTTTTGCCTTTTGCTCCATCAAGACAACACTGGTCTGTCAGGTACTTACAGATTTTCGTTTATTCTTCACTCTGAGGTCCCAGAATGATTTACACAACAAAAACAAAGAAAAATTATTATAGATATTGCATACAAAAACACATTCGCATTGTATGAATTCAGGTCTCTGCTGGGAGCTGATGTTGGATCTTTTAGGGAAAGGGCAGTGGAGACTATTAGATGATGTTCATGGGGTTTACTGTGTGTTCTTTGTTATTCCAAGAAGCACAAGAAGTGGAAAGTCATTGGGTACTTGAAGTACATGAATAAATTAATGTCAGACATGGCATGCCTGAGATGACTAAGCGACAGGCCTTGATAAATGGGAATCACTGGGAAGAGGAAATGGTCACCAGGGGAAAGCTGTTGTCTGGCAAAATAGAGTTTATCACCAGGCAGAGTCCTAGGTCGACAATATAAATTTGCAAGGTTTCTACAGTGTGAACCATTCTCAGCAAAATAAGTTGATTACTCATTTCACTGTTTCACAAATAACTAGACAGTCACATAATTTAGTACCACAAGCTCAAGTTGGAGCCTCTGTCTTCTGTTAGGATTGCCTGTAGCCTTGGGGATTTCTCAGATCTTCATTTTTTTGAAACCACTGTCAGTTCTGTGTTCTCCATTTTTGTGTGGTGTTAGCTCTGAGAATATCTATCAAAGTATTGGCAATGATCTCGAAGCCATCAGGCTGGAAAGGGTAGCACTTTTTACCTATCTGGACAACTTTATTGAGTGGGTCTTAACGTCAGTATGTTGAAGAACCAGATACCTGTACTTATAGAATTGTTTTGTCTGTCAGCTCAGCTTCCACTTGCTTCTCAGCTCTTGTTGAGGCACTTCCTTTGGGGAGTTAGACTTTTCTCCTCCCACCTCCCAGCATTTTTCTTCATGGAGACTTGTTATAATATACTAAGATCTAACGTGGGCCCCTTTAGGGTTACTGAATGAGATGTTGTGGTATTTTCTCTCGTTCAGAGTTTCATTCTTAGTAGCAGTCACCTCATAAAGGTATGCTTCAGAATAGAAAATGCTCTGAGTGAGGCCTAATCTTTGCTGTCTTATTCTATGCAAAAAATGGTCCTTCACAGTTTAACTAGCAATTTGACTTTTGCTGAATAGTCATGACCAAGACAAGAGATCTGTGGGGAGCGAAGTGTCTGTATCTGTTACTTTCTCATTGTGGTTTCTTAAGAATATGCTAACATGTTGTCTAGCAGAACATCCTCTGTGTCCTTTCCCTGTTTCCTTCTGGACCTAGGTTGATGGTTTTGAGCACCAACTTTTAGGCCCAGGATAGACACTCTGCCATTGAAATAATGAAATCTGCCTGCCTTTTTTTTTATCTCAAACTTTTTCATGACTTCGAAAGGCTTTTGTATGTTCTGGATGTCAGACAGGCATTGGAGATCGACAGAAGCTCTCTTTGTTTGCTTCCACCATCCACAGGTTTTTGTGGGTGGTCCAGGTTATTGCAGGATGGATTAAAGCCTGCATTGTTCTGTCCTACAAAACTCAAACTGATCTGCTTCCACAGGGCGTCATGGCTCACTGTACTAGAGCTGTCATGGCTTCAGCAGCTTTTGCTGCCAATGCTTTCATCCAGGAGATTTGTTATACTGCCATATTGAATCTGTCTTCTACCTTTTCTCTGCACTATAAGCTCAGTCTCTACAGATCTGCAAATGTGGCCTTTGGAAGACAGGTTTTACAGCAAATCATGTGAGATTCTTACCTGGTCTACCCTTTTGTGAGCACTTGAGGGCCCTAACATGCCAGTCGCTCAAGAAGGTCCGGTTGGATATGCTATATAAATGGTGTTTCTTGGTTGACTGCTGGGGGATTCTTTAGCCAGCCTGGGAAATTTTATTTTGCTTTTCTGCTTTTTCTTTTTCTTATATTACCTCTGGTGCTACTCCTTGTAGACAGACAGCTTCAGTTACCTTCAGAAGTCCCAACTTTTCCTTGTTTTGTTACAAATGCCATTTCATCTTCAAAGACTAATCCTCTGTTCATGAGGTATTTAAAAGTTTTTGCTAACTTTGCTCTGCCTGTGAGACTGGTACTGGAGCCCTTTACTGGAAGTCTGTTGAGAAATACTGACACCGAGTATCCAGGTGGACCTACTTACCAGTTTCAAGTTGTTCTAGGACAGGCTATATCATTTTTATAAGAATCATGATAAAGCAGAAAGGACAACAGTTCTAAAACATTGCATTCACAGAGAAAATGAGAAACCTGCTCTGATATTTTGCTGTCCATCATTTTTCACAAAGCTATTCAATATTATATTACAATGTATTCATTTTTGAAATAGTGACAGATTATTTATCAGTTAAGACTTCTTTGAACTTGTTAATACTTTAGACGTTCTAAGTCAGGGTTTTACAAAGTCAGTGAGTTAAGAAGAAACTTAGATGGGGTATGGGGTCTCTTGTGGTAGCATGTGGGATCTGGGGAGAAAGCAGGGAAAACTTGCATGCCAAGAGCAGGGGTGACACCATGCAATTCCTGTGCTGCTTCCTGCTGTTTTCAAGGTTAACCCTATTTACCTGAAACTAAGCTGGCCTAAAGCACTTGATGCCTGGTCGGGGACCAGAGAGGAGATAGGAAAGGACCACGCGGGGAAGAGGTGGGAAGAACCAAGAGCCCAGAACAGTTTGGAAACTGCAGTGTGTCTAAATAGGACAGGAACGCATGAGGTGGATTCTGCTGCCAGGTTGGGCTCTGGGATTTTCCACTATGCAGGAAAGCAGACATACTCCAGAGCAAGCACAGAGACCCCAAAAGCAAGCTGGTGGGAGAGCCGGAAGGGGGGTGTCCCTTCTAGGGCCTCAAATGCTGCTATCCAGAGGTCATGCAGGCAGCCTCAGGAGGATTGTAGATAGCTCAGCTCAGCTTTTTGGCAAAAGTGCACTAGAAGCCAGATGCACAGTTTTAAGGGCTCTATCCAAGGAAAATGCCAGGTGTCAGAAATGGATTGTCTCCAAGTCCATACTGTTGCTCACCCGGACCCCAGATGGCCTTCCTCCCAGTCCTGTGGTCCCTCTCCTTCTCTCCTCCCTTCTCTCTATTTCAGAAGCAAATGAAGTAAGTGGGTCATGAGAATTTTTTTTTCATTTATTGGTGGGTCACAAATTACTAACATAACCTACCCATCAATTACCTAATAAATCTTGGTGCACATGTTTGTCCTGGGTGGGGTTTGTGGCTTCTTGAGTAAGACAATTACCTTAACTGAACCTGTATAATTAGATAAGCACTTTAAAGTACAATTTGGCTCATGCTGTTAATATCACGTAAGATTGATTTCTGTAGCTAATACAGTAGTGGCATTATGTGCATTTGAGAATTACAAATATTAGATATTTATCTTGTATGCAGAGCAAATAACTTGTGTTGAAGTAGAAGCAAATTCATATTGGGAGGAAATTTAATTCAGCAGTTGCTTTCTTTGCTTAGAATCCTGTTTTGTATTGAAAAAAAATTGGTTTAAAGCATCTCTACTTTTATGAGGACTTAATGTGGGAGGGAAGGGAGAAGGAAAAGATGACTGCTGAAATTTCAATAGAAATTCAGCAAAACAGAAGGAGGAAAAACTCACCTCTTTGTGGCATAGTGAATGTTACTATACTGATTTATAAATTTGGGGCCCCAGAGGAAGCTGTTGGTTTGTATACAAACAAGTATACACCATACAACTTTGTGTACGGGGTTCTAGGCAGAATGCTGATAGTTTATACATGCTGCATTTCAACAGCCTCTTAAGGGATTAAGTTACGCAAGTATGTGAAAACCAAACAATGCCCTACTTTTCTTCAAATTAAAGGACTATAAACTGTTTTTCTGGGCATCTTCTAGTTATCAAGACATGGGCTGGAGGCTGGCTTTCAAAACAGAACTATATTTGGCTGAAGTAATATTTCCCAGTTAGGAATTGTTTCCAATATAATTATTGTAGGCTTGTATGAGAACAGTTAAGAGTCTAAAAATAACATTAATTCTGTCGCATATGTAAAACTTTATAAAATAGGTTATGATACATTTTGTTTTCAAGATGGGAGTAAAAGCCAGAGTATATGGCTATGTCTTGCTTGTGTCATTTAAAACAGAGAAATCAAGACTCACTATATAATATCACTTATTTCTGTACAGAAACATGCCAAAGGACTTGATCTTCTTAAGAAAGTATGTGATCATCTCAATCTTTTAGAAGAAGATTATTTTGGACTGGCTATATGGGACACTCCGACCTCCAAGGTAAGAAGATTGAGTCAAATTTGTTAATTTGAACACTATAAACACTCGACTGCATGCAGTTTGTAACATAAGAGGTAATGCCGGCTACCTTAACTCAAGAATAATGGAAATTTTGTGGAAGCTGATTATAACATGGAAAGTATGGAAGCTTCATAATACTGTAGTGAATTCTTTTGACAAGTCAGTACCATGGATAGCATCTGCCTTTAACTGTATCTCATGTTTGAGGAGGAAGTCTGTATTAGGAAACTGCTAGGCAGTGCGTTCTGTTCTGTAGAAATGTAATTTTAAGTTGTTGGGTTTTTTTTACTATCAGTAAGGATTGCAAGCAGGTAAAATGTATTAATGCTAATCTAGTAACAAGTTCAGAAATGGTCAGGTACAAAAAACCTGCACATTGTTCACCAAATCCTGATCATGAATAAAGTAGGAATGAGAACATTGGATCACTGGACAAAGGTCCTGTGTTTTCAGGTCTTGAAAATCCTCTTTTTACTGAGATGTTCTTTGCAGAAGGTGTTACTTCAGAAGTTGGAGTCTGACCATGTGCTTTTGTGCTACTGGTTAGGGAGCTGGACTCTTATCTGGGAATACCAGGTTTAATTCTGCACTCCTCCATGAAGCCAGCTCAGTGACCCTGGACTAGTCACAACTCTCTTCTGAGCTCTCACAGACCCACCTACCTCACAGAGCGTCTGTTGTGGGGAGAAGAATAGAAGCTTTGTCTACTGCTTTGAGTGCCCTTAAATGGGTGAGAAAAGCGGGGTAGAAAAGCTAACTCCTCCTAATTTGACCTCTGAGAGGCCATTGGCATATACTGGTGGACTGGGGCCTCCAGAGCACAGACAACACACTGGTAGATGGTCTCTCCTCTTTGCAAGCACTATGAATATGTTGGTAGTCTGGACCATTGATTTATATTGTTTGGCTGGGTTTTAGTTCAGGAGTGCCGTTGACTTAGATTGGTATGCTAGGCTTCCACAATTTGCCTAAATGTCAGTTTTTTGAGTGGGAAAATGTTGGTGTATCTTACTTTGACCCAAGAGACTGCCTTGGAGTTCCAAAAACCTATTTCATGGGTGCCAACAGCAGCCCAATGATGAGGACTCAAATAATGGAGAGGAATGGGTGGGGTATTTACGGAGATCTTCTGTTTGGCCTCTGTAAGAAATGAGGATCTCAAAAGTAGGTTTTCAGTTAGAGCTGAGGATGCATATGAATGGAAAAGGAACCCAAACTAGCTGGGTAGTTTAACGAATGGTTCACAACTCCCCAAAACATACCGTGCCCTCCCTCTTCTCCAATCACACCTTCTCTTCCCTGATTGCAACAGTCATGTTTGAGGCCTTAGCAGGAAATGGACACACATGTGTCCACTTTCTAGGCCTTCTGAGAAGCGTGTAGTCCTTCATTCTGGAAGTAGGCCTTGAAGAAGGTTTGCAGCCACTGCAGTCTTTCCTAAATTGCCTGGCTATTGGGACCAGATTTGACACTGTGGACCTGATGGGGGCATTGACAAGATGTGGCCTAGGAAAAGAGAGAGGCCGTGGTGTGATGTTGCTTGCCAGGGGCCAATCAAGGGAGAGGAAGACCAGACCACAATGGGTGTTGGGAAAATTCAAATAGACGAACTGTTCACCTAATTCCTACCTGTCTATTCTGTTTGGTTTGGCACTGAACCTTGATGCTATAAAGTTTTGGTCTGAAAATGAATTTCACAATTCCCCCCTTCCCAGTTCCGTATGAACTCAGTTTGTACAGAACTGGTTCAGTGCATCCCTAGTTACAGCCTTGCTATAGCCCTCCGGTCTGCTGTCTGGATTGCTGCTGCTGGACAGTATGCATTATCCCTATAAAGGCAGTAAAGTTGACATAGAGAAGGTAACATGTACATAGTGCAGCCAGGACTTGTGTGTGAAGCTCAGAGAATTAAAGGTTCCTGTCCATGTATTCTACCTTGGCCTCTCCTGCATGTTTAATCTATTTCTGCTTCTGTTTACGGTGTTTATATCCCTGTTTTCCTCCAGTGAACCAAAGGTGGAGCATCCCGTTCTCATTCCCTCCGGTTTCTTTTTTCAGCAAAACTGTGATCTTGACCTGTTTGCACGTAGTCATCCTAGTTTATTGATATATTTATTGCAACCAAAATGTTCACTTATCCATTAAAAAGTATGGGGTTCTTTCTTTCTTTCTTCCTTTTTTCTTTCTTTCTTTTTCTTTTGGTTGTATCATCACAATAAAACATAAAAATATCACTTTCACCCTTCAGCAAAAGACTCCAGCCAGCAGTAAGGGCAGCAAAAATTATAGAATGGCTATAACAGTAAATGTATTGCAGCTGAGGTAAGCAAAGAAGCTTACACCTTTTGGCTGAAGAAAACACACCTTGCTTCCAATTCAACCATTGGATTAATTACTCCCTCTCTGTGTTCACTGAATTATCAGTTACCTTTATTTTAAATGTAATCTCACAATACATTAGTTTTAGACTTAGGGAAACTTTATAATAACCAGCCAAGCTCTGTCACTATGTTACAGACATAAAAATTGCAACAAGAGAGAACTCAAAAGAAGGAAAATTTCTGTGTAATCTTTTATTGCCTTTACACCTTGTATAAGACATATTCTGACATGGAAATTATTTTTTCATACGGTGTGTGTTTTTTAAATACCAGTGGAGTCAGTATAGAAATCCATGCCTCTCTGTAGGGCAGAATTATTTCACACTGATTCATGACATTGTGTCAGAATAAAAATATTACTTACCCAGACTCTTCATTGTCTTTCAGATTAAAGCAAACAGAATAAGCTTTATGAATGCATGATTGAATTTAGAGCCAGTAATTCAGTGTATAGTGTTTGTTCTGTGCTGGAGAGCTAGATTGCAGCATAAGCATTTATATGTTTTTCACAAAAATGCCTGACTTGCAAATCATAGATCCATCACAGCTAATTTGTACCCAACAGTACAGAGATGGAATGGTTGCAGTACAGTTATGGATGCTCACATGCTTTTTAAGTACTCCATGTTAAATCTCACAGTTGTGTACCAGTAATATGTACAGTAAAATGCTATGTAGGATAAAATAAGATGAGCTTATGGGGCTCAATAGGATAGGTGGGGTACTTAAGCACATCAGAATGAAGCAAGTAATGTCAATCTAGTTTGTGTGCATGCTCCTTTAATGTTCTAAAATAGTGCTCCTAAACTTTTTGGTGCAACACCTCTTTATTTGCCTTGCTTTATAAACAACAATTATTTTACTCATTTACTTATTATTTATTTGCATTTCTATCCCACCTTATATCCGAGGTCTCAGGGCTAGTTACAACATAAAAAATGAACACGTTAAAACAAATAACATATTAAACATTAAAACCATGGCAGTGTCTGAATGGAGAAGGAAAAGGCTATTGCTTTACTTAGCCAAAGGCTAGGGTAGAGGTTTTTCTTCACAGCTTGTCTAAACACATAAGAGTGAAGGTGCCTGATGCACCTCAGGAGAGAGACTATTCCACAGTTTGGGAGCCACTGCTGTTACTATTTATTTGCACTTCACTTGTTGTTTAATCTATTTTGTATTTTTCCTGTTACTTTCTAAACTGAGAAACTTGAAACCTTAGATATTTTTTAAAAAACATTGCTGAAATAACATATAGTGCATTCATTAAGGGTTTTTTAAAAAAAATCTGGGCAGAGAAGTAATTTATTTGGTGGTTTAATACGTGGTTCTTGGCTTAACTGTCATGATATACTGAAGCCAAAGCAAGAATAATATTTTGTTCACAGTGAATAGTAGAGAAGGGAGAAGGAATAATCTGTATATATATTGCGTATACTTAACAGCTGATTACTTTTAGTACAGATTTAGTTAGATTTCCAAAAATTATTAGAAGTTAAATCAGTTTTGAACAAATTCTAGAAAAAAATACATTTCCTTATTTATCAACTTCTCCTGTTGCTGCGATACCAGACTTTGGCATCATGGTGTCTAAGGACATGATGGTACTTGAGCATTTACTCTTTGTGTACAAACCTTGTGAAGCTGCTCTTCACTGCTTCCTTTTGTGTAATTTTAAGTTAGCATCAGAAAGCAAAAAAACTTTGTGTGTGTTTCTGTCTGTTGTGGTGAGGGAATGACCTGAGATCAGCCGACCACTAAGGGGAATAGGCACTCTTGGCATGCCTTCAGAACTCCAAATACCACTATAAGGCCAAAATGTTTGATAAGCTCTGTTGAAGTAGGATTGAATTGATACTGTGGCACTAATTCCAATTTATGGAAACCAGTGGTTCCAAGCCTACAAATTCCATATCCAAATAGCAATTATTCTGTATTTGTTGATTGTGAATAATGAGACCTGTGAGTGACAAAGGAATTCCTGTATTGGGGAGCCAGTTAAAGTATATCCTTAGATATCCATGTCTTGGTTCTAGCTGGATTATATAGATATCAAAAGCAAAGACTGCCTGAACCACTCCCTTCTCATTGGCAAATCTTTTTATTAGTGACCCTCAAATATGGAAAAATTAATCTATTTCCAGTTGCTGTCTGTGGATTGACAGGCTCTGTTTAAGAGCCAGTGGAACCACTCCAACTCTCATAGAGGCATTCCTTACTTCCTGGATCCTCTTGGTAATACCTTGTTGGCTGGTTTTTATCAGCCAAGAAAGTCAAGGATCCAGAGGACATGTTGTCAGGTGAACTCCAGCTTGCCCACACCCTCAGGCCGCAACAATTGAAACTGATCCAAAGTAACTGGACCAGATGGTTCTCTGGACACTTCCTATGGACTATTGAATCTGAGCAACTTTGCCCTCAATGTCGCTTGCAAATTTCTCACATAGATATTACACAGCTCTTGGGCTGGATCTTACAAGGCCATTCACCACTTGGAAGAGCTCTGCTGGATAGGTACTTGAACCACCTTGCGCTCTAGTCGTCGGCCTTCTTGTTTCAATGCCTGTAGCTCTGTGGAATACCAAGCTGCTTTACAGGCTCTACAAGCATGCCGAGGGCACTTGGGAGCGATCGAGTCGATAACCCTGCTCGTCTGCCGATTCCAAAGAGAAACCAGAGTTTCAACAGGAGCACCAGCCATGCCAATCGGAAAATCCCACAAAGCATTCAGGAATTGTTCAGATTCCATAAGTCTCTGGGGGCAGATCATCTGAATAGGTCTCCCATCTACACAGAGGGGAGCTGCCACTGCAAGTCCAAATCTCACCAGCAAATGATCCGTTCACGACAAATCCTATCAATGGATACTCACCAACCCACTTTGTGGTAAAAACATCCCTGGTCTGTCTCTCAGGCCCAGCAACAAAAGCAGCCCCTCAAACCCCATCACAAATTGGCCGTTTGGTGAGAGAGATGGAAGTCCTATGGACTACAGCGACACCCTCTCCCTTCCTCAGTAATAGGACTGGGAGGACAAATGGCCATGGTTTGGAGAAGTGACAGCCCACACTCTGGCCCAATCAATACAGGATGAACAGCTGGAGAAACGAAGGCACACACTCTGGCCTGTGCTGCGGCTGCCAAAACAGGCTGCCTCGGCACTCAACCGCCATGGCAGGCTTCAACCATCACCTCAGCAAGGTAGGCCAAAACCTCTGCCCCCAAAAACCCTTATACCATCCACCAGTGGTCCCAGGCAGGGAATCCAAGCCTGCCCACCATGAAATTGGACCCCAGTCTTACTAGATCCTGTGAAAACAAGGGCTTTTCAAAAGGGCCAAAGGAAAGAAAATCAAAAAGTTAAAGCTCTGTCGCTTCATTTGCCAACCAGCTCAGCCAAGCGAACAGGACTGACTGGGGATGCAAGGTGCACACAGTGGATATAAGGGTGTGCACCACCTAGAAGAAGAAATTTTTATTGTTCGACCTACAGGAGATAGAGATGAATTACCCAGCCATAATAAGCCTAGGTTCTTGGAGAACTGAAGCCCCCCACTGTCAGAGTCTCTCACAGCCACCACAGCAGTCCCAGCTCAGGTGTTGTCTTCAGAACTCCAGCAGCAGTCAGACAGGGCTTCACCTGTTGGGCCCCAGGCTCTCACCCTGGAGTAACTGGGAGCAGATGGTAAGTACAGTGTTGGCAGAAACCACAGCCACAAGCAGTAGATGTTTAACCTGTTGCTTGATTAATCCTTTATGCTCTGGGATTTCAGCTACTTGTAGAAATGTATTAAATAGTCCTTTAATATAGTAGGGTAATCCGAAATAACCCATTTGGTGTCTAGCACTTGTTCCCATTTAACTCAACTTATAACATTTATCAAGTTCTGCATGACTTATAGTTATTAATTTTCTTACAGACATGGTTGGATGCTGCCAAAGAGATTAAGAAACAAGTTCATGGTGAGTGACTGTAGTTATTTACCTAAGTATGCATTGCACTGGCATACAATCGGGAAGCGTCCAGAATAGAGATGTGATCGAATTGAATGTAAGAAAATTAGTATTGAATCGAATAGATCCCCTTTGAATGTGGTAGGATTCTGTTCAATACGAATGTATTCATACGACTGTCCAATATGAATGCATATGCATCTTGTAACATATCTACTCTGAAAGCATCAAATCTGCCCTGAATCCACTTTGAATCCACTCTCAATCCATGTCAAATGCATTCTGGATCCATTGCAGTTGTGACTGGCACAGCTGCTTTGCTACCTCTCCCGGTTCACAAATGTTCCAAAGCATCTGTACGAATGTTCTGAAACTTTTGTATGAATGTTCCGAAGCTTTCATACGAATACGAATGTCAATGTACGAAAGTTGTAACATTTGATTAATATACAAATATCAAATGCGTCCGAATTCGGGCAAATATAGAATGTAATAAATATTTGTGCACATCCCTAGTCCAGAATGATTAGAACCCATACATTAGTAATGAAGGGCTTTAGAGTAAATTTAAACAAGATGTATCTTCTTCTTCTGGATGGAAATATGAAACTGCAGAGAAACTTGCGAAGTTTCTAGTTATGGGTTAAGATACATAAGAGTAGGCTAAGGAGCTTCATCTGTTGGTACTTTGAAGCTGCTGTCCACTGCTTCTGATCATTCTAGCACACTCTTAGAGTTCTCCAATACCTTAGGGTTGTAAGTTCCTAAATTGAAAGGAAATGTGGTCACTATAGCAAGATGCTGTGGACATGAAAATACTTTACACTGCCCACAACAGAAGCAAGCCACAGAGAGTGGATCTTCCAGGTTTCAAACAGGCAACTTTCCCAGCTTTGCAAGAGAGCTGACATTTCATCAGAGTTGTTACATATAAGTGATGTTTTGCAGCTGATTCATGAAAAAAGCAAAAGTACAGATAATAGCTAACTAAAACCTGACAAATCACTGATTAGAACAGTGATGGCGAACCTTTTGAGCTCGGTGTGTCAAAATTCGCAAGAAAACCTAGCTTAACTTGGGTGCTGTGTCACATCTAGAAATATCCATAATTTTGTGATAATTGTAGCTCTAGTAAAAAAGTTATATTTTTGATATATGTATTTTATTAAAAGCAAAAACAAATATTCTTTACTTTAGTGACTTTTGTCACTGAATCTTCAATTGAAAGTTGGTATTTCGTACACTTCAAGAACAACCAAGCACTACACGACCAGATGCCAGAGGGTCCAGGTGTGTCACCCAAAAGGGCTTGGTGTGTCACCTGTGACACGCGTGTCATAGGTTGGCCATCACCGGATTAGAACATCTTTAATCCGTTCTAATAAAACAGGAATGGCTGGCTGTGTGCACATTATAAAGAGTTATCTTTACATTAGTATATTATGTTTTCATTCCACAAAAAAATTGAAAATGTTGCAGTAACAATACAGAGAAGGATAGTCTTTAATCTTTTTCTGTCAGCGGTAGTCTCAACGTTGTTCTAACAACAAACTAATGGGAAGTTTTTTTTTTTTACTCTCTTTCAAATAAGACATGTAGATTCTGCTGGTTGGAATTTTGGAGGGGAAAGATAGCTATGAATCACATCTTTTTCCATGTGCTGTGATCCCTCTCGATGTCTCTTCCCTTCTTCATAGTGTTAAGAAGAAGAAAAAAGTCATCTTTGGTGTCCTATATAATTGAGAGATTAGCATTATGTTTTCACATTAAGAACTTTGTCTTTTACCATCTAATTTTTAGACTGGAAAAATCCTCTGAGAGGAGGATATATACAGGAAACCAGTATTGGAGAATTATTGCAGTATTCTAAAATTACTTCCAAGTAATACTGATAGTGAATTTTCACTTTCTAATCTGTTTTTAATTGTAGGAGGTCCGTGGAACTTCACATTCAATGTCAAATTTTATCCTCCAGACCCAGCACAACTTACAGAGGATATAACAAGGTTTGCAAAGTTTACAGAAAAAATTACGATCAACTGGTGGTAAAGGGTACTTAAGAAAAAAAATTAATAAACAAAGTACGAACATACTATATGATATATAAAGAGATGTATAATTAGTGCTATAAACCTAAAGCATTTTCTGAATTGCATTTCTTCTGGGTGGGTACAACTTGTTGTCTCAGATACCATTTGGACTATTAAAGACACCCATGGTCTTTCTTAAATGGAGCCTAAGCTTGCTAGGTGGGACACCTAGCAAGCCAACTATAGGAGTAAAGTGAGCAGGTAATGAGCTCACTTTGCTCCTGGCTGCCTCTCCTGACCTCCTTGGAGCTTGGGGGCAGGGATGTCCACCACAGTGTTGTGCTATGGGATGTGGCCATCTCAAATCCTTTAAAAAATATTTGAGATTGCATTTTGCATGTCCTTAATTACTGTGCACCAATCCTTCTATAATCCTCAGGAACAGTTTTTCAACAGTGTTTTGATGCAACACCAAAGTGCCTAGATTTATTCAAAGTTGAATTCTCTCATTGGATGCACTCAAATGCTTGTGTGTGTCTGAGGTAGGTAACTGCAACCTGGCTACAATATTTGCAGTTTGCCCTATAATGAAAATGACAGATGTGACAGATTTTGTCACAGACAGTCTGACAGTTCTAATCTGTGAGAATCAGTGTACTGAAAGGGTGGATAGATACCATAGGCCTTGGGTTTTGCACTTTTGAAGCAATGATCTGATGTCTAGGAACTTAAGGGACATGATTCTGCCTTCCAATTTATGATGCTTTGTTTTGTTATTTTCAGATATTATTTGTGTCTGCAACTGAGAAAAGATATCATCACAGGGCGACTTCCTTGCTCTTTTGCTACATTGGCTTTGCTGGGTTCCTATACCGTTCAGTCTGAACTAGGAGACTATGATCCGGATCTACATAGTGCAGATTACATAAATGATTTCAAGTTGGCTCCAAACCCGACAAAAGAACTGGAGGACAAGGTCATAGAACTTCACAAAACATATAGGTTGGTACCAAGTTAATCAGTTATGAAACATGTTTAAATTTAATGGAAGTCATATCTGCTGTATGTAAAGTAACCTTTGATCTTCTCATTTTTTATTTCTGGTCAGAATAGTCAGAATAGACTGTTAGTTTTGTCACAAATAACCATGCTAGAAGTTGGGGGTAAGGTCCACAGACTGAGTGGGCATGACAGTTTCTGTGTCTCTGAACAGTGACAGAGGCACTCTTGTGTTATAAATTCAAAATGCTAGAATGCTGTCATAGCTATTTCTCTCAATTGTGATTGAGGTCCATCACCTCAGGGAGAAGAAATTTGGAAAGAACCAGAGAAAAAAAAAGAACAATTTAGAAACTAGAATAAATATAACAACTAGATAAAGAAATAAAGATAAGCCCCGCAGTGTTAAGGAATCATGACCACCTATGCCACTAAGGGTGGAATGTGGATCTCATTTTCTAGAAGGACTGTATCAGAAGATGGAAGTGAGATCCACAGACTGATATGCCTAAGTTAAGATCCTGTAATAATGTCTTGAAACTGAAGATGGAGATTTCCGTGTTGCTACTTGACGGCAACAGATGTTGTATTATGGGATGTCACATTGGTATATGGTGAGAGACCCAGGATGCAGGCCCTGATCCAACTGAAGATGACATTTGAAGATGCTTTGGGTCCCTATCTTTTGGGAGTGGATATCACAAAGAGAGAAAAGTTGTTCCAAAAGAGCTCTGCTCTGTCAAAATAGACTTCTAGAATTCTATTCAGCTTAAAGTAGACTTATTCCAAACAATGTTTAGGTTGTCTCGAATGTTTCAAAAACAATGCCAAGTGAATTAGTTCATTCCAGTGGAGCAAAGAATTAACCTTGGAAACATTGTCTGGAAGAGCTTGAAGAATCTCAGGATCAGGAGTGAGTATACAATAATTTGAAGAGGCTGATAATGCTGCTGTGTCAGAACACCACCTTGCTAAGGTGATAGCCATAAAGAAGGTAGCTTTCTGAGGGAGATGAAGTAAGGAAGACAACCAAATGAAGCTTCAAAGGACGATAGGGGATGGCCATGTTCTTGCTGTCTGTTATGAAACTTCTAACATGCTAATGTGATGTGATAGAAGACACACATGCTTCTTGTGAGCATCTACCTGAACTTTCAGGACTTCCTGTATATGGATCATGGATAGAAAACACCTTGGACAGCAGAGGCTGAAAGGCATCTAAAGACAAGAGTTAGGGAAAGGGGTGGAAGCAGACTGCTTCCCTTTTAGGGCTTCCTTATCTCTCCCTCCTGGCAGGGTGAAGGCTCTTTCTCCGCTCTTTCATCTTGAAGAATACTTTGTGAAGAATGTGAATCATGGAAGGAGGGCTGTATCTTGAATCCCTAGAATGATGGGAACTCCTGGATGTGCTTTCAGTTTGTGGTGAAAACTGACTCCTGGAATAATGTTGAGTTGAGGGGAACCTGTGAATGGCAGGTTTTGAGAATCTGCTGTTTGGGCTGTGATGAGACAACCCCCTATGATCACACTTACAGAATGGCAGAGGGTCAGGGAATATCATCTGGGAGAGTGTGCTGAGGAGTATCTGCTCCTATCACCACTGTGCCTCTTAGAGCAAGAACCATGAGTAGAACCTGTTGCATCTTTTTTGACTTGAATCCTCATGTGTCTCAAAGCAACTGCATGTACTGTTCTAATGCCGGGAGCCACACACCAGATTTTCATTAAAGAATTTCTCAAATTTGCAAATTCCGTTCAATTTTTGAGTGTGAATTTTTTCATGCCCATCCCTAGTTGGTAGCTTAATTTACAAAAGCTCACGCTACCAACTTCTTTCTCTCACGAAGAGAATGAAGGCAAAGAACAGTTATTTCTGTTTACTGTAAAGATAAAGCAGAGAGGTATCTGAGAAGGAACGTCAGAGAATAACTGGGGCAGAGATCCTGCACTTTGAATTTATACCACAAGAGTGCACACTGGCCCTGTTCTGAAATGAAGCAAGGAAAGTGTCTAGTCAGTCTGTGGATTTCACCTCCATCATCTGAGAAATTATGGGTAAAACTCCTGATGTGGATATTGAAAAAATATTGTAGAGGCGTAGAAATTCAGTTGTCCACCTCCATAAATTAAAAGCAGTAGCTGGGACTGAAATAGTGTTGACAAGACAAACGTATCTTCCTTTTTTCCTGTTGAATCTTGCAAAAAGAACAAGGTGCACCACATCACATTAAAATCCATTTTCCTGGGAATCTGTGCTGTTACAGGCTTCTAAGCATTTTCATACTTAAATGTAAGAGAGAAAAAGAACCCTATAGCAATGATACTTAGAAAGGCAAGAGAAATTAGTATTTTGAAAGTCTGCGAGTAATAAGCTCTTAATAGAATATGCGGTGGCATATGACATTTCATGCTATTTAGAACTGTTCTGCATAGCTGTACATAGACCAGTCCTTCATTTCTAGTTTGCATATAAACCAGACAAGAAAGATTCTATGGGAAGTAGGAATAAAATGTTCAAATATGATGTCTGTGAAACATTGTCTTGATGTACCATTTAAGGTGAAGTTTGCTTCAAGATGGAAAACAGTTGTCTGGTAAGCAAGCTAGCATTCTTTGTAACCTGAATTAAGGTTCACATAGATTAATTGTTGCATTTTTAGCCCATCCTTAAGCCTAATACAAGATATGTCCTAGTTATCATGCTCATAAGCTAAGTAACACGATAAAAGTGGGGAAAGGAACTGGGAGGGAAAAGGGAAAAAGAAATATTCAAGAGGACTGACAGGGGAATAAGTGCAATCCCATTTTCCCTCCTCCTTCTGCAGCCCAATGGAGTGATTGCCTAGGTTGCATTTGAGGGAAGAACTCAACAGTGATGGACTGTGTTTTATACAATTCAGTCTTATTCATTAAGCAATTTCATGAATTTCAGCTGCCAGGTTGACCTCTGAACTCCTTTGCATCCACCAAAGAGCATTGCATAGTAGCACCTGCTTTTAGCACTTCCTGCCCTGAGCAAGATGTCCTTACAAGCATTTTATTTTTTAAAAAAAGTCTGCTGTAGTTTCATTTTTGGAGGGATGTGTTCACAATGCCAGTCCTCGTAACAAAGTGGTTTGAGTTTGGGCTGAGAAAATCCATTTATATCCCAGTGATTTCCTTCACTCTCTCCATTTTTGCAAACTTCCTTTTTAGAGAAACAGTTTCTCAAATGGATGGCTTTTTAAAAATCACAAAAATTTAATTTGGAAGAGTAAACACTAAGAAAGTGTCATTAAAGAGCTATAAAACACAATGGAGTAGGAAGTATCAGTTTTTCATTCATAGTTTTTCTGTTACATATGCATTTATTATTTTGGTCATTGATGCATATTGATGTATATAGATAAGGTATAAATGAATTTGTAATTACGGAGTAGTAACTATTATGATCTTGAACTAGATCTGTACAAAATGACATTAAAAGATAAATAAACATAATACTGATCCTGTATTTATTCATCTAATTCTTTGCTGTGTATACACACTTTGTTGGCAAGTCCGTATATCGTGATGCTGCAGCTTTTATGGTAAGCATTTGCAAATGAGAGTTTCCTCATCCCCCAAGAAAATGTCCCTGTGAAATGGTGTGGGTTCATTGTGTTTTTGTTTTCTTTCTGCAGGTCTATGACTCCAGCTCAAGCAGATCTAGAGTTTCTTGAGAATGCCAAAAAGCTGTCTATGTATGGAGTTGATCTTCATCAAGCCAAGGTAGAGCAAAATAGTAGTTTTTGTATCATATTTTGGGGGTTTTTTTGTACAAAGACATTTTCATCTATAAAGACTCTGTTACTTATAAAACTTACCTTTGTGGAAGCTTTGTTAGAGATGTTCTCTTTGGTTTCACTTGCTGAACTTTATTGAACTCATGCATTATTATTCAGCTGTTTGTGAGCTTTCAGCCACATGACTTCCTTTCAGTGTTTGCTAAGGTAGGTAGGCTGTTAGGGTGTTAAAAGGAGTTATTCCTTTTTTAAATAGAGGTTTTGAAAGAATGCGACATGTGATTTCTGATCTGCTGTGGTTGACATTCTTGGAGCAAAGTGCTTGGAACATATTTTAACCTACCTTATTTAAGATTTTGTGTTATTTTGTAATGTAATCTTGTATAATATGCTATTTTATAGTGCACTATCTATTACAATGTTTTGTTGTACAGTTGGGGGCCCCTATCCATGGGGGATAGATATCAGTTCCTACTGAGGCTATGGGAAACTGCAGATATTTGAAATGCTGGGATATCACACGAGATTTCCCGGTATTTTTAACTGCCCCAGGCCTCCAGGAAGTTTCTGGGGGAAGGGTGGAGGCTGGTCCGGTTGACCTTGGATAAGTGAAACTGTAGTTACCGAATCAGCAGATGGCAAGCAGGGGAGAAACTATTATATTTTCTTTTCTGTTCATTGTAAACCGCCATAGACAAATTTTCTTCTTGTAAAGTCAGTATACAATTAGAGTGGAAATGAAAAATAAAATATATTGCCAGAAAGTAGAAGTTTGAAGAGAAGTTGTAACCAAATGTAAAGATAATATGGCCCTAGTAGCATCAAGCAACAGAAAACTAAACGATGCAGTCTAGAGGTTGTCTTGCATTCCTCCTCAGGGCAGTAGGAAATTTGGAGACATCGAACACATGTGGTTGAAAGTGAAGCCTTTCTTTAGAGGCAGGTCTACAGTGGAAATACAATTTAAAAACAAGGGGAAAATATAATCAAGGGGGAAAGGAAAATATAAGACTTTTATCCTTTTTGCCAGTTAGGAGTCCCAGGATTGGCAACAAATGGACTCCTCTGGCCAGTTGGCATGCAGGATCTCCTGGTTAGGTCTGTGTCAGGATTCAAACCTAGTGCTAACTGACTTGTTAATGATAAGGTAAGAATATGATCAACTGCACTTGCTTGTCAGTCATATCCTCTATTGATTTTTGTCAAAGAGAGAGAGAGAGAGATCTGCCTGAATGCTCCCTATCAAGAGGTGAGACTGTCTCCAGATATCCTTAATACTTTGCAGCTGCTGCACTGCCAGCAGTCACGTGTCTGGAAAAGGCATAACTGATCATCTTTGGCAGCAGCAGCAGAAAAACTGCAAGATAGAATGCTGCTGATTAATCAGCAGCTTTTTTCTTTGCAGTTTTTCTCAGGTGCTGTGCAGATACTGCAGAGTATCGGTTGTCCCATTTGTTCATCCCACCTGAATGACAGGAAGTGGCTGCACAGGGATGTGAAGTGTTAGGGTGTGTGGAGGCATGCTGAGTAGAGCCAAAATGAAACACACCACTGTTTTTTCCTCCTCGTCAGTCTTCCAGTGGACTGCTACCACTGTAGGAGCTGAGAAGGAAAAAGTATTGAAGTGTAAAGATCTCTAGAAATCCTTAAAATATGTTCCAACCTCTGTCCAATGCTGTAGGACTTGGAAGGTGTTGATATTACTTTGGGAGTCTGTTCCAGTGGCCTTCTTGTCTATAAAGACAAGTTAAGAATCAACCGTTTTCCTTGGCCCAAAGTGTTGAAGATTTCCTACAAGCGCAGCAGTTTTTTCATCAAGATTCGACCTGGAGAGGTAGGATGTTCAATATCTAAGGTTCACTATCTTCTTTTGTTAATTCCAGCATGTTTAAATAGTAGGCATACATTTAATTTAACTTGCTGGGAGTTAAATTAAAATGACCAGCCCCCCCCCCCCGTTTATTTTTATATTTATGTGAGAGAAAAGTAGAGGTGTACAAATTCATAACGTGGTGCTTTGGGTTCAACTTGAACCAGGCAAAATCAAGACACAACTGTGTTGGCTCGAAGTTATGCTGGCAGGGTGGCTTTGGCCCAATGGGTAGCATTGTGGGGAGTGGCAGGACTCAACCCTGTAGTGAGTGAGGGTAGTAAAGAGGCCTTCCATCTTTTGCCAGCTGGATCTGATTAGCTTCTCAAAAGGTACCTAGAGTATTAAAAGGTACCTATTTTAATCTGTGATTGGATCATATTTAAGAGCTTTCTGGCCTCTTTGATTTAAAAGGAGCTGAATCAGGCCATGTGCTGTGTCACTCTTTTCCCAGCCAGTGCTCAATACAGTGCTCAGGAGGAAATAGCCAGGGGCAGTGGTTGAAGCCACAATACGCAGCTTGATCCAATTCTTTTTAAATGTGATAGTCAAGACAGCCCTTATCTTTGAGTCAGTTATAGATAAGAGATGCCTTAGCCCTTTAGATTAAAAAGAGCTTTGTGAAACCACATGCTGTGAAGTCAACCTATGTCAATAGTTCCCACTTCCTAAACTTCAGTAATACAATAGAGGTGTGTACAAATGTAAAAAAAAAAACTGGTTTGGTTGCAGCACACCTGAATTAGCCATAGGTTGAACTGTGTCAACTAGAACTGTGAATCGTTCACAAGGACCCTACATCATGCATTGGCCTCTCTTCCCTTATTTCATTTTATACCTATTGTCTTGTGCCCTTCCCGTTGAGCCCATATGTCTTGTCTGTCACACTTCATTTTTCTTGCAGCCAGCTGCAGTCATTGGACCACACACCTTTTGTCAGTTGACCAGCATGGTTGTGATTTCTAGCTCTTCTAGAATTGGAATAACGTGTATGGTGAACCATGTTCAATGTCTTCCAGGTAATAGAGATGTGCATGGACCACTTCTGGAAGGGCTAATAGGGCTTGAAAGCTTGCCAGTCAGCTGACAAAACCCCTACTTCTCTGCACTACCAAAAGGATTCAAGTAAACTGTGGAAGGTTTTGTTCAGGGTGTCCCTAACACATCTTGTGAATTGTGTGCAATCATAAAGTATGATAAAAAATGAAGATACTGAATAAATTGCCAGTGGGAAAGACAGCTTTTTCTTTTTCTTTTCTTTTTTTCATATATACATATATACCACAAATACACACCATGAAAGGCAGCCTTTTCTGTAGACTTTTATTTGATTATGGAACACCTTGCTGTACTAATCTTGAAGAGGCCCCCAGGATGTGGTGGAAGTATCCAGTACCAGGGTCCACTGATAAGTTCCATTGGAGGCTCACTATCAATGGTGTTTCTTAGTGTGTGGTCCACTGGAGGAATCCAAGCCCATATCATCTTCAATTAACAGTACTACAGACATTCTGTTTTTGGTTCAAAGAAGTCAGAAGTTCATAGCTCTGAGTATTTGCTTTCACATTTGTGGCTATTCTATCTACCATATTCATTGGACATTCCATCATATCCGTTGGTTGTTGGTATGTGAGTCAGTTAATCATCTTCAACAAGCTCCTCTGAGACATGCAAGGAAGTGTGGTGGAGTTTTTCATTGGCTCATTCAATGAAAAACACTGTTCATGGTGGGTATTTAACTGAACTGGACTCAGAACTTGCAGAAAGATAGCACTTCTGCATTTTCGAAAAATTCAGTCCAAAAATGAAGTCCCTCAACTCTCTCTTCCAATTCTGCATGAACCCAGTTTGTGGAGAACTGATTCAGCACATCTCTTGGGGCAGGTGACAGCAATAGAAAACAAAATATAAAATGAACACATTAAAAAAAATAATGTGGGGAGGGTAAGATGTTTCCTGCTTTAGTGCAGAAGTGTTATCTTTCTGCAAGTTTTGTCTCTTATCAGCATTGTTTAAGTAAAATAGCTAACTTCGTCTACTAAACTGCTTCTGTACATATGAGAACTCTGTATTGTTTTTGTATTTGGGTTTTTTTGGTAGCATGAACAGTATGAAAGTACAATTGGATTCAAGCTTCCTAGTTACCGGGCAGCTAAAAAACTGTGGAAAGTCTGTGTTGAACATCACACGTTTTTCAGGTATGTTTTATTCATTTCATTTCTTTAGCCAGAGTGGTTTATTAAACAAATTCAGATTCCATGAATGCAGATTCATACACCATCAGCAGTAGAGGTGCAGAAGGAACAACCCACTCCTAGGAGATGGTGGAAGAGAAATCCAGCTTGCTTTTTGTATTTTTTTATTCCTTCGATCCACCTTTCAGTATTAATATTTCAATGGCTGCTACCACTGATTCAAATAAACTTGAATTGAGTCTTAAAACAGCAAACTGAAGAGAAGAGTGATGCACAGAGGTTGCTAGCTAGTGAGGGAAAGTATAAGTTTTAATCTATCAGTCATGGGGGAAGCCGGACTAAGTTGCCTGAAAGGTTCTTCTTCCTCTGCTTGAAACCAGGCATATTTCTCTTTGGTTTTGGGATATACATGACATAAGATTCATTGTTCAAATCCCATACCCGTTTTAGTGCTTTTCGCTTCTGGCTGAAGGGGAGCAAGCAGTAGATTTATGGTGAACTTTCGTGTCTCTAAACTGCAGGTGTTTAGGTAGAAGCAAAGTGAATGCTATGCAAGTTGGTCTGGCATTATTGGTTCTTTTGTTAATGAAAAATAAAATGAAAACATGTCCATGCTTTTTAGGCTGACCTCCTCTGAAGCGATTCCCAAGAGCCGGTTCCTGGTATTGGGCTCAAAGTTCCGCTACAGTGGTCGGACGCAAGCCCAAACAAGACAGGCCAGTGCTCTGATCGATAGACCGGCGCCGCAGTTTGAACGGACTGCAAGTAAACGGGCTTCTAGAAGCCTTGATGGTGGTAAGTGGCTAAGGTTCTTCACTTGATTAATGTGACCCCTGCAACAGTCTTAATCACCACATTATTTTTTTACTTGCAGGCTCTTCTCAGAATTTTAATTTAAGTTGGCTTCCAGGTTTTTCTTTTAAAGAGATTCTTTACCATGTAATCTTTCAATTAACTTGAGTAAATCTTTTTTGCCAGATCATTAACAGTGTATGGCACAGGAAAGAGAAAATTTAGGATTTAATAATTAAACTCCAGTTCTTAGTTTATTCTGGTTGCACTGGGTCCATGAACAGCTTTGCTGTTCATCCCACACGGCTCTGTAATACTAGGTGAAAGTTGCTGTAAGAGCGGTGCTGGTCTTTCTTAGGTTGCTCAGAGTTTCATATATTTCTAGAAAGCATGGAAAATAATGACTTTGAAATTAGTCTTAGTTCTTGTGGATCACATGGGACCTAAATTCTGAATGTAAATTCTTCACAAAACCATTAAAAGTGTATGCTTTAATGCATTCTACTAGACTATATTGTATCTAAAAGTTACACAGTGAGATTTAATAGTGAAATTTTTCCCAATCTGGAGGTGATAAGTATAAAGAAAATTCCATCTTCTTTAAGTGCCTCAATGAAGAAACAGCACTTAAAATGAGGGAAATGAGCGTATCCATACTGAAATCTGCAATTTCTCTTTCAGTCTACTGTGTTCTGTATCTTCTATAACATATGCACAATTTCTTTAGCTAAACGTGACTCTCAAAAAATTGAGTTCAGACCCATAGAGGAGGAGAAGCAGGAGGAAGTGGTGTTGGTTGGGGTTCCGGAATCAGAACCTGTGGAACAATTTCGAGAGAAGCCAGGTATCACTATAGGTAGCTCTGATTCTCTTTCTCTCTCTCTCTCTCTCTGTATCTCTGCAGTGCTTTTTCTATGCTTTTGTGAGCTGAAATACCTGATTCTGATTTGTTCTTGTACAACTTTTTTGTATCTAAGACAAAAGCAGTAAGAATATAATTAAGCCACTTCTGTCCTTACGTCCTCAAAGCTCTTGCTATGGCAGTAGCACTGCAGATTTCCATGGGTTGGCAAAAATGCTTAAGTAGACTGGAACAGAATATTGAACGATATTGTAACAGACTGCGGCACATTAAAATGGAAGAGGATATTAAGATCACGTTTGCTGGGATTATGATATCTACCTGAGTTCTCAGATTTGAGTGCTCTGTAATTGCTGTTCTGGAAAATGGCATTATATTTGCAGTGCTAAAATTACATTTGCACTGTCCCAGGATTACAGGATATGGTTGTGTCATTCAGTTGTTTAAGCTGTTACCAAGAAGAGTGTTTCCATATATAGAGAGGGCGGGGGGGGGGGAGATAGTCTTGACACTTTTCCTCTTAAATAAATCATACTGTACTTAGATGCTTACATTTTAGTACATAATTATTATACTAGTCTTATGAGTAGTTTAAGTAATGATAGTAATGAAAGATGGATCTTAAATGAAACTCATTCTTGATTATTCACACCAGCTTTTCATTAGTTATTGAGATCTAGGCAAAACATTTTGTTCTGTTACGTTTGGCATTTTCTTTAGTTCTAAACTAATTAAAATTTGTCCTACATGAATTCATCTTAAACTAATGTACTATATTAACTTTGCTAATTATAAATCTGAAGAAGGTTATTTGAGAGCTTTCTTTTGCAAACCACAGCAGCATTCTTGCAGCATATTTCTTCTGTGATGGATAAACAGATTTTGTCAGGGGCTTGCAACAAAATGTGTATAAATTTTGGCTGAAATCAAAGTTCTCATCCACCTATCAAGTTTCAGAGGTGCACATTTTTTTAAAAAAAATTGAGTCCTCTGGATGGCCTATTAAGTATGGAGTTCTTCCAATAAAATATATGGATACAAATGTTTGAAGTCAAGAAATGGATGTGGACTTGGAAGCATTTAAAGTTCCACTTACACAGCAGTGAATCCACTGAACAAGCAGCCAGGTGCTAATGTGGCAATTTGCCAAGTTCAGTCTGATTTAATATTCCCCATTGCAGTAATTAAATCTGCTATCCGCCTCTCTCTTGCATTTAAGTGCTTTCATAAATCAGAATTTAACATTTCTGATTTTTCAGTCTTATTGCAAACCGTGGAAAAAAGAGATGCCATTGCGCAACAGTTAAAATGACCAAAATACATTACTGATTTATGTGATACAGGGAACAAGAGTACCTATTACTCAGGTTTTGTTCGTAAAGAAATTCTTTATTATCTCAGTTTGATATGGAGAACTTATGACTTAAACGTGTACATCAATACATAAATAGTTGTGCTGACTGTACTTCGTGTCACCTCCCCCCCCCCAGTTTTGCATGAAATGCTCAGAACATATGTGGGGGTAGAGGAAGGCAAGAATTGGAGAAAACTGAAGATTTTTGATAGTCTTTTTGCATTTACTCCCTGTTTTCTGGCGTATAAAATGACTGGATGTATAAGATGACCCCCAACTTTTCCAGTTAAAATATAGAGTTTGGGATATACTCGCTGTATAAGAAGATGACACCCGGCATATAAGATGACCCCCAACTTTTGAGAAGATTTTCCTGGGTTAAGTATTCTTATACGCCAGAAAATACAGTAGACATGGATTAGTATCCAACAGTGACACTAACTATAAACCTGCCCACTTTATTTTATCATCGTTTTTACTGACATGGACATATGGAGACTTAGTTCCTAGTTCCTAGTAAACTATATACAGTTATACTGTAAACTGCTTCCTTGGGAATAGAGGAGGAGAAGCTTATCAAGGAAAGAAGGTATAATGAATGTTTTAAATAGAAGATATGGATGTTTTTTTGAAAAACTGGGTCTTTGCTGAACTGTATGATGCTTCAGTATACACATAAATGTTAACAAATGTTCTTGCTTAAAACTAACAGGTTTTAAATAGTTTGCCAAATACAAAATATTCATAAACAGACCAGCACTTTTATGCTGTTTTTATCTCTATAGGTGGCATGATCTATTTATAATATTGGAATCTTATGTTGCAAAATGTAAGATGATTAATAATTACTCTTAAGATTTACATGAGGCAAGGACTGCTTGCAAATGTACTCCTATTTCATTAATTGTTGATTTTAAATGAATTCATAACTTTTTTTAGCCACACATGTTCATGAAAAATTTGACATAAGCCCAATTAAAGAAGAGGAGAAGGAAGAAAAAGC